>MPGH01000108.1:259801-417266 GCA_001937105.1 Colletotrichum chlorophyti | reverse complement strand
TTTTTTTTTTTTTTTTTTTTGGGATTGTTGTGTCACCATTGCCATTTCTTCCCAGCTGCGATATTTCCTGTCACCAAGGGTATCTACGAACCTCATCTTCTTTACTTATGTCCAACCCTCTATCCAACTGCTTCTGATGCTCGTTGTCTAAATACTCGAGAAGGACATTTCCATACATATCTCTCCCCTTATAAGCAGCGACATTGTCGTCCCAGCTACGAACTGCACTGGCAAGCCTTCCTGGAACATAGTCCTCTTGCGCTAACTCGGTGACGGGATGGAAGTAGGTTCGAATTGTGAAGACTACGCCCTTGCTTTTCGGAAGTCTTCGCAAAGACTGCCTCTCGGAGCGAAAGTAGTGATGCTCGATGGCCTTGTCCTTCTCCGCCGTGCTCCAGCTAACAACAGGGCTGTCTTCTTCGCCAATACTCCAGCTCCACGGGAGCGAGTCGTCGACTTGGATGAAGTAGTTGTTGCGAGAGTATATCTGGTCGCAGCGTAGGCGTTTGAAGAAACTTGACATGCCGTTGTGCAGTTTCTCCTTGTAATGAGGGACGTCACCTGAGGTGTGAATCTCCTCGAGAGATTTGCCGAACTTGTCCGATAACCTCCAAAAGCCGGCGAGAAGAATGGCCCCGGCTAGGAGGTAGTAATTGCCATCAGATCGCTCGATCATGATGGCGAGATCGTCCTGCACGAGTCTAGAGGCGATCGCCATCGGGTCTTCTTTCAGGGGAGACTCGACGATGTTGAAGGACTCTCCTGACCAGATGTTATCGATCCCTACAGCGGTCCGTCTAAAGAGGCTTGGATACCGGGCTGGCAGGTATTGGACGAGGTCCTCTAAAAGCTCCATGGCGGCAGGGTAGGCTTCGGGGTGCGTGCCGATGCATTTCTCCTCCCTGTCCTTAATCCGAGCTGTCTTGTCGGCGTGAAACTTTGGGAACTGATTATCAAGCTCGATCCAGTCCTCGAATCGAATTGAACGTAGGCCCATTGTGACATTGTACTTGGGACCGTATCGAAATGCACGGTAAGGAAGCGGTTTAGTCTTTGTAATTGACCAGTCAGGGTAGGGATTGGGAATGGGCAATTCCCATGGTTTGGTCTCTTGGTTAGGCTTTCCAGGAGTACTCTCTGTTGGGGATTGGCGCAGAAAGAAGACCTTCCCACGTCGTAGTGCGGCGAGCGAGCGAAAAAGAATGGCCGCGAAGAAAAAGACGCAAAGGCCGATGAAAAGTTTCCAAGGCTCGAGGCCGAGAGGCGGCGTTGATAGACTTGCCATGCTAGAGTTGAAATGTGTCTAACTTGTAAAGGGGTCAAAGCTGGGAGGAAAGCCAACAACAGGACGACGAGCTGGCCTTGACGAAAAAAGGGGGAATGCTATGGATGGCATCATTTCCCTCCGAGGCCTTTAAACCCCATTCAAAACGGGTTGTTTGTGGTGAGCAGTTCCGCCTCTCGGTCGGCCGTTCATACTCGCTTCATCCTGTCTTGTCCCCCCCCCAGACGATCGGCAACATTGGAGAGCCGATTCGCCCCACCTTGGCCGTCCCGAGATAGACCGGCACACTTGTCCGGATGAGGAAATTTCATCCTATCAACCCTCTGTCGGGTCGAAAGGAAGTTTCCTTCGCGAGCAAACTTCCAAGTTGAAACTAAACATGTGGAATGGCCGAGAGCCCCAGGTCATTTCATTCTTTCAACGGAGCTTGCCAATCGCCTGTCAACTAACCCATACCCGCGTGGACTACTAGGTGTAATCCTATAAGACCGGACACAAGTCGTCTGCGACACCTAGACATTGAATTGGTTCCCGCAATATCAGGTTTCACTTACTCTAATATATCAAGCTCAAAGTTGGTCTATTCCATTCGCACAAACTCATATTTACCATGGCTGCATTCCAACATTACGCTAAGGCCCAATCAGCCTTTCAAATTCCTCTCCTCGCAGGAAACAACGCCTACCTCGGAGACGTCTTCTCCAGCGACGAGACCAACCCTGACAAGCCCATTTCATCCGGTCTGTTCCGTCTGACAAAGGGCGAACCTCTCACATACACCTACAAATACGATGAGATGAAAATCATCCTCGAGGGTGACTACACGATATCCGATGAGACGGGCCAGAAGGTTGAGGCGAAGCCCGGCGACGTCTTTCACTTCCCAAAAGGCTCAACGATCACGTTCACGACGAGTGACTACGGACTTGCATTCTATGTGGGCCAGCGGAAGAAGAGTGATTTCTAAGGCGCTCCACATATGCTCTGAAATACATCGATTTGCCGGTCCTGGTGTTCAGGGGCGCAACAGAGAACCGGATGAGGCAGACAGGAAGGTCGCTCACACAAAGTAGTGAATACAATAGTTCGCAACCATGACAGAATCTCATGAATAAGAAAGGGTCGTGTTTGCAATGAAGTTGCCGCCTCAATCTAACAAGTAACCATTCTTTCTTATGACCCATACGAAAACAGCTCCGTTATGGCAGACTTTGCAATGCAGCATTCCTCATCCGAACATAGAACGCAGATCGTTATCTTCCATGACATCTATCCAGTGTACTGCGGGCGTACCAACGTCGTTATCGTACGCCCTCCAGATGGCCTGCACAAGCTCCTTGGCCACTACGACGGGAGTCGGCGGCAGGCTACTCTCCAGGATGCTCAGTCGCTGCATTATGAAATGGCGAGCACTTCCAACATCCAGAGACATGTTCGACATTGAGCCCTCGCTCACAGGAGCATCGGCCATCTGGCTGATGTAAAGGGAGAGGTTGTGAGAGTCCAAAAGAGGCGGCGGGCTGACCAGGTTCAGACCCATGCCACCCATCAGGTCCTGCTGCAAAGACCCGAGTACATCGAGCCCCACCGGGGCATCGTGTCGAAGGCCCGTACTAGCTGATATGTATAAGAGTGGCTGGATCACGCGGGTTCCGGAGGTGGCTGGTATGTACTCAAGCACCTTGATCAGTCGGAGCGCAAGGGGAATAATCCATTGGTCCCACGGCACGGAGCCGGTCTCCGTCAGGGGGGACTCGGCAGGCAGCCGTAGCGAGACGAGGTCTGGAAAAGTCTGGTACAGATGCAATAGAGACGACAGCCGGTAGGCCTCGGCTACCCTGGCGAGATGGGAAACAGGAGTTGAGCTGTCGCCTGTGTCCACATCCGCGCTCTCTGAGGGGAACTCCAATTCCAGTAACTGTTCCTCTAGTCCCTGAGCCCGGATCAAGTCCTGTAGAGCAGTTGAAAAATATCGTTGTGGATCCATATCCTGGCGAAGCCGGTGGCGGAAGCTTCGGCAGAGCCGAATTACTTCGGCAAAGAGATGAGTGGTAATCGTAGAAACGCCGGTCCACGGGTGAAGCGATCGCTCTTCGATGATCTGCAGCTGGCTCTTCGTCGAGTCTTCACGCTCCTGGTCGAGTGGCTCGTCTTCGCGAACCACGGCGAGGAGCATCTCGCAGTACGCCAAGCTCTTATTGAAGAACGTGAGCATATCTTCGTTTGCGGTGCTGAAACCGGTTGACTCCGTGTTCAGTCGACGAATGAGTGCTCTTGCTTCCCGGAGGAACGGCAGGCCGTAGAGTCTTGAATCCACCCAGCACACCGTCGTGCCCAGACAAAAGAGGGAGAACAAGAGACCGGTCGGAACGGTTCGCAGGTTAGGCTGACTCTTGACGACTTGCAACTCGGCTTGAATGAAGTCTGTCGCCCTTTGCATCAGCCGGAGCGCAGACTGTCGCATGCTGGGAAGCCTCGAAGCTAAGAATGCGGCCGACATGCTTTCGAGAGAGCTGCAAACCGTAGCCGAAGTCCGCCATAGGTCGATCGCTATCTTCCGATTGAGGTTGGAGTTGGAGTCGAACCCCGACCAGGCGGGGCAGACCTGCTCGAACCAGTTTATGATGAACGCCGATGAGGTGTCGGCGAGGCTCGGTGCCATTGTATAGGGGCCAAGCTGATTGCTAGCCGATGAGTGAGAGGAGCCCTGAGCCGGTCGGGAGTGTAATACACGAGTGGTGGTGTCCCCAACGAAGAATGGCGATATCTCATCGACAAAAATATTGCTTCCTTCTTCTGCCGCAGTCTCTTCATTGCCGTGCGGTTCCCTTTCTTGTTCATTCGAGCTCCTAGATGATGAAGACGAAATTGAACCTCGGTCCTTTGGAGAAGTGCCGTCAGGACGTCTCGTGTTTGTTCTCTTCGCACCATAATCGCCCTCCGCCGTATCGGGCGCCGTTCTTTTTGTAGTCGAATCCGGGGTAACGTTGTAGCCCTCAAACGTCATCACTTGAAGGGCTGGTTGATGCTTGAAAGACCATCTCAAGCCCTGCGCGAACCCCCCGCACTTGATCCCCTTGCGTGAGCATTGCTGGCAGGCCGGTCTCGTCTCGTCACATTTCAGCTGTTGCCGTTCACTGTCAGCGACCGCGTGTGAACCTGATCCGCGAGGCCGCTTTCTCGCCGGCGACGTACGTGCTTGGCTTTGCAAGTGACGCAACCTGATCTCGACCGAGGGCTGAGACCAGTTCTTGTTTTGGACGCGGGTTTGGGAGCTCTCGAGGTGGGCATTGAACTTTGTCAGGACCGCGGGGTGCAATTGGGGCTTTGAACAACAACTCTGCTTGGTTTTTTAAAAGAAAAAAGAAAAATTTTCGATAAGACTCCCAAGGGATCTACGACAGGGTTGAATGTCGGAAGAGAGGGTTCAAGTCTAGCTTCTGATGAGAGTATTTTCACTGACGAAAAGGGTGTTGTGTTGTTAAAGGTGCGAGAATGCCTGGGCGTTCCGATGACAGAAACGCGGGGGCAGGATACCAGATGACGCTACTAGTACAGGCTGGTTTGAGTGTTCCTCCGCTGCCAGACGATAAGCTGTAGACACAAATGATTGGCTGTTTGGGTTGCGTCTTAATGAATGACTATAGCTAGCATCCTTGCAATGGCACAGCGCATTGCCACGTCCTATACGGATATGTTGACAGATGCTACGGCAGGTTGGCGCTGTCTTCCAGTATCGACCACAATCCATGCATTCTGCGTCTTGCATGCTGCGCGCTGCACTGGCGTGGATAAGAATTTATCTACTTGAATCATACCTATGCACCTTCACAACATATCGACTTATTTACTGTGAAAACTGTCGTCTTACGATGAGTCTGACTAACATCACACCGGGTGAAGTATCTGCCCGTGGATGATGACCGCTTGTGTTGACTACCTAACTAGCTCGATCCCATCCATAGCTATCGCTTCTCTGCACTGTTGGCGGGAGGGAGCAGGTACAGCTTGCAAAATATGTACCTCTCAAAATCCAAGTCTGCGAACAAACATACACTCCTGGGCACCTGTTGTGGGCAGAAGACGCAGGACGTGTCTGGCATCTCGATGTGATGCTGAAGATCCCGAGACGCCGCGCGGCATCGCCTGCTGCTCCTTCTGGAACTTCGGCGATAAGGAAAGTCCAGGGCGGACGAGGATGTCGAGGACTCTCAGGGGTCCAGACCAGGACATGCATCGATCGCCCCGGTACACCCCGCATTCTGTAGTCATCCGGTCCAATCGTGCGTTAGCTATTGCCTTTTATCTGCCCCGAAGTGCCCGGTACCGGTCGATGCCCCAGTCGGGAACAGATAGCTCATACAGGATAAGCCAGCATTTGGCCCGCTCACCGATGCTTTTTACGCATCATATCCCTTGAGTGCAGGTAGCGCTTCGTCGGTGGTCTTCAAGCGAGAGAGAACAAGGATGGCGTCTGCGGCCGACTTCGGACGGTTTGCGATACTCGCCGCCCGTATCCAAAGTCTATCATAGTAGCCGTCATTCTCAACGGCCATTTATATTTAGCACCGAGCATCAGGTTAAGATGTCCAGACCAAGTATACTGGCTTCAGATTGTGTGGTTACCCCGCATTCTGCTAGTCCTATTTCTGTCGCCTGCCTCTTCCCGCTCATATACCGTTGTTTTCATTACTAACGAGTTCCATCAACCTTCCCCCCCCCAATTATCAGCCACTTCATTCGGGGCAAGGGAAGGGTTTCACACCTCGTCATAGAGGGGCAGATCAATGCTCTGTTCTTCCACTCATATATACGAATAAGGAATGTCACTGCGGAAACGAACATAGGAGCCGCTGACTAGGTGACAGAAAAACCAATAATCGTCGCCTAATCTTTGGTGTTAAAAAGTGGCCACCCTTACTCTACACGCCATTTCTTCTCCCATCCTGGAAAGAAAGGTGACTCAGCTAGAGTATGTGGCTCCCAGTCCTTCTGTATGAAGCCGTTCTCGATTTGATGCCGTGCATACTCCTCCAAGGTAGGCTTCGCAACGTGTTCGACGTGCCATGTGCCCTTGTACTTCATGATAGCCTCCTTACCTTCGTTAAGGACTTTGAGGACGAGGGAGGGGACGTATGGCTCGTCCTTGAATTCAGTCAGGGGTGTGAAAAGAGCCTTGAAATTGAATACCACGGCACCAGACAGTGGTAAGCGACGCAACGTTTGCCAGTCAACGCGCAAGTTGATATCCTCTGGTCGTAAGCTGGGATTTTGGGATTCGCGTAGTGAGAACTCGGGATCCTCTGACGGGAGAAAGAGAGGCTCGCCAACCTCTAGGCCCCATGAACCTCGCTGAATGGGCTTGTCTGTTGGCATTTTGGTAAAGAACCTAATCGAGAATGAGCACACGCACGCAAAAGCCTCTATCTTGCGGTGCAAGCTTCTCACCTGTCCATGCTGAATTCCATCTTCTCTTTGTAATCAGGCACGACTTTGTGGATGCCCGGGAGCCCTAGACCCATCTTTTCCCCAAGCTTCCAACCGACAGAGGAGCATACGATACCAGCCCGCAAGATGTAACGCCCTGTGTCATGGTCTCGGATCATCATAGCAAAGTCCTCTGGAACGTGATTGAGAAGTACGACAAGAGGTGGGGTTACCGCAAGATCGGTCGCCGTTCCGAGAATGTTGTTGATCAATAATTTGCCGTCGAGTCTGAACTGGCTCGGGTATCTAGCGCAAATGAACTGCACAACCATCTCCATGAGCTCTTTACAGGCGAGTTCTGACCCCGGCAGACTGACGAGCACTTCGTCCCTGTTTTGAGCGTAAAGAGCTTGACGCTGTGCGATTCGTTCACGGTAGGTGCTCTCAAGCTCGATCCAAAAGTCGGTGTCCATTTTTGTAAGGGCTTTTTTAGATTCTCAAGTCAGAATTGGCGGACCTTTGGTCTAGGTTTCATGCTCACACATAGTCTGATGATAAGCCCACCTGAACGGTCGGTACGGCCGCGGCACGGCTTTGTCGATATCAAAGTTCTCCAAAGGCTCGGGCAAGGGGACTCCGGAGAGGGCTGCGTAGTCGGGGAAATCGCCGAGAGACTGGATATCGCCGACGCTGAACCCACTAAAATTGAAGTCCGATGACCTGGCGGTCCGGTAATCGGTCTCTATCTTGAGTATCGGCTTCGGGGTAGCCGCCAGATCCACCTCAGTAACATCGGCATACCTCGAACCGAGTTCGGCAAGCGCTGTTCTTCGGGACGGCGGGAACACGTTCATGTAGCTTTGTTTTTTGGGTGTCCGGGCGGTTGCGACATTAGTTGGCCGAATGGGCGAGGAGGTACGGGAAAAGCTGGAGACTCTCTTGCGTTTGATGATGAGCGTACTCATTAGATAGAGTAGACAACCAATGCATGCGGTGCTGCCAAGCACCGCGATAGCGAACTGGGGACTAGCGATTTCTAGGGCAGGATACATGATGGGCTTTGCATTGGATGCACGAAGAAACTGAGCAATGGCTTCGACGGGAACTGCTTTGAGACACCACGACGGGTAAAATGGGCTATGGGAACGATCTTTTTTATCCCGCCGTCCTTGATCGCATGTTACTGAGATGCGTCGTGTGTGTTAGGATCAAGCGGATGAAACTGCAACACACCCAGCATCCTGCGAGACGGGATATGACAGTTGAGGCAGGATATGACGGTCGTCTATTTTGGCCATCCCGCGCTGCATACACTGGAAGCGGGAAGAATTCACGGCGTAAACCCAAATCATCCTGCCTCTTTGGCTCTAACCCGGTTTGTTAAATCTACCCGGGTTTTTGCTCTGCCTATTGATGGTCTTGCGATAAGAGCGTTGACATCGGATGCGGGATGACCCCGCTCGATGACGACCATCCCCCGGCTATGCCCGCTCCTTCTGGTCAGTGCAACGACTTTGCCGTCAGGGCTCCCTTGCATGATGTGTGATACCGAAGATTACTACACCAGGACAAGTTCGTAGTGCTAGGGTACCGGTATACATGGACCAACAAGACGGGACGAACTGAAGTATTGGGCAGCCCCAGTTATGATGCTATGCCATGCCATGCCATTTCGGAGCTTTCTCCATCAGCCACTGCCTGCTCACCAGATAAGCTCTTGGAATCTAGCTGTTCTACCATCCCGTAGCTCACTAGTTCCCGTCGCCTGCTCCAACAGTTTGGGCCGTAGATAGGGGACAGGTAAGCCAACCCACCGATAAACCCCTTGCTTCAGTTCCCCCCAGCTCGAAGAATGATCAGGTCTTAATCAAAAGAAGAACCCGAATTTCGTACTACCTGCTGAGTGCCGATATTCTCTTTTGTGTCTCAGGGGCGATCTCATAGACTAGCAAACCAATGAGATGCATTATCCTTATCTGCGATTTCCTATGTCGATGAAAGCCAAGATCCAAGGGCATGGAAGACATTCTTGATTCCGGTATGGTCGGGCTTGGTGTTAACCTTATCTGAAGCTGGGATCAAAGCCAACTGATAAACGAGACAGCATGTGGCAATGTTGAAAACATGATGCAGAATACTGAGATACATATGAACAACCACCTGTCCTGGGTCTGCAGCGAAGAGGACATACG
Organism: Colletotrichum chlorophyti; assembly: GCA_001937105.1. Classification (NCBI taxonomy): domain Eukaryota; kingdom Fungi; phylum Ascomycota; class Sordariomycetes; order Glomerellales; family Glomerellaceae; genus Colletotrichum; species Colletotrichum chlorophyti. The sequence goes on along the minus strand of MPGH01000108.1, from coordinate 408,362 downwards.
CACTCGCGTGTCAATCCGTCGTGTACCATTTTCGCGATCATTGGGGTTCGCCTTACAACCACAATGGCGGAGATTATTCCCGTTACTGAGTTCCCTGACTACGCTGTCGACCCGACGGGAGGTGATCCCATCACTCATGATCTCAATGCCCCGTATGACAAGGTTAGTGACTATCAACATGCAAAGCCTCCAACCTTCCGGTCGCTTCATTATGGGAACATCTATCTAATTAGATAATGTTCATAGGGCGACCTCTGTTGGCTGCTGGTCTGCACCATCTTATGCTGGCAGATCACGCCGGCCATCGGCTTCCTCTATGCCGGAATGCATCGGAGGAAAGCAGCCCTGACAATGATACTCCAATCTCTGTTTTGTGCCTGTGCCTGCGGCATCCAATACTGGATATATGGTGCCTCTCTCTACCAATCGCGAGTCTCCAACCCGATCTTGGGCGACATGTCACTCGCGGCCTTCCACAACATCCTGGCCTCCCCGTCCTTCGCCAACTCCGATGTCCCAGATATTTTGTGTAAGCTTTCCGTAATGAGGCAAGAGAACAACCGATGTTGCAACAATACCTGACTAGTGAATGACGAACAGATGCCGCTTTTGGCTTCACTTTTGTTACGGCCACAGCTATGATTTTGGCTGGCGCGATGCTCGAGCGAGGTCGTCTCTGGCCTAGCATGTTTTTCCTCCTCTGCTGGACGACGTTCGTCTACTACATGTAAGTCTCATCCCCGCCTTCTCTTAAACCCTCCACACATGACGCTGACTCCTATAGTCTGGCTTTCTGGGAGTGGAATCCAAGCGGTTGGCTGTACAATCTCGGTCTTTACGACTTTGCCGGCTCTGGACCTGTACACATCGCCAGCGGTTTCGGGGCGCTGGCGTGGTCCATGATGTTGGGTCGCCGCATCGACGACAGCACGGAGAACAAGAAGAAGCACCTGCCGCACTTCAAGGCCCACAACCCTCTGTTGATGACCTTGGGCACAGTCCTGATTTGGTTTGGATGGTTCGCATTCAACGGCGCCAGCACGGCAAATCTGAGCCTGCGTTCAGTCTATGTCGTCGTGAACACCAACTTTGCGGCCTGCGGTGGCGGTATTACCTGGGTTCTTCTTGATTACATCTACATCAAAAAGTTTAGCCTGGTGGGCTTTTGCTCCGGTATTATTTCAGGCTTAGTTGGAATTACCCCAGCAGCAGGATTCGGTAAGATGCTCAGCTCTCATACCAATTGCGTTCATCTACTCGCCCGGACCAGACGCTTACACAGCCAACCGCACAGTCCTTGTTTATGTGTCGCCCGTTGTCGGCATCTTAACTGCCATTTGCGCCTTCTATACCGTCCGATTCCAATATCTTCTGCGAGTTGACGACGGCCTCGATATCTTCGCCATCCACGGGGTTGGCGGCTTCGTTGGCGACATCCTCACAGGCTTCTTCGCTCATAAAATGGTCCCCGCCCTCGATGGAGTGAGCGGCGACACGTACGAAGGCGGCTGGTGGAACGGGAACTTTCGACAGATGGGCTTGCAGCTGGCCGGAGCTACGACGTGTGCGGCTTGGTCATTTTTCGTCTCATGCATCTTGCTTTTCCTCATCAACAAGATACCCGGTATGCACCTTCGGGCCACCGAGGAGGACGAGTTACGTGGGCTTGACTATGTCTATATCGAGGATGTCATTTCAGACTATGACGATGGGAACCTGATTGTCCACAACGGCCAGGCGGTTGAGGCCCCTGCGGTTGTTTCCAACTTCAAGCGCTCTTGAACAGCTGTACTGTGATAGACTTCTGTTTCGGATAGAATAAAATCAATACTTAATTTGAGTTGTTCAAATAATGCCCTAAGAGAAGTCTACGTCACAAAGTCCTATATGAACATGTTCTATCGTGCTAGAGTTTTGCGAGCCTGGCTTGACAACAATGTCAAGGCTAAACCGGAAGTGTTTATTTGGGAAAGCACCAGTTGTCTTAAATTCTGTCATCTCTTCATCATCTGATATGCTAGAAACTCCACACAGTTTATATGCGGATGGTTTTGTTCCCACCTAATCAGTCTTACTGACTACTCAATTCAGCAGCATTTGCGATTTCATCTGGGACAGCCTTCCAAACGGGCACGGCGGCCCAAAGAAATTCTTCCTTTCTGAAGTTTTGAGCCAGCCATACTCGTAGTACATACCAAATGGTCTGAGTCTCCATAGACATACCTCGGCTTCCGCGTCCGTTGATCCATGGATGGCATGTCCGAAATTACCAGGTGGGGGCACGGGAACAAGCTTCAAGGACGAGATCTCCTTGTTTATCCTGTCAAAGTAGGCCTGAAAGAAACAGCCTTTGCGCCAAGCCAAGGCTTCTCTTCTGCGTCGGGCGACGCGTTGCTGTACAGCAGGAACTCACTGCCATGCGGATATCAGTATCCTATGGTTAGAAAGTCAGCATTGACTGAAAGTCTGAGAACCAGAAACCACAGCCGCCCTTGGTCTCTGTTCTTCGGCCTGACCTCTTCCGTGTCAATAACCCAAATGGTTCCCATCTCCGACTCCTCATGTGTCAAACATATGAGATGCGATGGCATATATCAAATGGCGCCAGACCAAGAACACAAACAGAGTTCTGGTGCCAGTTTGGATCTTCATCTTGCTAGGGCCGCCATCGGTCTTGTAAGTAAGACAGGGCCATCGTCTCATAGTAGACAATAGCGTCGTCATGCTCGCCATCTCTTCCAGGTGGCCCAGCCTGGGAATACGGAATGTGCCCAAGTCACATAGATCGATTACCCCCTCTGTCCGACCGAGGGCCTGGAGAGCATCTATATTCGATTCCGAGTCTGACCATTCGACAGGGACCAGCGGCCACCGGACGGCTCCGGCATCCAGATTACCCATGTTTACGAGCAGCTTGTTGTGGCGCTTTATACAAGCGACGACAACATCTTGATCGTAGCTACACACCTCGAGTGCCTCCCGTTGGGTTTTGACCTAACGACGAACGAAACATGACTTGAAGTTGATGGCTTCAAGGGTCAAATCGTTGCGGATGAGAGTTTGTTTGTTGGCGTGATGAGAGTCCAATCAGGCAGAAGTTGACAAGGAAGAGCCCGGCTAAAACATGGCGAACATCCTATAGACTATCGTTTCCATCCTAAAAACTGTTAAGCTGTTTCTCAATCCTTCCCCTACATTTAATGGTTGCCAGACGACCCTTTACCATGCCCGAAGAGACAGAATTACTATGTAGAGGAAGCCAGAACCCAGCCTCAAGTGGGGAGGAGACATCATCCGTACAGATGCCTTGGGTGGCTGGCGCGAACATAAAAATAGCTAATTGATGAAATGAAGTGGGAGCAACGTTTGATGAGCCTATAAGTCTACGAACTTTGGTGAGAAGAAACGGCTACGTTAATATGATTATCTCGGGTTCAACGTCATCAAACCATGTCTGAACGACTGTTTGCCCAACGCCGAGTCTCACAAACTGCCTCTCTGTCCCCCGCCTAATATCACCTTCCAGTTCGCGTAGAACCATGACGTTGAAGCCGTCAGGCTCGCCGTCCATGTCGTTCGCTGAGAAAGCAGCCATAAAGAACGTGTCCTCCGACCAAGAGCCCAAGTCAATGGCGGCCCAGCCGAATGGTCCCTTGTCCGGTCCCGTGATGGCAAGTGACTCTTGAGAGGCGATGCCTCCAACTGACCTCGACGACTTGGGGTAAAAAGATGCTGGCGGGAAGTTCTGGCCTGGCCAAGTCTTGTTGGGAGGATTTGAGGGCTGCCACTTCCTCACCCAGGTCTTGAAACGCCAGAAAGGGGAAAAGTCTTGTTTTTGGAAGATTTATAGATCCGAAATCAGGGTCTCCGCCGTCCGAGCCTGTGCCAGAAACGATACAGCGCCCATGGTCGACGCCCAGGACCACGATGGTTGGCTTTGCAGAACGGCGGGTCGTGTCAGCGTTATTTTGGCTAACCAGAGCAACTGAATGGCGATGCAATGTGCGTCATAGCCATTATACAGAGCCGAGCCTCTGTGGAATACGCCGGCCGTGTATTCGTCGCCGACGCCCCTTCCAACCTCGGTTGCCAATCCTTCAACGGCGATTGGCTTGTCAGACTCGTAAGTCAAGCTTCTGGAAGTGTAGGTTGACACCAAATCGCACCAGTCTGCATAGAAACCCAACATATCTCCCTCATCCACTGGTAAACCTTCAAGGAGGTGCTTGCTTTTGGCAGATCTGTACTGCCTGGCGCTCTCAAATAGCCTTTGCTCATCTCCAGGTATTTCAGTTTCCCCGTCTTCACAATTGAGCATAGTTCGGCATACCCATTGCATTCTAGCTTTTGTGTAGTGAATGGTGCGCGGGGACAGCATCCACTCCTGAGTGATCCAGGCCCGGTCGCCCAGCGGGGCTGTACTCAGGCCGCAAAGCTCTTCGTCCGGAAAGAGGGTTGCGTATATGAACTCGCCACATTTTGGATCCCCGTAGGTAAGGCGAACCGGAGAGACAGCGTCTGGCCTTGGGATGAAGCATCCCTCGGTTCCATCCCGAGCCCCCGAAGCGGCAATCGTTATGGCTGAGTCCTTATATATCCGTCCCATCAGCACCGACTCCCTGCGCCAATCATCAGCATCATCTTGAACTATACACAGGCTGTCGATCCATAGGTAATCGAGACCAAGAGAACGGGCCACGACAATGGCATCCTGAAAAGTTCTCGGAAGGCTGGACATCTTGATTGATTGACAATGCTGGGCCAGATTCTTTGCTGTGGTTGTGAGAATCCTGTGCTTCCCCCAACAATGACTGAGGGCTGCGTAAGAGGCGTGGACTCTGTTGGTGATGAAAAGACGCGGATCTTGGACTCCATTGGCAGTACGTATGTCCAGGATTCTTGTAGGCAACTGCGGCACGGAGACTGCCATGCCCATGACGGAGAGGTTTCCTGGACTTGAGAATGTCTCGTTGCAGTCAGGGTGGTCACGGAGACATGACCTGTACCATTGCCCTACGACTTCCATGGCCTCCTGTGAGCTTGCTTCTCTTAACAATGCCCTGCCAACAACATCTCCGGCTGCACGAGCCGCGCTTACTTGGAATAGCGATGTGTCAGCCCCTGCTCTTTGGTGTGAGGGTAACTTGAAAATACGGTGCTGAATAACTTACAAGATTCTGAAAAGAGACTTAATTTGACCAAATCATATCCGTATTCTCTATCGGGTATTTGAACATTGATGCCAAACAACATCGGAGGGCTGTCTCTCCCGACTTCTGATTCAGACAGGTTGCTATCTGGGTCCGGTTCAACCCAAGCACCGACACCGTAAAGCACTATAGGTCCGGTATCCATATTGTGTCGAAGCATATCATCCGTCCGAGTTGCCTGAACATTCTGTTCCATAGCTTGACGTATAAGACTGCAAAGACTGCATGTTTTCGCAGATATGAGGAGGTCATGAGCGTTCAGAACATGACGATATCCATTAGGCTGACTCAGGGCTTGCGGGGTTATGCCAGCACAGGCTGAGCAAAGTGAGGACATTGTGTGTTTTGATGATCCGGCGAACCCTTCTCTAGGCGGTTAGTGATATCTCAATCAGTACAGAGAAGAAAAAGGGAGGGGTGTTGCCGTGCGTATCTAACAAACACAGATGCGCCCTTTCCACGTGAGTGAAACACCCCGCGGTTGAAAGGGAAGCCATCTGGTCAAATGGAGAACATGTACGGATATGCATGACACCAAAAATAGCGGGAACATGACAAGGCGATTATGTGCGTGAAAGCGACCAATGAGCTCTAACTACGCAGCTGCTGTAGTTAAGCCACACGGCGATTGGAAGCATAGTCTTTCGTTTCAACAAGTTGACTGATGCAATGCATGATAGCGATTTTCACATCCACACACCAAAGCATCTTTCTGTCGCTACCAACATGCCATGATCGCTAACCAGAAGAACTCAAAACTTGGTGGGGCACAGATGGCGGGAATTATGAAATGCTTGGTGTGCCATCCAGTCAACTAAGAGTTGTATCCAGCCAATCCAGGTGTTGAGATGGAGATATGTGCAGCATTTTGTGATCAGATCTAAAAAGTAGTTGCTGGTGTACTGAAAGTGTCAGAAACAACTGGCCGTCTATTTCATCAGGGGATATTAAGCTACTTGACGGAGAATATACCCTATCGACGTCGCCAAGGCAGCTACAATCCACAAAATGCTATAGCAGGAATTTGGGAACCGAGCAAGCTTCTAGAGCCGCCGCAGAAATACCCTGGTAGCAAGGGTGCAGAGCCGTCGAGCCCAGATAAGCAAGCCCGTTCACTGCAGGTGCATGGTATTGGCCTGCGAGTACAAACCTGCTACTTGAGGATTGCATGTTCCTGTTATTCACATGATAGTACTGTCAACAAGTATGTCCAGACATATCAAACTCTGTTAAGGTAGAGAAGAGAAAAGTTGCAATCTTCTACTGGAGGATATCAACTATCTACTAAAAACAACTATCGGCTGGCAAAGCGTACAAAACAGTGTTCAAGGCCTTTAGCATTTACTCGGGACGGTGGTTTATCACATGATAGTTCTACTCTACTCAGTACTCATCATACCCGCAACTCTAACGAGATGTGCGCCCGTAAAATAAATAAATCTAACTTGTGGTCCAACATACGAAGCATAAGGAATCGGGACTTGCGGATGTTGGACAAAACTGCCCATATCTCGAAGCTACAAGCGCGCACCAAACTTCGGCGGGAATCAACCGATGCCCCACAGCTCAGCTTGAAGCCTTAGTGGGTCTAACGCAGGAAATGTCTGACTCTCCGCCCTTTCATTCGTCCTACAGCTCACTCATAGTTCACATTCATCCTCACTCTCATCAATCCCTGCCATTTCACACACCCTAAGCCAAACCACGTCCTGCCCTCCTTTGCAAGCAATTTGAATGTTGAAGTTGTGAACAACAGAGTCGTAAGGAAGTCAAACACGCCATGGCCTCACCAAACTACCTGCCGCTGATCGACAAGGTTGACAAGTACGTCTCAAATCCCTCATCCCTCGTCCCAACTGCTAGAAGACGGCATATCCGGTTCTAACCCACACACTTTAGTGTGCCCCTCGACTTCGATTTCAACAGCCTCTACAAGCTCATACTGCCCAACGACACCAGGCCACATGGCTTCATGGTTACCGACACTGTCGAGCGATTGCCCTGGACATCTGACTTCCACATCGATCATGATGAGCGCAAAGTGCGGCTCCTCGACACCATAATCAAGGACGGCGAGGACCCCGGAAAGGCCTGCACCGCCGCATTCCAGCGCGTCGTCGACGCCGCAATCGCATCGGACTCTTTCCCCACGCTGAACAAGCTGCATAGCGAGCACTTTAGGGTTCTGGGGGCGAACCATTTCGTCTCCATCGAGCGGTTTCCTGCACCTCTGTTTGGAATCTCCTCTCGCGGCGCTCACATGACGGCCTACGTCAGGACCGACGATGGACCAAAAATCTGGGTCCCGAGGCGAAGCGCGCACCTCTTCACATTCCCAAACCTGCTCGACACCACCGTCGCGGGCGGTGTCAAGGCCGACGACTCTCCTTTTGACTGTATCCTCGCTGAGGCCAGCGAGGAAGCCTCGCTCGATGCGGGGTATGTTAAGGAGAACGCGCGTGCTGTAGGAGCTGTGACCTACGTGAGCTTGAACAAGCTGAAGGGCACCTTTTTCCCGACTGTCCTCTACGTCTATGACCTTGAACTCCCGCCGTCAGTCAAGCCCGTGCCTGGCGACGACGAGGTTTCGGGTTTCGAGCTCATGACGGTGTCCGAGGTCAAGGAAGCAATGGTGGGAGAGCAGTTCAAGCCCAACTGTGTCTTGGTCATGCTCGATTTCTTCATCCGGCACAACATCATCACCTCGGAAAACACTGAAGATTACGTTGAGATCGTGACGAGATTGCGACGGCACCTTCCCGTACCCACACACCCTGAACGGAACTAGCTTAGCAGAGCTCGACTCTTTTCCTGAGCAGGACACGAGCTGTGGACAAGCTAGACTTGCGCGATAGTCCCTGGACTAGATCATATTCTTTGAGCTGCAAGATGCAGAATCTTCAATAGACACACATTTTATTCGCAGAGCGAGCGTGTCTCACTTACAACGTTTTTCAAAATCTCGTGACGTCCTCAACTGTCGCTGGTCTTTCGTTTTGGAGTTCGTATGTCCAAGAAGTCACTATTGGAGTCTCAACCCGATGGTAAGTTATACGATATGGGACTTATTAACTACATAGAACCACGGAAGGGCTTCCGCCAGTTATACATGGTAAAAGAATATTAAGTTGCTCCAACAAAATATCAATAAAAGGTGGAAATGGTGGTATGGAAGACAGTCTATCTCCTATGCTTTATCCAGCTCAACCATGCAGTCATTCTCACTCTTCTTTTGGCATGACCTCTCATTTTCGAAGGAACGCATTCCAATATGAACCATCAAGCGGCTGTCCACATTGTTGCTACTCCTACAGCAACTAAGAAAGCCAACTTGGGGCCCGTCCTCGCCGCAAATGCTTCTTGGACCTGGTCCGTGAACTGGTCCACGACATTTCCCCTCGGCCAATACTCGCAAACGATATACCATGTGTCGTCGTCGCACAGCTTACGCGCGCACCCGACATCGGTAGTGTTCCTCCACACGAGCTGTGTAAAGTGCCCGGTATCCGCATCGAACTCGCCCTCGTCGAAGTCGTAGTCGTCGCGTTCCTCGCCCCACGCTTCAACACTCGCAGTAACGTTGGGATATCCTTTGGCGAGGTTTTCTCCGTAAGGGCCACCAGAGTGGCTGAAGTCGCAACTGTCGCCAGGCATGTCGTCGAGGTAGTCGTCTGCAAACTCCGCCAGAGTGTCGTTCCAGCTCAAGTCGGAGGCGTGGTGTTCGCCTCGGTAGAAGTTTGTGCTGTTGAGCACCGCCGAAGTGAACGTTTCGTCGGAATTCCACTCCGGTTCTGAGGTCGGGCTGGGGGGCCCAACCGTGATGGTGGTCGCTACATCCTGAGCAGAAATGAGGGGAGTTGATAGCGTCAAGAAGGCGAGAACTATGAGACGCATCTTGAAAACCAAGGAAGGAGACTAACAGAGAAATCTTCTCGAAAGTTCTTTGCCAGAGTTGAGCTAGAATGCCGGAACCTGGAAGATCATGCAAGTGCCTCACGTCGGTATTGACGCCGGGATCTCATGAGAGGTATAACGTCGTGGCCCTTAACATCCTAATCAAAGATTAAATCACAGCTGGTTCATGAATGGATGATGATGCGGCCAAACCAAGTTTTCATGTCTTGGTGTCTACTCTTCATTCAATTGGGTCACATCCGCGCAAGATGACGCATTCTGGAATTCCAAGCCAACCTCGGAGCGAACTGCTGACGATGGCACCCCCCCTGTCACGGCCAATCGGACCCTGAAGTTCATCGCTTGGCAAGCCGATTCAGGCTAATCTGAAGGGCTCATCAAGGCTTTGACGACGCCTGTGGCTATTGTACCGCCCCATGTATGCCGTCGATCTTTGGCGACCCGTGCCCCGTTTTCCAGCGAACCGTTAGAAATGGAGATGTTCGTGGACGTCAATTCTGACTTCACATCAAACCGTCACAGTAGTCACCCTGAGACTTCCAACATGACGGTTAACTACTAGGTGAGGGGATTGAAGCGCGCTGGGCAAGATGAAGGGCGTCCACAACGGCTCTGTGCCATCTTCATCTTGCACACGTTCCGGGTACTTGGACTGTGGGCTTGTTGCTGGTCTCCAGATGCGTTATAACCTTGCCAGGTTCAATATCCCGGGAACTCGGAATAAAGACTGGCGATGATTGCCAATACATTAGCAAGTGTGTCAATGAAGCTGCCCCAATCGAACTTGGGATCCCTCTCCTTTAGATCATGCTCAGCAACCACCACCTCAAGCAAAACGTAAAATAGTGCTTGGATCTTGGAGAACTCTAGCCGGTTAGCGCAAAGAGCACCACCTAATGGCTTAATTTCCCTAACTGACTGGCGTTGTATGTCGTAAATGGCTATGGATGGTGTTTTGTTTTAGACGCGCATCCGGGCTTACACATCTATATAGGCTACTCTTTGACCTAAACTCCAGGCATGAAGCTCAGTTCAGGCATGGGATACCTTTAATGCCCGTTGCAATGTGAGAGCGCTTGAGTCACGGGCGTGCAATGAAAATCTCACAAACAATAGGCCACTGAGAATCCTGCCGTGGCAAACATCTAGAGTCCCGTACGGCAGGCCGCAGAAGACACAAAATCAGATTGCTAACAAGGGCCCTTCCATTAGGTCAAGAAAAAACATGGAGACGTTATCTGTCTAATAACCACCGAACGTCCAGCGCCAATCGCTATGCTATACGAAACTGAGAAATGTAAGTGTATCCAAGTTACAGACTTGGCTCCTTATTGCCACTGTTCAAGAGCGGATGCAACCACTTGTGTCTGCCCTCGAAAGGCTCCGTTGCTGCGATGAAATCCAGTACCTTCGACCGGGCCACTCTTGGAGCCAAGACGAAGTTGAGAAATAGACGTTGAACAAAGGTCCATGAGAAGATGAATCGCGACATAACCCAATACCACGTCGAGCCCCACGCGTGCATCCTCGTCAGATCGCCAGATTCGCTAAGATCCGTGCTCACCACATCCACCCTCTCCTCTCGGTACTCCTGGAACTGGGCCTCCAAGGAAGCAAAGTCAGGCGGGCTCCCTCGCGAGGCCGAAACGAGCTTTTGCAGCTTGTTGCAGAGCACGACGATGTCCTGAACGCCATTGTTAAAACCCAGGCCTGCGTTCGGCGTGAACTTGTGAGCCGCGTCGCCGACGAGAACTACCCGACCGCCCCAGCTCCAATTCTTGCAGAGACCTTCCTCCAAGCCTGCCGCGCCGGTATTGTAGCGCTCCTTGAAGACGTCTTTCAGTTTCAAAGTTTCCGTGACGTGCCAGTCGGCGAATCGTTGCCCGTACGCCTCGAGATCTTCCTCGGTGAACGAGATGCGCTCCTTGGTCGGCTTCGGAAGCTTCTCATAGCAAAAGATCCACCCCCTTTCCTTCCCCGTGACGTACATGACGGACTTGTCGGTGCCTTGAATGTCATAGTTTTGCCCCGCCTCCGTTGGGCGCGGGAACGAGGCCCACATGCATTGGTAGTTTGTTTCAAAGGGATTCACGGCGTCCCAAGTCTCCTCGCGCGAGGGGTCCTCGGCGATTGCCAGTTCGCGCATGTGCCGGCGAGTTGCCGAGTGCACTCCGTCGGCACCGATGACTACGGAGCCTGCGTAGGAGGAGCCGTCGTCGCAGGTGACTATCACCCCCGTCTCTGTAGACTTGATGCCTGCCAGCTTCTTGCCCGTGTGGTAGCGAGCTTTTGCGGCGTCTGGGAGATTATCGTAAAGAGCCTTGATGAGGTGAGCCCTGTGGAAAGCGACCGCTTCCAATCCGTGGCTGGCGATGTCAGATGTTAGCGGGCACGCAATACGCACACAGATAAGCACTAACAGGATGAATTGTGGAGAAGGACAGCAAGGAAAACTCACTTTTGCCTGAAATCCTCCATAAAAACTTGCTTGAAGACGCGTCCGTCAGGGGTGAGGCCTTTGTTCACTTTCACGAGGCCGCCGATTTCGATGAGTTTATCGAAGATGCCGAATTGATGGAACACACGCATGCTTGGAGGGCCAAGAACTAGACTTGCACCCAGGTCCTCGACGACATTTGATCGACGCTCAAGGACGACAAAGTCGATGCCGGCATGATGGAGGGCGTAGGCGGCTGTGAGACCGCTCGGCCCACCGCCGACGATGATCACCTTGAATGGTTCGCTGGCCATGTTTGGTTTTGTTGAGAGAAGAATGGTTGTCGACCTGATGCTGCGAATACCGGGTAATGGGCAGTCAGGAGGAGGCAAAGGTCAGAGATATATACTGCAGCGCAGTTCCACCCTCCACTTGGTCGGCCCCGAAGTTCTCCTTTAGGAGTGCACCGATCAAGCCCGCAGTAGCATGGACTGGGCCCCTACCAGGATGTGGATGCAATTTTTCCCCCCTCCCCTGGTGGAAGTTCCCTCCTAAACAGCGTACAGGCGCCTAGGGAACCATCGCGGGTACGACGCTCTTGCTTGTGATCACAACGGTCTCAAAGGGAAAATGCCCGTCTCCGTTTCCGTCCGAGTCGCAGGGGCTGCCGCGGTTGAAATGAACAGGTTTTGGGTTAACCGCTGACGCATTGCAAGAGACCGCAACGCTGGGAACCCTTGTCGGCCCGACTGTAGATACACATGTGGTGTATTACTCTAGTGCAGTGCTCAAGAAAAAGGCGGGATACCTAGAGAGATATGCCTCATGAAATTGGTAGTCTATTATACCAGATACTGAAACCTACAGAGGCCGTTCTCAATGAAACCAAGGTGAAAAGGAGGCCCAGATGACTCGCTCTGAGGTCGACTAATTTTGTCTGAGATAAGCTGACGTTCTCTGAAGGCAAGCTGACCGCTTTTGGAGATAAGCCGACCTGCCTGAAGCTAGCGACTAAAAAGCCATCACCTCGTTGCCAATCGCAATGGAGGTTCCCGCACAAAACGGGAGTGTATCCGACGGCTATGCTAGTTGGCTTAGGCAACTACTTACTACCTCTTCTAGACGGATCCTTGAACTACGGGAAATACCCACCTGTGTCGCGGGAACCCACTAGGGCACCCATCTGGGCCCCGAGATGATGCTACATTAGCAATCCGACGGCTGTGGAGGCCCACACGGCAACCTTATATCTTGGCTTATAATATCCCTTGAATGTTAACGCAGGCTGGTCGGCTTCGCACAATGATGCAGCTTGACGGGTGTGACGTTTTGTTCTCCGGAAATCGATTTGACTCGTAGGCGCGATTACCGACTTGGCAACCTGGCCAAATGTACGGAGACGGGACACAACATTTTCCGCGGCCCCGATTAGCGTTGCTCCGTTCCGCCCGGCTCATCGTTTTGATTCGCCGAGATACTCCGATATGCTGTATCCGCCCGATGGTGCTGGACCTGTGGAATCAAACCATTTAGACAGTGGTGAAAGTAAAGCTAGGTCTCTTTTGCCATCATTGTGAAGCACGCACCTCGGAAAGATCTGTCATCGTAAGTGGATGCTGTTCTTTCATCTGTCAACAACGTTTATTCTTCCGGTCATCCCGGAATCTACGTCACAGCTCACGTAGGTTCCGCCACTGGACCCTTTCTCTTATTTTTCTTTCTTATTTGGAGAAGTGTGTTCTCAGTTATGGAACAAGTTAGTTTTTCGCTCAGGTATCTCAACTTATCTCTCCAGTACCGCCGCTTCGTCGACAGACCAGTAACCGATTGCAATTGGCCCGTATGGTGTCGTCGACAAGCGTGAAAATATCTCATGATAATTTCATCATGGTCCGGAACTTCCCGCTAATTAGAATTACGTCGTATTCACTGTCATTGGGTAACCCAGGGGCCTAAGCCGGGCTTTTCTGAAACCATGCAGCATAGAATGAAATGTTTGCACAACAAACCATATTTCACAGGCGGTAAACGGTCTTGATTTGAGCGGGTTGAGCGAGGCTGATGGCTGTCTTGACTCCCCAAAGTTTCCTATACCACAGCTGTATTTATGAAAACACTGTACACCAAGTTACGCGATCAGTCAATGGATAATCAATGGTGAAGAGACCGGAAAATCGCACGCTATACTGTGACATGATATTAGCATGCAGGGCAAAGTGTTTTCTTTTCTTCGACAAAAATGCAATGCTGATTGATATTTATGCGTGAACGGAGGGTACACATGTAGAATCGCCAAGTACAGCTTGTAGATCAGTCGATATATCACTGAAACCAAGCCTCGCGGACGGATTCTTTGTGTGCATCCGGCGTCCTGAATCCCGGGGAACTGAACAGTGAGGCACGCAGCTGCTTCTATCGTCTCACACTTTACTAATACGAAATCAGCTTTGTTCGATTGCAGAAACCGAAACGCAACTTACTTGAATGCAACTCCAGCGTCATAGTCTGTAATACCTGTCTGGATAAAATCGTTCGACCATATCTGGTTATACCTAGAGTCCTCACTCTCAGTAACTCACGTTTCTAAAGTGAAGGGCAATCGACGTACGTGGTGCATATAAAATATGGATCATACTCGCCATTGCTGAACTGCAAAACGCGGACGAGAAAGACTGCGACGCATTGACCTATGTTTTTAAACAGATGTGAGCCATTATCCCTCAGGTTGCTACAGCGTACTAAGCGAACCTACCAGTACACGTGGAGAGACACCATTGCTCGAAGTTATCGGTTACGCCCGCATATGAGCTAGCCAAAGACGAATCATAGCTGTGACTGCCGACTCCATCCTGTTCAAAGACCTTTGTGAACCCCTGAGGGTTGTCATCCCAGGTCGGCTTGGGAGGCGGGTCGGGCCGCGCAGGTACCGAGGGCGTAGGCGTCACCGCTGTTGTAGCGGGAGCAGTAGACAATGTAGATGCCGCAGGGGGGGAGGTACTGGTGGGAGCAGCAGAAGTTGCCTGGCAGCCAGAAGCGGCGGCTTGGCGTCTCTGGTTACCTCCAGACCCAGGCGCCGGGCATGCGAGTCCTCGGGGGTCAATACCGTTCCAGATGACAGGAGGTTCACCTTCGATTCTTGAGTACGCCAAGGACTTCACCATGGCTTTGACGTTGGCAGCGACCTTTCCGGGAACTTGTAGCCGAGTCTTATATTCGTCCTGTGAAAGCCATACTGCTATCACACCGGCAACGGCTGGCGTGGCTGTCGTCAATAGGCGTTAGCTGTTCATCTGTGATGAGCTGTTGAACAGGTAAACGTACCAAAAGAAGTGCCGTAAAGATCCTGCGAGCCGGAGTTTTTGCCCGACGCGCACTCCACAAACCCTGGAGCGGAGACGGTGATTTGGTCTGCTGGTCCTTGAGAGAAGAACGCACGATAACCGTCGTTCTCAACTGCGCCTACAACGATGATGTCTGTGGTTGGCTCAAAGAGGGCAGGGTATTCAGTGACATCATCAATGCCATATTGCTACCCAACATCATCAGTATCGATTACGGGTGTTTGGGCAAGAATGAAGGTTCCTACAGCGTCGTTGCCGGAAGCCGTGACTATGATGATGTCTTCCGCCATGAGTGCAACAAGAAGGAGCTTGTAGGCGGTTACGGTAGTGGACAACGCGTGCGGGATACCTACCAGCTTCATTCAGTGGGTGAACATGAAGAGGTGGAGACCAGCCTCAATCTGCATAGCGATTGCGACAGTAGTGATCCGACTTACGAGATCCAAGCGACATATTTACCACGGCCTTTCCTTCAAGCTTTTTTTGATAGACGTCATTGCTGATCTCAACTAGTGCGGTGAAAATGGCGGATATAGAGAGATCACCTGGTAACTTGACCGCGATCACGTCCGCTTCTTTTGCGGTGCCATAGGTCGGGCCGGCCGCCTTCGATGCTACACAGGAGCCGTGATTCAAGAAGTCTGTCTCTTCTTGGCTGGCGCCCGGAGCATACATGAATCCTTTCTTCCCTGGTATGCCCGTCCATTCCTATTCCAGCGGTCAGCAACAATCCTCGGGCGTGCGGTCTTGTTCCGAGGCGCATTACCGGGTTCTCTGCGTTAGCACCAGTGTCAATGACATAGATGGTGACACCCTTTCCTGCCTCAGAGGCATAACCGAACCCAGGCAAGTCGGGTAGGCTCGCTCCGGGTGGCTGTGATATTGCTTTGAGCTCGTCCAACGCATCTGGTTGCAATCCAATGTCAGAAGGGTATGGCACGGTTGTTGCTGGCGAGCCCGGCGGACCCGTGGCCGTCGGTCGATGCGATGCTGTTGAAGCAGGGGCTGAGGCAGGTGGCTGTTCATCTTCAAGCTTCTCATCCAGAGTCACAGCATCGACCTACGCTCCTTATCAGTGTGCGCCTTGTGCGGCTTTAATGACCATGGCTTACACTAGGAAGCTTTCCGATCTCATCGGCCTGCGCAGGTTCAATTTCCGCCTGAAAAAAGACTGGGAGTCCAGTGCGATCACTGGTGACTTCTGATAAGGAACCGGGAGAGGCAACTCTTGTCAGAGTGTTATTGAGGTCCGCAATATCCTCTTTTGTGGAACCTTGCTTCACGAGGATAACGTAAGAGGAAGGGGTCGCTGTAGATGATGGCGTGGTAGATGCGGTAGAACTAGGTATTGTTGAACTGGGGGTCGATGGGCCGGATGTTTCGGACGGTTCAGTCGGATCCGACGTCTTCGGGTTCTGGGAGGGTGCAGGGTTCGAGGCGTTTTCAATCTCTGGTGTATCGCCATTAGGTCCTGAGCCAATAATCGACACGATGGCCCCTGGAGCTAGCGTGTGAAGGATCCCGCCAACTGATAAAACAGCGCCGGCAGAACCTGCCACGTAGGTCACGCCAATGAGGGCAACAATAGGATCGTTGCCGGAGATTGTTGAGGTCGCTGGTGCTGAACTGGACGTCCCGATAGTTGTCCATGACGATGACGCAGGAGTAGCTGATCTGGGGTCCGGAGTAATCGGGGGCTGTGTAGACAAAGGTACGCTTGCCGTTAAAGTGGTATTAGAGAACGGCACCTGTCTTGCGAAGTAATGACGCTTGCTGTGAATTAGTCCACTGCGACCATCCTGATGTGGGAGACATAGTGCTCCATTGCTCAAAAAGAGCACAGCAAGCCACAACAAGTGGCCGCTAAGCATGTTCAACGAAAGTAGATAAGAAAGGACTGTAAGTTAAGAACGAACGTGCACACTGAATGAGTGTGAGGGTAAAGAGGGTTGGGTAGATGTTAATGCGCTCAACGAAGCCACAGTCGAACAGGTCAGACAACACCAACTACTTATAAAAGCGAACATCGCCATCGTTATCAATAACTTCACTTCGTTATCGGTGGGTTACACAAGAAGGCCATGCAGAGACCCCGCCAGCTTCGCATCAAGAATCTACTCATAATCATTGTTGTTGTTGTAACCATCCTGCGCATCTCTTTCAGCGTCTTTTGCTAAAGCTATTCTTGGGACATGTCAAGGCACAACTAGATTGCTGTTCATTAACCCACGACCCCCAGTGGAAAGTCTAATCTGATGGCGTTATACGCAAAGTTGTGATGCTGCCAAGGGGCTGTGGTAGCTTCTAAGACCCCGTCCAATTCCGCTTTCGAACTTGGCTGGAGCACTTGCTGGGGACAGGCCAGCAAAAAAACTCGATGTCACTCAATCTCGCTTATCATGTCGCCAGTAGTCCGACAGAGCCACTGATGCCTTGCATCATGGTAAGGACACCCTAGGTCACTCAAGGCTGAATTCTTCCATTTCTGGAAACCGCTTCTTGGAGCCGAGTTATCGTGACGCTCGAAGAAGGGATGGAAGTGCTCCGTAAACGAGAACTGGACACGCGCGGTGTTCCTTGCACGGATGAAAGAGGATGGCACTGGCGCCAAGCTGCTGGGAGAAAAGAGAAACAAGGAGTACTATAGACAGACCCTGACTTCGACATGGGTCAATTTTCCGCGGACAGGGGCAGATAGACCCTTGCTTGCCTCAGCTTGATGAACGCATCCAAGCCTCTGCTGAGGACTTATGGACAACGATGAACTACTTGGTTTTCAAGCTAGCTGCGCAGCTTCAGCCTTTCTCAGCTCCCCGATCCGTGCCATCACTGCATCAGAGTCCGCGATGGCGTTGCCCTTTCTCAGCATAAAAGTTTGAGTGGCAACCCCTGAGTTAGGCACCTCAAAATTCATGCTGTATACCGCTTGAAAACCGTACTTCTCATAAACCGCCTTCGCCGCAGGCATGGACTCCAAAAATACCACCTTTTCCTCCTCATCAGCCTTCTGGCATCCCCAGCGCATTAGAGGGGTTGCGGCCCCCGTTCCGTGATGCTCTTTCCGGCAAACGATGAGCTCAAGATACCAATGTCTTGTGCCGCCCATGATTTCGGCATGCTTCTTGGCCAGGCTCCCGAAGAAGTGGTTCGCAAACGCGGGGTTGCCGTCCTTTGGCCAGATGTCTGAAGGAGGCGGCGGCGTGACATTGGGCTCACCGTCCTGTGAGGGACGGACCCATTTCGCGCAGGCGATAATTTGATCGGATTCCTCTGAATGGTCGCTGTCGGTGACGACTACTAGCCACTGACAGCGGGGATCTTTGATTTCTTCGGCGAACGAGGTAGAAAGGAAGTCGCGACAGGCCTGGGAGGCTTGTGGGAAACATGTGGTCGCCACAGAGTTATCTTGAAATGCCGAGAAATAGACGGACGCCATCGCTCGGGCGTCGCCTGGGGTTGCTGGTCGCATTCGCCTGGGCATTTTTACACTAGTCAACGCGCCGAAGTTGCGTGTCGCAAATGAGGTGTCTTTTGAGCGCCACTGGTAAACAAATGGATTTTAAATTCGGCGATGGCTTGTCGAAATGAACGCCGTCACAATAAGAGACTGGAAAGGGGAAACTAGACTTGAACGGGATGACGTTGATTGACTTCGAGCTAACAAGTTCACAATCTGATTATCCGCTAAACACGGCTTACGAAACCACATCGGCGCTACCAATTGCTTTCGGGCGCATGCGGACTTCGGAGTTTTATTCGCGTAGCTAAGCCGTGGTTAAACATTCGCGGCGGCACGCTGGACATGACTCAAGGCAGCTATTGTCATGCTCACATAGCTTCCACTAGCCGTTTTAAAGTCGATCAACAATTTTAGATTAGGTTCCAGACCACAGAGGTTCATGTTTCATAAAGACAAAACGATACAGGCCTCGGTCAACTTCCAAGCGCGAATCACGTCGAGAGGTGGTGTAGCAAGGACGCCAAAAATATCAAAATATTCGCTCGTACGACAGAGATGAAATTTGAACTCATGCGGCCGAAGCCATGTGATTGCGATAACATTCGAGTCACACCTATTAACCACTCTAGCACCCTGCCCTGAGAATCGCTCATTGCCTACCTGAAATTATGTAACAATTCTAATCTCGACTGCTCACCTTGTGGGCGTCTCGCGCTGATGGTGGGCTTTGCGGAGACGATGCGGGTACCTCTGCTGACGACGTGACCCACCAGCTTCTCAAACGTTTACCCCAGCAATAGCATTCGGTATATTGGGGCGGCAAGTGGTTGTGGCTCTGTTGTGCAGCACTGGCTTTCGGACCTTCACCAAGCAGTTACCTTGAATAGTATCGATGTTGATGAACGGCAGCAATGCTAGTCGCCAGTTTAGAGATATGTTTCTAGCATCGGTGGGTGCATGTAGGTCTGCCTTTGCTTCACCGCCGATTGCTGATGCTAGGTATAGCGTCGGGCATATATTTGACTTATGTTGTGGACATTGATGAAAATGGCGCAGGTGAGCTTTACCTACCACTTTCCTGAGTAGTTCGGTAGGGCAACCGGTATTGCACTTGTGTCCTTTGATTCTCATCAACTACAGGATGGTGTTCACGAGATTAAGTACTTCATAGGGTAGCGTTGATGGTTTTTCTGTGAGAACATGAACTTGATTGGACGTCTGTGGAAACTGCTTGCGCGGAAAAGAAGAAGTAGGATGTTTGCTGGTAGTTGATGGAGCAGTTCACTAACGAATCGCGATGTACATTAGCGAGGTAGGCCCATGCTGAGTTGAAGAGCTCTGGCTCTTGGGACATAGCTGAGATCGTGTTGGGTGACTTGACTGATATTAGCAGGTTAACTTAATTGAAACTGCGAAAGCCCTCGTATAGGTCACCGGGTACCTAACGCAGCATATATTTTATTTAATATTTTAAGAAACACAAGGAGAGAGAGAAAAGATAGCAAAGTAAGGTGTATGGAAGTTCTTCTGACACCAACAGATTTGTCCTTGCTCCTGCTTCTACTGCCGATTCAGCCGTTAGGTATAGCATACCGTATGTACAGCTATTACATGTGAACCAGGCGTCAACTTGTCTTATACATCTTTGACCAACATGTAGAATGAGTGTTGTACACACTTTACTAATTTAAACACCCAAATAGTCACATCGTTGACGGATTTCGGTCCTTTGAAGCCCATCTGCTCCACTCCAAGCACCCAAACGAATCCGACAAGTTGCATTGAACCATGTGGTCGCTATCTTGTCCATAGGAAGATCGGGATACCACGTCGGAACGGCTTGAGCCCTATGGAGACATGACAGCCAAGTGCAAACTCGTCTGGCCATGCAAGCTTCTCCGTCGCCCGGGGCTCGGTTGTCGATGGAACCTAAATGCAACAGATTGAAAGCACGAAAAGATAGCGCCCTAGGAAAAGTTTTGTCGTGGCACCGATGTCTTTGCGACGAAGACTTTCTTTAGCAGGTTATCGCCCAGCATAACGCAAGTTCTATGTAAGGCTAGGTTCATACCAGAATTACCAAGACTCGGTTGAAAGCACTAGCGATGTCCCGATTACCTTCCTCAACAGGCAAGTGGTAGTGCTAATGGGTCTGAGGTCACAGATGATCCAGAATCCTAAAATCCAAGCTTAAATTCTTAGCACAGCTTCTAACCAGATCAAAGGCTACAATTTCTAAGCCCAGACGCAGGCTATCCAACATGTCACAAATCTGTCGGGAGTCCGGCAACCCCCCTCGATAAGGCGGCACAACCATCTCGTGCTTGGTACTGCAGAAACCCACACAAGCTGGTCGCAATGGTGGCCATGCGTAATCAGCAAGCATACATCAACACATGCGTTGAGTAGCGAGGATCTACTCGAGTGACTGTCAATGTGCAACTGCCAGGGGGGACAATGACACAGTTATGCTTGATATCAAGCAATGAAGAGAACTAGGCAACCGGAAAAAGTTCCCGGAAACCATGAGTGACCACTTACATGGCTTTCTGGGAAGGTGACATTGCCACCTGCAGCTCTTGTCAGACCATACCGCGACCGGGCCCGACCAACTTCCAACTGGAGCCCGAGCAGTGCGAAGTCGTACATAGTACATTAGTACAGAAACTGAAAAAGTTGACTGACGGGTAAACTGGTTGATGAAATTCGGCAAGGGTTGAGGCCCATAGTCTGTGATGTTGCGGAAGAGGGGAGGCCCTGGAGCTGTTGACCAAATGTGCCAAGAATCACGACATGTCTATCGACCTGCCTATTCTAATCCACGAGGACCAGGCCCATTGCTTATTCGTCTGATGATAGCCCACCGCATGGAAGAGACGGAGCTCGGCCACTCGCTTTCGGTACTTCTCGGGTCGAGAACCGTTCGGATGACCTTATTTGAACGACATTTTCGCCATCGCTTGGCTTCTGCAGATCGTGCACAATGTACGACCGCCGGCGAGGGACAGCCGTGCTGGCATGCAGCACGTCTTGTTACCCCGCGGCGGTCTGTACGACTCTGTACGATTATGCATGGTAATTAAATATCGCAACTTTTGCGCCAGGTCAGGTTCTCACTTCGGACGCCTATAAAGAGTGGTTGCGCCTCTCTAGCCTCCTCCGCCTTTGAGAGACTCGCTCGCCACGCCTGACGTTCATCTTCCTCGCCAGTCCACTGTCCTTCTTCTGGTGCTTTTGAACTTGTTCGACTGAGCCTTTGAAGATGAAAACTGCGCACTTGGCTCTCGCTATTGGAGCCCTCTCGGGGGTCTCCGTGGCCAAGGAACTAGAGCCCAACGCCGAGCTGTCGGCTTGGTATGACACCGGTGCCGCTCATCAAGAGAGCATGGAGCATAAAATTGTAAGCTCGTCCCTAAGGTTCAACCTAAAGATAGGCCTGTTGCTCTGTTACTGACGAATCCTAGGCCCAATGGGAGCAAGCTGAAGCCGAAGGGAAGTTCGACTCGGCTCAGTGGAAAGCCCGTGTGAAGGACTACATTGTCTGCAAGAACGGCAAGGTAGAACTCGTCAAAGGTGACCCTCTCCAGACGTTCAGGTGCAAAGACGTAAGTAGTTGACTGTGATACGTATGTCTGGAACGGACTCTCCTAACACATATCAGCTTGACCTGTACGACTTCCAGCCTCACGCCTACTTCAACTCTACCGGCCGAGGTTCCGGATCTTGGGGATGGACAGCTCCAAACGGTCGAGAGTTTGTTGCGATTGGGCAGCAGGATGGCACGTCATTCGCTGAAGTTTCCAAGAAAGGCAAGCTGATTTACCTCGGAACTTTGCCGTATTATTCCGTGCCCAGCATCTGGCGTGAGATCAAGACGTACAAGAACTATCTTGTTGTCGGTAGCGAGGCCGTCGGTCATGGAATTCAGTTCTTCGACCTTCGCAAGGTTTGTCCATACCACTGCTGTCATTTTCTCTGGTATAGAAATTGACAAGGACTAATATTGCGTTGAATTAGTTGCTCCAAATCGATCCCGCAAACCCGGTTGTCTTCTCCAATGAGAAGGACTTGACGGCTCACTGGACTGAAGCCCTCCCTGTCGGCCGCAGCCACAATGTCGTCGTCAACGAAGAGAAGGGTTACGCCGTCGCTGTCGGTGCTCAGCCCCGCAGGAACCTCCCTTGCGACTCTGGACTGCAGTTCCTCGACCTCTCGGATATTTCCAATCCTCTCTACTTGGGTTGTGCTGCTGGCGACGGCTATGTCCACGACGCCCAGTGCATTGTATACCGCGGTCCCGATCTGAAGTACTGGGGGCGTGACATTTGCTACGGATACAACGAGGACACGTTGACCATGTAAGCTGCGGAGTGCTACCGACATCTGTTACCAGGCTGGGGACGGTGTGCTAACATGCGGCAAGTTATGACGTTACCCACAAGAACACCACCAACATCATTTCACGCACAACTTACGAGGGCGCCACCTATACCCACCAGGGATGGGTTTTTGACCCCAACTGGCAAGACTTCCTCGTCCTGGATGATGAGATCGACGAGCGCAACAAGACTGGCCCCGCCGCCGACGGCTTTCCAGTGACCTACTTTTGGGACATCAGATCCCTTGAGAAGCCGAAGCAAACTGGTGCGGTGACCTTTTCCTCAGTTATTCTTTGTGTCGACCTTGGCTAACTCAGAACAGGAATATTCAAGGGAACCGTCCGCAGTGTGGACCACAATCAATTCATCCACCGCGGCCTCTCGTATCAGAGCAACTACGGTGCCGGCTTGCGTATCCTTGACGTGTCGTCCGTCCGCTGGGACCCGACCGCCAAGGGCGTCAAGGAAATTGCCTACTTCGACATCTATCCTGAGGACGACAACGAGCCCGGTGGTGGTGCTAACAACTACACTGGCACTTGGAGTCACTACCCCTACTTCAAGAGTGGCTATGTCGTCATCAACACCATTGAGCGTGGCGTGTGGGTTGTGAAGCGATCTAGCCCGTGGTGGTGGCCTTGGTAAAGGCTGGATTCGTAGTTTTGAGAGCGTACGTACTATTCACTGCACTTAAAGTCTAAAACTCAATAAACACCCGGATGCCATCCTTTCTGGTTTGGAAGTTAGTGAATATCATCACAGTTTCCAAAGGAAGAACAACATGCACATGAATGCTTTGAAGCTGCAATCTTAAAAACCAACGCTTGTGAGACAGAGCATTATGTCTACATGGCGATCGCCTTCTTCAGAAGCTTCATCTATATTGAAACGTAATACACGACTGTCACCACTCAAAGAACATACCATAACGATTAACTTGAGTAAGTCAGAGTGTGAGTCATCGGTCCATACCCACATTGCGGACTGATTAGAATCAGCTAGTTCAGGAAATGGCGGCGTCTAACGATTGGTATGACTTGGAGGAGGAGGACGAGATCTTCTGGGTAGAATCAATACGGTAACCAAAGTTTGCAGGACAACATAGTATAACTAGCGGCTCACGTCGGGAAACCAACAGCGGAGCCGCGCCCTTCGTTCGTCCTTGGCGTGGCTTGACCGATGATACCCGGGCAAAGAGTCATCCTTTCGTTTGCACCTACATGCTCATATCTGAAGCGCAGCTCATAGCAACTCTCTAACATTCAACTTAGGTAACATTGTGCTGGGATAAGATTTCTCCAGTCCGTCGCCCACTATGACGAACAGCAGGGCCCTAGAGCTCAAACAGCTTCACTCCCCGGCGTCGCCAATCATCTTCGCCAACATCTGGGACGTCGCATCTTTGAACAACATCGTATCTCTCAACGCTGCCGAGTCGAAACCCGTCAAAGCCATTGCGACGGCCTCATGGGCTATCGCCGCGACTTTGGGCATTAAAGATGAGGATCTCACGCTGGAGCAAAACATGGCGGCAATCGCTCAGATAGCTCCAGCCGCTGCAGCTGCTGGTCTACCTCTTTCGGTCGACCTCCAAGACGGGTACGGGGATCAGATCGAGGAGGTCGTATCCTCAGCCGCCTCTCTGGGTGCCGTCGGCGCCAATATCGAAGACAGCATCCCATCGGCCGGCTTTGGCAGAGGCATTGGCGGGTCTCTTTATGACGTGGAGACACAGGTGGCTCGGCTAAAGCGAGCGTTGTCGGCGGCCCGCGAGGCAGGATATCCCGACTTCGTTCTCAATGCTCGATGCGACGTTTTCCGTCTGGAGCCGTGCTTCGAAAACAACGACAAGACCGCGATCGAAGAGGCCGTGAAGAGGGGCCGCGCATATCTCGACGCAGGCGCAACGACCGTCTTCTACTGGGGCGGCTCAGGTAGAGGGCTGCGAACATCAGAGGTGGAGGTTCTCGTGAAGGAGCTTGGAGGCCGTGTTGCCGTGAAACTGGGAGAACGGCCGGATTCACTGACCACGAAGGACCTAGGCCGGATTGGGGTATCCAGAATCAGCGTTGGGCCGAGCTTGTATCTCGTCGCAATGAATGCTATGAGGGAGGCGGCAGGCAGAATTCTTTCTGGAGGAAGACTAGCAGCTTGAGACCGAGGGTGATGGCGAGGCAACTGTACAAAGTCAGGTCACAACGAGAGAGGATTGGGGAATATCGCCAAATATGCGCTGTATTGGGTTTCTTCGGTGAACCAGTCAATGACGTGAATAACCTTTACTGCAATGATGTTAGCACCGGGCTAATTGGCCGAACCAGACAAACTATTGTCGCATGGTATACAGAAAGATGCGTAGAATTGCTGCAAGGTTGCTCGATCCGTATCGATGTCTAGTAGCCTCCGCGGTGGCAACCCTGTGCTCGTCCGGGTCTCTTGGGGCTCATCTTGGCAGGATGATCCCGTGGAATCAAAGTTTCTTGGCCCAGGCGTCAAAGGTGACAAGCCTTGCCGCTTCTTGTAAGTTGCATCTGCTCCATAAGTTATGTTGTGTACGTGGGTTAGAATCCGTGTCCAGCCCTTTTCTGGAAAATTCTTGCGGCGCTTCCATCACAAGGGCCCTCGCGTGCGTATTCGTTTATCTTCCACAACCGAGCCTCTTCGGAGTCTTTGAAGGTTCGGCACTTGACCCGGTTGAGGCGTCAGAAGAGCTGTTCTGGATTCTTCAGCCACCGGCGGGTTAAGCCGATACATTCACAAGAACGAAATTCGGTAACATTCGGTTGGTCTACTGGATCCGTCAAAGAAGGACACTAGTTTACAACAAATGTTCCGGATTAGGCGCGTGTAACGATACCGATATTGGATAGTCAGGTGTTTCTCTTACCAAAGTGCCATTCCTCCGCCACCTGTAGGAAAGGAAAACACAGGAAATAGAAATTAAAAGAGAAAGAAAGAGACTACCTGACTGCCCAAAGGTGTTGACTGATTTGCATCCATGGTTCTCGTTCAAGAAATCCGACGAAAAGAAATCCAAACAATTTCGTCCTGGATTTTCACCTGGACCAACACATTATAAAAAAACAGCATGACCATAAATTTATGACACGTTGAAAAGATTGTGATGATTCTATCGGTATTCTGTATTGTGCTGCGTTAGATATGGTCACGGCTCATCAAACGTTGCAAGCAGGCATGCATGAGTTTCTCGGAGACGCAACATTATTTATCATAGGCGTACCCCGTGATGTGGCTGTCCAGTGATCCGGGAAGAACTGTGGTAAGAATGCGAAGGCGAACAACGGAGTGGAGAAAAAAAGTATAAGGGACTGGTTGTCCTCCAATGTCATCAGAATCAACAATCAGGCTTCGATGGGGATGATCATATGTTCTCGATGTCTGGACTCCAACATCCGGCCAGTTGGCCAAGGTCTGGGCCATGGAATGCCAGAGTGCAAACCCCGGAAACGAGGGAGGCCGTTGTCAATGGCAAGCGCCAAGTTCTGGTCGGAATGTACGAATGAGAGACAGATTATTGGTCATGACATACCTTTTTGTCTCGCCAGCGTTACCACAAGCGAGGCCAATTGGTTCCTGCACAAGGCACGCATTCGATGATTACCAGTCTACTAAGTTCAAGTCACATCATTCATGGCACGCCAAGGAGCATCACACGCATTCAGGCGAGACCAAGCGGAAACACGCAGACAACGTAGGCCGGGTGCGTTGAGATTTATCCAACTCGCAAGTCGAGACATGCGTAGCGTGCTGTGGAGACCGTTTTGTATAGGATCTTCGGGTTTCCAGGGCGATTGCTTCCACATCCGGTAAAATGGCATCATTCAAATAGTCGGCAGAGGGGCTTGGCGATGATGGAGCTCAGGGTCTGGCAGGATTCTTGTGTGAAGCACACGGGCTCTACGGGATCCAGGGGCAAGCAATCACCACAGGCGAGCTGGTAGTTAGAGCTTATGCGAAAGAGAAAAGGTTCTTGCCTGGCCAGATACCATGCCAGAGGGGACGCCTGATTACGACGAGTGGATTCTCTATCATGGTAACCACTTGAAAGCGGATCGGATCCCGCGGTCCTTTTTCCTTTCTACCTTCAAGCCACCATCTCAAGGTGCTCATAGTTATCCAAGCGGAGATGATTCTGGGCGGCACATCTTCAATGCGGTCCCGACATTCTGGCTCCAACGGCAATTCTCCCTCGTTCTTTCGACGCCGGCTCAACGCCAAGCTGTGTCGCCCTCAACCATCACTGTCAGAGGCGTAGGCAGGTTATGTTGCGAAAGGCAGGGTTCGGTATTCCTCTGCGCCAAGTGAAACCTTGTCTAGGGTTCTCATCTTCGTCGAGAGCCCGACTCATGTCTTTTTTCTTTCAGAGCATTTTTCGAAAGCCCTTGCCAGTTTTTTCGAATGACAGATCAGGAATTTTAGCCTCCGCTAGTCCCGGATCTGAGCCCCAGGCTGCGTGGTCGGCGCCTCGCGAGGCGCCCAGGGAGGCTTGTAAGCAGTGGCGCGTCTTTAGCATTCATGACGCATTCAGTTAAGTCATTGAACCACACGGCTGCCCCCATCATGTTTACAAAGGCGGATTCATTCTGAGATCTCATCATGCCTGCTCCATCATCCTTGGGAAGCCTTCCGCAGCCTCCATCCGACTCCCATGACCAATTATAAGTGAACGGAAGGAGGTCCAACCAATGGGATATCGATACTGAGGCCGTAAACAGTGCTTGGCAGCAAAAGCACCCAAGTAAGGGAAGTCGCTGACTAGTCAGGGAGATGATTGCCGATATCTGAGACCTACACACCACTCTCAAGGGTTCAGCCAGACTATAATATTGTCGCGTTCAATGTTGGTGCCAGTTGCAGACGCATAACGTGGCTTTCGAGAGAACAGTTGGACGGATAAGCACTTGCAGGAGACAGTTCTTCTGCAACATTACTTCGACCATTGTGAGTGAGTGGTCACGACTGGACTGGGTCTCATCTGGGTTAAGCTAGAAGCTTAGCGGCCTGGACCGCCTGTCCGCACCCGGTCAGCCATTTTGCCATCGCTCCAGGCCGTGGCTTACACGGAATCGCCCCGCCCACGGCGGCTCATCCGGATCAAGGCTACACTCCCTCGTTCCCTGTACTTCTTTAGCCAGGTTCCTGCGCATCCCTCGTTCTTGGTGCCATGGCTCTTTCTTTTTCTTCTTCCGCCCCTCCCTCAGTGCTCTGGTTGTCGATTTGGTACTTACCAGATCTATCTTGCAGTCACCGAGTCCCTCCCTCCCGTCATGTTTTGAACAGTACACGAATCGATACCCCAGAGAATTCGTCTTGCAATGAGGGTGTCATTTTGGATTCTTTCGTTTCTCTCATGCCTACCTGTTGTGTATGGCCTCTACGACGATGTACCTGACTGTGCTGTAAGTCCACCTCTTCCCCACTCAACTCTTCACCACGATTGCGTTGTTCCATAGGTGAGCCATCCTGGCTGATTTGACTTGACACCCATATCACAGCTGCCCTGTCTATTCGAACCCCTCGACTACACAACATGCGAGTTCACAAATTCGACATGTCTGTGCCTGGATATGAAGTACAACATGGCCGTGATCCACTGCGTCCGAGTACAATGCAGTGTTCAACAAGCTTTGCGTAAGCACTCCGTCGGACGCCATATCCCAGAGGCAGGTGGTTATTGACACAGATTTCACAGTCACGAAAAACGAGACATGGGCGGATTGCGGCTTTCAATACCACGATGAGACCTTCGCACTGTCTTGGGTGCCGAGTTTTCTTTTCGGCATTATGACACTCTTTATAGTGATGCGTATGACGACCAAATGGATGAGGATGTCAACTTGGGGGTGGGACGACTGGACTATCATATTCGCATACGTATGTCTTCATGTCGTTTATGAACTGCCTTGAACTCGGAGTTGACGATTGGGCGAATAGGTGATGATGATAGCGTTTCTGACTGCAACTTTCCTTGGTAAGGGGCTACCTCATTTACAGAAAGAATCAAGGTCTAACAAATTTCGACAGGGAAAAGGGAGGGATTTGGGAGAGATGTCTGGACGCTTGAGGTCGGGCAGATCACGTCCTTTATAAGGGTAAAATCCGATTCCACCCGCGCCCCTTTCGACATGCAACGACACTGATGCCTATTCCGCAGGGCTTTTTCGCCTTCGAGATCTTGTACAACGTCACCCTCGCCTTCATAAAGGCCTCGATCCTGTTTCTTTATCTACGAATCTTTGGCGCAATCACAGATACGTTTCGACAAATTCTGTGGGGCACTCAGATTTTTAACGTCGCCGTGTGCATCACCTTCGTAATCGTCAACTTTAACCAGTGCAGGCCTCTCGCTCACTTCTGGTATGGATGGGACGGTAGGCATGTTGGTACATGCGTCGATTTGTCGGCCATGACACTCTCCCACTCGGCTCTCAACATTGCGATGGATGTGTGGATGCTTGTCCTGCCTGCGACGCAGATTTATAGGCTCAACTTGCAGAAGAGGCAGAAGGCCGGCATCATGTCCATGTTCGGTGTGGGAATATTGTGAGTTTTTCGCCTTGCCACTATCATGATTTTGGACTCTTTGCTGACTCACTATTCACTAGCATCACGATTGTCAGCGCCATTCGATTGAGGAGCATCTCTGTGTTCAACAAGTCTTGGAACCCCACCTGTAAGCGGGATTCTACACCCAACTTCATGGCCTTCGCTTACTGTATCTCTTAGATGACTTCTTTGGCTTGGCACTCTGGTCACACATCGAATTGTGTGTAGGCATCATCGTCGCATGCATGCCCGCCGCCCGTGCCTTGACAAGACGTCTCTTCCCTGAGCTACTCCAAGTGGCTAACATATCGACAAATCGCGGCTCCACAAGGGCGTCTGGTAACGTCAAGATCGTGTCCCAAGACATCGCGACAATAGCCGCGGACGATTTCGCCGAAAGCTCTACTGCCAGTTCTTCGAAGAAGGACTCGCTAGCTACTCTAACTCCAGACCGCGTGCCTTTACGGCGTCTAACCACGAGCGATAGCTTGTTCGAAGTCGCACCCAGCGAGGCGGACCGCTCGTTATACGGCGGTTCGCAGCGGGCAAGTAAGCTGAGCGACTGGTAATGGAGTTGGATACGGAAGCGGCGCCTGAAAAGCTTGTGTAAAATACCCCGTCATATCTTGAGGAAGATTTACTTTTATGTCCTTTGTTATTTGTATCTAGTATGCCTATCTTTCTTTCGTAGACTTACACTTGATCAACAACGCAAATCAGATTCAATGTGCCAGAGTTGTGGGGCCGGGAAGATGGCCGCGGCGCTCTCAGTTCCCAATCTTGCTTGCTCTTCTTTCTTAAAACCGGGTCTTAATGGCATGACAGAGAAGAGGTTTTTTCTTTTCGCTTCAGTTCTTTCTCAAAACTGACGCAACGATCACGTTGTCAAGTTCTGGACAAACGAAGAGGCCGCCTCTGCTCAGGAAACCATGGGGAGAGTCCCGAGGCTTGAGATGTTGAAGGCATCGAATAAGCTCTTGTCGAAGAGGAAAGACTTGCCAGGCCAGAATGGCGACTCACTTGGTTATGGCTTTGAGCCCTAGATACGATTTCTTTGTCTGTACATAAGGCATCTAGATCAGTGAGCGATGAGTAAAATTACGAGAACTAGGTGCAGAACTTAAGCCGGCAGTAGTTGCTTGGGCGTTCTTGGCCCTTATGCCTCGATGAATGCAGAAAAAGACAGACAGCGCGGTTTGGACCATTGATATCGACGCCGACGTATTTGAGAGCTTCCAAGACGATCCGTGGTTATCATTGCGAGGGCTAATTAGCGGCCGCATTAGTTTTCTAGTATCCCATGGTCATACGGTCTGGCTGGGTTCATAGCCGCCGAACTGATCGCACTTCGTGCAGCAGATGAAGTGCTTGCCCAAGGACTCCGTCAAAGTCGAAGTAGCTCACCAAAGTTGTTTCGCACTTCGCCCGGAGAACAGGAACTCTTTTGAACAACAGCGTCTCATCTGATTTGGATGTGCAGTCAGACTGGCAGGCGAACATAGTAGCTGCAACCGAGATCCTGATTTCAAGCGCAATTTGCGTCGGAAAATATTTCCTCGTCAACTAATACACTAGTACTGGCTGCGATGATCTTCACATCCCGAACGTTACCGACTTATCTTGAGGAGCTTATTTCTCGTGTTTTCCCAGCAACTAAAAGTCTTGTCATAAACTTCTTATTGAGTCGCGAGAAGGAATGACATAAATTGAAAGATGAAAGAACAGGCGAATTCATCATCTGACTGGCAATCGACAGCCTAATCTGATGCTGTAGTGGCATATCATGGCTGTGTAATGTAGGCACTACAAGCCCCCATCCTGCGAAGCGTCCATAACGCAAGCAAGAGCTCCAGGCTTTTATGACGCAAACCTAATGTTCACTTCAGGAAGATGGGGTTACAGTAAGATGAAGTGCCGAGACATATGTTCGATGTTCATGATCTCGAGCGACTGGTGGATCCTGGTCCACGAAACGGTTTGCCTAGAAAAGGTGAACGGGCTCAGCAGAGCTTAATCCACCAAACCTTCTATTCTGTTCCTGCTGCATCATTGAAACCAACATCTGGCTGAGTGATTCAATGTGTATATTTGCTCCGAGAGTTGCTGTAGACTTTGTGAAGTCGCTGCAGGGACGCAATTCGTAGACTTGAGATACCGAACAAAGTGCGGCAAGGGGACATGGGAGGACAAGAAGAAGAAGCTCAGATGAGTGTCAAACCAACGTGCTGTGAGAAATATATCCTAGACTACTCGATTCGGTCACTGCCTACTTTTCGAAGCCGAAGAACCTCATCCAGAATGAGACATGCTTGGAACCTAAGGTATCTATGTTACTTTACTCAAGGCGCAGATGCTGCCCAAGGAGTTGACTCATTGTGATGGCCGAGTACATACTACGTGCCTTTCTGGGCCCTCTTTCACGCTGTACGTTGTGGCTGGGTGGCTGATCTAAGCCTCAATACCAAGGTTTTATAGAGCGGCCGCGGACGTGGCGCAGCTTCCCCGGTGGACGGACGGTCCAAGCTCCCCCAGGAGATTCATCTGGCTACATATAATTTTGGCAGAGACAAGAAGTTCCACTGTGTTTAGAGTTTCCCTGTCAACGTGCAGGTCACCTGTCACCCCTTTGACGCCTTACAATTGTACTCCCCACCTCAAAGCGTCATCATCCGCAGCTNCCCCCCTCCCCCCAACAAACTCTCTCACACACTCGGAATCCCTTTCGGCACAACCTCTCGATGCTCAGCTGGCTGGGCTCGTTCATCGCCTGATCGCGTTAGCTTCATTGAGAATCGTTCTACCATCCGTAGGCACGCACTGCGACACCAATAGCCCACCATGGCCGAAAAGGAGCCTCTCATGATGCCCGTCTCCCATCCCGGACCGAAACGGTGCCAGTACGCTCACCGATGCTCTGCCGGGAAAGCCGTCTTCAAGCTTACGGTTCTTACTGCTGCTGCCGGCCTGTTGTACTACAACTTGCCCCAAGGTTAGATCTTTGGCGACTGTCATCGTGTACCACGGGTGGCTAACGTTCCTTTGCACAGCTGCTCAGAAGCACGAAGACAAGTCCAAAATCTGCATGACCCCGGCCTGCGTTCATGCTGCCTCGGAGATTCTCTACAACTTGTCGCCCAACTACAAGGATATCGACCCCTGCGACGACTTCGAGGAACTGGTCTGCGGCGGATGGAGAGACAGACATGACCTTCGCTCCGACCAAGGTGACGCCTTCACTGGCACCATCATGTCGGAGAACTCGGAGCTTCTTCTGCGTCACATCCTGGAGGCTCCATACCCCAGGGACTCCAAGGTAAGGACTCTAGCGTGCATGCGTGAGCTTTGCTAAACTTTGATTGCTTTAGCATTCTTCTTTCTCGCCGCTCCAGCTTCACGCCCTCGAAAAATCCGCAGACGAAGACAATTTCGACAAGATGAAGGCCGCGTACGATGCTTGTCTTGACGAGGACAAGATCAAGAGCGTCGGTGTCGAGCCGCTTGTCCAAATCCTGGATGAGATCAAAAAGGCTTACCCACTCGGTGCCGCTGCTTCAGTGGATTCTACCCCGACCAAGGATGCCATCCTGCTTCTCGCCAAGTACGGAGTCGATGCCCTCGTTGCCTCTGGCACTGGCGCGGATGACCGAGACCCGGACACGGTCGTCGTTACCGTGGCTCCGCCTTGGAGCCTGGGCCTTCCCTCCAAGGAACGATACGAAGATGAGAAGCTCGTCGAGAAGTACCGTGGCGTTGCTGTCGAGGTTCTCAGCGCGCTTTACCCCGATCAGAACAAAGACAACTTTGCCAAGGTCATCGACTTGGAAAAGCTGCTTGCGGCTGCCTCCCCTAGTACAGAGGAGCGTGAAGATGTCACGGTGAGTCTGTTGTGTTGGATTAATCAAACAAGATCACGAAATTGACCACATGAAAGAAATACTACAACCCGATGCTCATTGACGAGGCTGCTGCCCTCACCCCGGAGATCGAGCTGACAGCTTTGATTCACGACTTGGCCCCTGATGGCTTCGTCGTCGAGCGTATCATCGTTGCTTCGCCTAAGTACATGACTGAACTTTCCACCATTCTCGCCGAGACAGACAAGGAAGTCATCCGCAACTATTTCCTCTGGAAAGCCATCCAGTCATTCTCATCTTACGTCGATGCCGACGCTGTAAAGCCGTACAGACGTTTTGTCAACGAGCTCGCTGGCAAGGTTGGCCTATCCGCTGCGCTCCCTATGCAGAGGTACTGACAGCTGTAGGATCCCGAATCTGCTCCTGAGAGATGGCGTGAGTGTGTCGGTCACGTCGACGATGGTCTGGGATGGATTCTCAGTCGCTTCTTTGTCGAGAAGGCATTTTCTGCCGACGCCAAGAAGTTTGGCGACACCATCGTTACCGACATCAAGACCGAGTTCACCAAGAAGCTCAAGGCGACCAAGTGGATGGATAAGGAGACGACCAAGAAGGCCATTGACAAAGTCCACAACATCATCCAAAAGATCGGTTACCCTACCAAGAGCCCCGACATCATGGATCCCCCAAGCCTGCACGACTTCTACAATGGTGTCAATATCAGCTCAGAGACCTTCTTCCAGAACGCCCTTGCCGTCCGCAACTTCGCTGTTGACTACGAATGGTCAGCTCTTGGTAAGCCTGTTGACCGAGAACAATGGGGCATGACCGTCCCCACTGTCAATGCTTACTATAATCCTCCTGGCAACGAGATCGTCTTCCCCGCCGGCATCATGCAGTTCCCTGTCTTCGATGTCGAAGTTCCTGCGTACATGTCCTATGGTGCGTTTGGCTCAGTCGCCGGACACGAGCTTAGCCACGCCTTTGACTCCACCGGTCGTCACTACGACCAGAACGGCAATTACACAGACTGGTGGTCCGATGCCACAGTCAAGGCCTTTGAGGAGCGGGCGCAGTGCTTCATTGACCAGTACTCCAACTTCACTGTTCCAGGGCCGGACGACGAGCCTCTCCACGTCAACGGACGCCTTACCTTGGGTGAGAATATTGCGGACGCCGGTGGTCTTTCTGCTTCGTTCCAGGCCTGGAAGCGTCGTGCCCACGAGAAGCCTAACAAGAACTTGCCTGGCTTGGAACACTTCACGCAGGAACAGCTCTTTTTCGTTACCTATTCGAATTGGTGGTGTGGCAAGTCTCGGAAGGATACGGCCATTAACCGCATCTACACCGATCCCCATGCACCCAAATGGGCCCGTATCCTTGGCACCATGTCGAACAGTCGCGAGTTCAAGGAAAGCTTCCAGTGCAAGGACAAGAAGCCAACTTGCCAGCTCTGGTAACATGCCCGAGCATGCTGTGCCCTGGGTAGTCCTACGGCAATCGTATAGTCGGCTATTTTTGTGAAATATGCCTAGTATTTCAGAATGGAATATGACACCAATCTCATGACAACTAAGGAGGGAATGCCAGCTGGTGTGATGTCACTGATCTGATCACCCGGTCATGACCCACTGTTAGAAGCACTCTCCGTGATTACGCCTTCTGAAGTGTTACATGGATCACAAAATTTCAGACACGTCCGGCTTCATGGCTGACCCCACCATGCTTGAATTGAGACAGACAATGCTACTGCGGGATGTAAAACTCGCTATTTCCGTACACTGTGACGTTGTACAATTGGAGGTCCATNACTTAGCTACCCCTTAACTTATGTAAAAAAAAAAAAAAAAGTAAACGGTTCATAAAAGACTATCACGATAGAGACACTGACCAGCGTGCTCTGTGGTAGGTCAGTCAAGCAACCAACGACCAAAAATACCTTTGGGTTTTGGCTGCATCCAAGGTAGGGGCTAGGTACATTACTATGAATAGTCAGGTGTGCGTGTGTGTTCTAGTATTGATTGAGACACTAACTAAGAAGGACGTTTCTAATGCAAATGGATGTTTATACTTGCCTTTGGGCTTATGGATTTCCAGGTACTCCTGGCTTTGCAACCTGCGAAAAAATAAGGGTATACAACTCAATCCGTCTTTGGAGAGCTCCAGGACCAGTGGGTTTGTAAACTTCAACAGCAAGCCCGCAAAGGGGTTGTGTAGCGTGCTCACAAACGCGTTATTTACCTTATCAGTCCTGTCCGGTTATATTGCCTGGCATACCCTATTTACACGGCGGCAAGCCTCTAAAGATTGGCGGCTATCAAATTGGCAAGATTACTTGGAGATTTAAGTTTAAACAAGGCCCAGGACTCGATTAGCAGGGAGCCTCATGAGGTTGGGTCCCCCCCCCTGACTACCGGTTCCTCGATGTAGCTTCGTGTTGTCAAGGTGGAAGTCAGGGCCAAGGCGCAAACGCGACAATGTGGCACTCGAATTCCGTTCGTGTACCAGCTGCTCCAAAGTTGCGCGATCCGGGATGAGCGATAAGAATAGGGCTGCCCAGTGTTTATAATTCCGAGGAATTCGTAGCCAAGTGACGCCAAGTCTCCCCTATTCTCTAGTTCTATGACCCAGTTTCTCTACGATTTTTCCTCTAAGGAAGACTGGTAGAGAGACCGGTCACGCTTTTACCCCTCCCGTATGGCTGATGCTACTTTTCCTGAGGCCAAAACAGGTTTGAGGAGTTGTGACATTACAGGCATTCTCCGACACCACCTGACCCCGTGGTAGTGTGAACCGAAGGTTTCTGAAAAGACGGTTTGCTCTATATGACGTCGGCCTTCTGACCAAAAGATCGGGTATCTTAGAGTGTGATACTTCTCGTCAACTCATGCTCGGCGTTGAGGCATCGACAATATACAGACGCCAAATTCTAAGAATATGGAACCGGCATTCGATACCGACATTCGTACAACATGATCTAGCCACTAAGCGACCTCAAGATGTTGCTACAGCAAACCTTCTTATCACGCTGATGGCTAAGTTCACACGAGAAGAGTTTTCGGCTGGTCATACCTTAGCAGAACAAGAAGCTCGTGGTTACTCCGAGGCGTAGGTACCGAAATCATGACGAATTGGAAACTGCGATCATCGTCTTCTGTTGCAGACATTCGCCGATATCTACCATGAATAGACGTCTACATGGAAACAGATAAACTGCAAAGCCAGTCTATTCGAAGCGAATCAATTTCTCCTTGGTAAATCAAGATACCAAGAGTTAGGTAGGGACCGAAAAGTGAGAAGGCAAACAATTCGTAGTCGTGCTACAAAAGGGCGGACTAATTCATCCCCGGGTCGCCTTTAACGTCTACTTAGATCAGGGTAATAGTAAATAAGGTAGTTGAACCTAGTCGCATTCTCACCATGCTCTGTAGTAAAAGCTATGGCAGGCTCTTAATCTTACATTCATATTTGCAATGCAGACTAAAGCCGTCCTACCCAGTTCTGTCGTTGGAAATGGTTCACAATGCAGCAAATTCTTCGCCTCGACGAGGTCTAGTCGATCGACAGCAATATAGAAGCTGGAGATCTCTTGATCGAGGTTCGCAATAGTGCAAGTAAGGCCATTGGTCGAATTCGAGAGGCAGTACGCGATATTTGTGTAGAATTCGGCGTTGCATGGCACATGCATGTGGATTGGAAATGGCCGATATCCCTCCTCATCTACTACTAGTTAATCCCCCACCCCCGCCTCCAACCCAACAGACTAACATAGCCGCCCAAGAACAAACCACCGTAAAGGAAGAACAGAGCCTTTCATCCGTGTTCACTAATCATGAAGCATCCTCGGACAGGTCGAAGACACCGGAGCGGGCCGATTTGGCTTCATCCGGGATCTGCGTAACTCTCTGTTATCCCTTATTGGATCTCTCACCTGTGAACGGTGTTTGTAAATGCGCGTGATTACTAAGTCCTCGAATGTTCTGCGCTTCTACGTCTCACCCAACATAACCTGCCGAAGCCCGGAAGAAAACGCCCGCGCCCGTTTGGCTAGCCTTGCCCTATCTGTATCGCTACATAGGCTATTGAATGCAGGTAGTTATTTCAACATTACAGTGACACATCAACAAAGCTTCATGCAGCGCAAGCGTCAGGGCTGAATAATCAAGTCTTCCAACCACACCATGAATCACAGCATGGAACAGATAGATACAGAGCCATGGAGTACTGTCTATATAAGGCGCCGACACTACCAGCTATACTTGAGTCACTAAGTGGCACGAATACCACTCACGTTAGAGTAGCACGCTTTGAAATATCCTTACCGTACAACAACAAAAACACCTCATACATCATAACGGCCATGCCAGGTTTCAAGAACATACTCCTCATCGGTGCTACCGGCTCTATCGGCAGCGTTGTTCTCGCAGCCCTTGAAGCTGAGTCAAGCTTCAACGTCACCCTTCTTCAACGCTCCTCGTCCAAAGCCAAGCTACCGTCCCACCTAAAAACCATCACCATCGCAGATACATATCCCAACGCCGAACTAGTGCCAGCATTCACTGGCCAGGATGTCATTGTAAACTGCATGACGTCCCTTTCAGTCGCCGACCAGTTCCGCATGATCGACGCTGCCATCACCGCGGGTGTTAAACGATACGTCCCCAGCGAATACGGGCTCAACAACATGCGGCCTGATGCTCAAGCTCTAAACATCGTATTCCACGACAAGGGGAAGGTGCAAGAATACCTGCGGTCCAAAGCCGATCAGGGCGTCTTGGAGTGGATGTCCGTCTCGTGCGGCATGTGGCTGAAATGGAGCATGGTGCACGAGTTCCTGGGAATGCATGTCAATGAAAGGAGATTCGTGTTTTGGGACGATGGAAAGGGCCTCATGTCATGCACCACGGAGGAGAACACGGCCACCGGTTTGGTGAGAGCACTGCAGCTGCCGGAGGAGACGAAGAACACGAACGTGCTGCTGAGCGACTTCGCCATATCGCAGAAGCAGTTGTTGGACGCAATTGAGAGAATCCACGGAGTGGAGTATACCACGGAAACCATCGACAGTCGCGCGCTCATAGAGGAGAAGCAGGCGGCTGTGAGAAACGGGGATGCCTCCGCCACATTCTCGTTAATCGAAACAGGCTTTGTCACAGGGAGATACGGCGGAAACTTGGAAAAGGAGGGAACCATCATGAACGAGAAGTTGGGTTTAACCAAAAAGTCATTAGACGAGGTTGTGGAGGCCGCGCTTAAGTTTGTTGAGGCGATCTAACGTTCGGCGTCTATCACATTCGACTATACCTAATGGAAAACTTGAGATCCCGTCCTCTCTGCCATAGATTAGCCAACGAGGGCGCGGGATTAGTAGTTAAGTCGCAGCGAATACCTAATGTTATGTGTTTTTACTTCCCCGGAAGAGTTGGCCTTTTGCTGGCAACGGGTGAGACTTTCGTTTGAAGCTTTGTTCTAGTTCAGTCCAAAAAGGGCACGAAGCTCAAATGGGCAGTTTGTTCCAGCGACTCTAAACCGTATCGTTTTCAGATGAAAAACTACCTTAGCTATCTGAATGCAAATTTGGACAACCAACGCTTACCCTAGATAAGCTCGAGAGAAGTAGTAAGAGCAAGCGTACTTCTATGCTTGGTAGCACGTTTTCCCACTTTGTTCGAGTATGACTTTGAGAACTGAAAGGCTTTACCTTTCTTCCATCTTCAGAGCAACACCAGGGGACCTGGTGTTGCCTATTTTACCGCTAATAATAACTCCAACTGAAACTCTGTCCGAGTCACTTCGATTAGGCAGGTGGATCGGGAAAGGGGCTACGGGTGTGGAAAAATGGCAACGATAAAGTCCAAAAGATCCAGAGTTATGGATCGGCCGGGTATCTGAGTTGTCAACCTCCTTGAGACGGATGTGGCCAGGGATACCGTTTCGTAATGCGTCTTTGTTGAGGCGGGAAATATGGGCCCCTGGTTCAC
The DNA here is from genome assembly GCA_001937105.1 of Colletotrichum chlorophyti. NCBI lineage: Eukaryota > Fungi > Ascomycota > Sordariomycetes > Glomerellales > Glomerellaceae > Colletotrichum > Colletotrichum chlorophyti. The sequence continues at coordinate 369,218 of MPGH01000108.1, read as the reverse complement.
GGGCTCCTTTGCGTCGTTTCTATTCTGGAATGGAAACGGGGCTTATCTTGACAAGCTTTTCTTTCTTTTTGCTTCTACTTTTGTTTTTCTGTCCTTCGTCTTCCTGCTCCAACGACGTACAAGAAACCACGAGTAGAAAGCTGACACAAGTGATGTCAATTTCAGCAAGCCTCTAGGAACGAAAAGTTGAAGACACCAACAAGTACTAATGCAAGCTGCGGCGCTTCGGACGTTGGACCGACTCGAACCAAGGTGAGGGGACAGAACACAAGTCTTCACCAGGAACGTATCGGAATACGTTTGCTCAGTCGCAGCGCATTGCCCACCAATACGCTTCGTGTGACGTCAACCTACAGGTATTCTCCTATAAACCAGGAGTACCGTGAAAGTGCCGTCTTGTAATGAATTGTCATTTTCTGGTAACTGAACACGTACAGGAGGGCAGAATCACACCCAATGTAAACAAACTTTTTAATTATCCCGCTTGAAGGCACAAGATGGAGCGTGGACCCCAATACAATTGTTCGTCCTGACTCTCGTTAGGAGCCTGGACCCAATGACTCGACAACGGTCCGCCGTCTTTCAAAGTCCCGGGGCGATCGGACGCTCCAGCCGGACGGTTGGCTCGGCAGCTTCGTGCACAACAAGCGGTTCGTGGTACACCGTGTCGGGACGTTGACTCGCGGGATGTTGGGCATGAACATAGTGGGAACAACCCGGTTCACGCATTTTCACATGCTCGCCTTGGCTGCGATCAAAAGCATGACTTGACGACCCCGACTTACGTCAAATTTCACCAAACCGTGTCGGAATATATCGGAGGCTTTTTCGGTGCAACATTCGCTGGTTCCAGTTCGCAACAGAGAGCCTGAGGCGATGCGTTTCTCTTGGGGGAGAGGTTGAACTGTGATGGAATCTACGTTTGATTTGAAACCTCCTTGTCGACGCTTGCTTGCAATTTTTTGTTTTTCCCAAGAACTTCCAGTATGGGCACTGGTGTGTGGCGGACGTAGAGTAGGATGGCAAAGCGCATGCAGAATGGCATTTTTCTTCGGCGAGTGTTCTTATCGCAGAATGATCTGCGACTCTGCATGTCTTGGACAGGGATTGAGCTCCACCCAGGAGGATACCACGATCCAGCATCATTTACGACCATGACAGGCTTGGTTCGATTCAAGAGAGACATCTTGGCGAATTAAACCGGACATCGTCACCGCTTCAGGGGCCGGGCTAGCACATCATCGGCGGTGAAGCGGCCAGTTGACAGCTGCGCCCATCGTCATGGCAAACCATCAAGGTCGGACTCCGCTAGCCTGGACGATGGTGGTTTCTTCTTGTTTCTGATGATGGTCTCTAGGAGACAAGGGCCGCGCCAAGAGGTAGCGTCCTCCGCTACGACGGGAAGGAATCGCTGACGGATGAGCTTTTTTTGTCGCCGTGCATGTGCGCCGCGCGACGGCGGCAGTGGCTGCAGCCGGGCTGGATGCTCATCGTCGACTCGCATGCGTTTCGAGGGCTCGGCTTGGCGATGAGGCGGCGCAGAAGAGATGTGGTGTATTGTATTCAGACAGCTCGGGCACCGTTCAATAGATTGTGATTTTCATCTGGGCGGCAGATCGTTGTTACCCGACCTGGGCCAAAAAAAGGACAAGACAAAGCCCTGTCGAGAAGGATAAGTCAGTTACTGAACGGGTCCGGAGGTTAGGATGCTTGTTCGCGCGGGTTTCGGTGGACCATGTACCTTTTTGACGGTGCATCGTCCTGTCCTTTCCCGTCCATAGATTGCACTGGCAACGGCGATATCTGCGGACAGCTAGTGTAAGAGGAATCCGACATAGTTTGAGCGGGGAGTCGGTGATAGCCAACGAATGATGCATAGCACTAAACTTTTCGGGCAGCATCCACTTCAGTGAACTACCACTTTGTTCCAACATCAAGGGTTTGTTCGCCGAAGACACGACGCGTGTACAGCGGACATCTATACGAGAGAAACAGGTGCCAAGAAACCACAAGAATAGAAACGGCCGGATAGGTGGGTTTTGTAAGTTTCGAACTTATTCCACAGAGCGTACATGTAACTGTGCAGTAGTCAAATATTCATCCGAAACCTTGGAGTCATCGGGCACCGAGTAGCGCCTGTCCGGTATTGTATTGTGGCTATCTATTTTCAACCTGCACTTACCGAGCAGTCTAGGGATTATGGTGTCCTGGGGGGCTCATGAGATCACTGCCTCCTGCCATCCGCCAAACTATGTCATATGCACACCCTCAGATAGTTAAATCTGATGAATGGTAGATGGACGGGTGCGTCCAAGGAGTACGGCCACGTTGTGAGGCGGCCCGTCTGTGTTCGTGCTTTGTCCTCCGGTGCCGCTGTCAGTCGTTTGCTAAATGGGACAACGGATAATAATGGCATTGGTCTAGTTGAGATTCTAGGCCCCGACGGCACGGTAACTGGAGGCTCTGGCTGTCAATCAGCAGTAAAGCGCTTCAGATCTCTCCTGGCCAAGAGCTCGGGAGAGCTTTGCCGTTGTTTTCGTCATCTACAAACTATCAAAAGGACGCCGGACTACGTACAGATCACCAAAACCCGATGCCAGCGTCCATGTCAGCCCGAGAAGACCTAGAGCTCAAGGTCAAGCCCAACCAGGAACGTCCATGAAAATGGATGGGGCGAGCGGTCCTCTTTTTTGACTTTAAAATCTGATATGGGCGGGCGGGACTGCCGTCGGCGGCTATGAGAAGCGAATTTCGGGAAACCACAACTACACGAAAGGTGTAAAAAAAAAAGGGGGGGAAGACAGGGAGTAGAAGGAGCAGGGGATGTGCTCTTCTTGCGGTTCTGGTTCCCTGGTTACCTTATCTCCGTCCCCCTGAGCGTTTGCTTCACATGTCCGGCCAGAGCGGCGTTTCGTCCGGGTGGGTTTGCATCTCCTGAACCAGGTCGAGTCGACTACTATGTGTGTCTGGTTCGCGAAAAAAGAATCCGACTAATGATCCGTCTTTGGTGTAACCTTCGACGGCTATCTGCTGCAGTTAGTGCCTGACTCTTGGTAAGATAGACATTGTAGTGCATTCCGATACTTTTTCGTGTCCTGTCCAAGTGGAGTCGTTTGTTTGATCACAAGTGCCTGCAGATGGTCTTCGTCTTGATAGTAGGCTAAGGGGCGCGTTGGGGTTTTGAGCTATTAGTGATGAATCGCGTCCTAAGTACCTTATACTACCATGTAAAAGAACGGCCAAATGCATGCGTACCTCGTGGCGGAACCGACCAGCCGTAGATTAGACACATGGCGTTCTTCCATGATTTTCAGACTTTTCACCGTTCCAACTGGATCCAGGGGAAATAACTAGTCAGAATCTGGCCTTGGCGAAAATGCGCAGCACAATCAATCATCAAGAGATACCGTTCATGTTCTCTTGCGTGCTCACGACCTGTGGCCAAGACCAGAAAACACGAGCTGGCAGGAGTCCAATGTCGTTGAGGCTGGCTTGGCTCTCTCGTCTTGGACGATTCCCCTTTTCCGAGCACGCCCAAGCCCTTGCAGCAATACCAAAATAAGTCAAGTCTAAGAGAACGAATGCATTACGATAATTTTTGTGCCTCGCTCTTCCAGAGCGTTTCGAGGTCTGAGGGGCGGGTCCTCCCATCTCTGGGCGGCCAGAGCTCCGGTCTTGAAACAAAAGCCCCGACTCGAACTGCCGGGGATGCCCCGTCTCCCATCCGCTCTCCTCTTCGCGCAGTTCTTTCTGTTCGTCCTCTCAGTTGAGAAGTCATAGAACATCAAGGGCTGTGTTGGTCAGGGAAAAGACGTGAAGAATCGAGGATGTATATCAATTCAAGTCCCATAGAGCTCCAGAATACCAAATTCATCTACATTTACTTACCAACAGGGCACAGCAGGTAAGCACGCAAGGTCCCTGTTCCAGCTTATCACCTGCAGTGACTCGCTGCGAATAGACTTATGCATGGGTGGCATGGGCTATTAATATTTCCCGAATCGTAACGAACAAGCCACCCCTGCAGCCTGTGATCTACAACCCCCCAAATCTGTATTTGATGCTTTCTTTCTCTTTCCCTGGCTATCAGGTACCGTGGCACCTGCAGGAATGTATCGCGTCCCTCCCATTTCCAAACGAGACATGCATGCGCTCCGGCCTGCCGCCGTATAGGTGATCGACGTCGAGATGGTCCCCATAAGCCCACTGTTCAGATAAGGAAGCCTGAAAGAATGCGTCAAAGAAGCCGGTGCTTGGTTTCCTGCGTATCCAGGAAAGTCAAGCATAGTCGGCGGCAAATGTTCGTGCAGCACTCAGCCATATTCCGTGACCGAGAGTACGCGGCCTCGACGTCCTGGCTGCCGCCCGATTGGACCGTCAAACTGATACTTTTCTCTCACTCCCGTCCTCCTCCTCTTCTCTCCCGTCCTTACCTCCTTGGCACGGCTACGCCCGAACTGCTGTCTTCGCCCAGTCGCGGCGATCCAGGAGTAGCGTCAGGCGCCCAAATACCTTGCAGGTTGTATTGCTTCGTACTATCGGGCCTGACCCTGGACTCTGGGTTCAAGTCCTCCCCGTCTTGAGGTACTACTGCTACCAAAATCGTCATCCCTGTCTGAGACGGTATACACCCTTACCAACTCCTCAACCATGGTCATCGTCGCCTGCCGGGCCCTCGACAGCCAACCCCTGGCCCCGACCCTGTTCCTCTTCTGGCAAACAGTAGCCCGACTAGGACGCCCCATGCAGGTCCGTGGGGGGTACGGTTCAGTACCCGCGAGCCGGCCGCCGTCACATCACACCCAGACGCCAGCACACGTTGCCCCGAAAGAGCCTCAAAAAAGTAGACTATTCTCGATAGCCCAAGTGGCATTTGAACCCACGACCACACCTACGTAACCATCTACTCCCGCATTGCGGTATTGCCACACTCCATTGAATCTTCACGTCCGTGGATCCCTCTCGAGCGGATACGCCGACTTGAGTTTTCTGCTTGGAACCCACTAATGACACCGAAGACATGCTTCTCCTCTCGTATCGCACTGTTATTGAGGAAGCCAAAATCCAAGCAACGCACTCGAAGGCAGATCGTTTCTTGCTTCTCCTCTTGGCTCCTCAAACAAGGGTGTCCACAACCTGGCATCCCCATGTACCGGACTCGTTTCGTCTCATACGCACACGCACTGGATGTATTTTCGTTTCTGGTGCCTCTCCTCTCGCCCACAGACATCTCTTTCTCCACCCGGCTGATACCCTGCTTTGTCACTCTGTCAGTCTGTACTATTCTGAGAATCCCCGGTCTGAAGATCCGGACTCTGTCTGGGCATCTCGCTGTGACGAGTCGCCATATATCATCCCGTCCCAAGACCGCAAATCTTAGCATCAACGCACCGGAGCTGGAATCCCCTTGTTCAGTGCTAGCAAATTCATTTCGTTTCCTTCCGTTAGGTTTATTGTTTTTCTCTCTTTGCCCCCCCTTAAACTCCATTCATCGTCAAAAATCTGCGCCCCATTTTCCCCAGTTTCCTTGCGTTTTGCTCTCACCCACATCGGCACTCACTCGTTTTATATCACCCCGAGCCCACGACTTATTCTCTGCGAGATTCGGCGTCACCCATCATCTTTTTTTTTTTTCGAGCGGTCTGATTTGATATCCACTGCCAGCAATTATTCAAACAAAACGACAATAAAAAAACAAACGACATAAGATATCGGACTTATCGGAAACCGCAATGGATCGCAGAGATCCCACAAACTCGGCCTGGACGGAGTCCGTGGTGTCGACGCGTAAGAACTCGGCGGAATGGCAGACATCCAGACCAAACTCGCCTCAACTGGTACCGCTGGATCTCAAGTTTGACAAGGGCAAGGGCAACGAAAAGGACGGCTACGCCACATCCATCACCCCCATCGTCGAGAAGGGCGCCGGGCCTCAGGTCGGCCACGACGACCACGGCCACGGCCACGTCGACATCAACGACCCGAACCGACCGAGGATGGCCTTCAAGGCACGTCTGCACCACTTCACATGGGCGTGGTACACCCTGATCATGAGCACAGGTGGTCTCGCCCTCCTCATCTTCGCCCAGCCGCACCAGTTCCCGGGACTGAGACAGATTGGTGTCGTCGTGTATGTCATCAACATCATCCTATTCGTCCTCGTCTCCTCGGCCATGCTGGCGAGGTTCTTCCTCTATCCCGGCGACATGAAAAAGTCCATAACGCACGAGCGAGAGGGCTTCTTCTTCCCGACCTTCTTCCTGTCCTTGGCGACGCTCATCACGAGCACGAACCGCTACGCCATCCCTGAAAATGATGAGACGCTGGTCTGGGCTATCCAGGTCGCTTTCTGGGGCTACCTCATCGTCACGCTAATGTTGGCCATCGGCCAGTACAGCTTCGTCTTTGCCAAGCACAACTTTGGCCTACAGACCATGATGCCCACTTGGATCCTGCCCATCTTCCCCATCATGCTCACGGGCACCATTGCCTCCGTCATCGCCGACACCCAGCCGGAGATCGCGGCGGTACCCATCATCATCGCCGGCCTGACGTGTCAAGGCCTCGGTCTCTCCGTCGCCGTTCTCATGTACGCGCACATGGTCGGCCGCCTCATGTCTGCGGGCCTGCCCAATCGTGAGCATCGCCCCGGCCTGTTCATGAACGTGGGCCCTCCGGCCTTCACTGCCCTCGCCCTCATTGGCATGGCTAACGGGCTTCCCAACAACCTCGACCCCGACCGCGACGGCATCATCATCGACGCCGGCATCATCAGGACCATCGCCCTCATGTGCGCCATCTTCCTCTGGGCCTTGGCCGCCTGGTGGTTCGGCATCGCCACCATCGCAGTCATCTCCTCGCCTCCCGTTTACTTCCATTTGGGCTGGTGGGCCATGGTCTTCCCCAACACCGGTTTTACTCTGGCGACCATCAGCATCGGCAACCAGCTAGGCAACGAGGCTGTGTCATGGTTCGGCACCGCAATGAGTATCTGCCTCCTGGCCACGTACTTCTTCGTTCTCTACCACCACGTCCGAGCAGTCGTCGTGCAAGACATCATGTACACCATGAGAGACGAAGACTTCAACGACCACTAAGCACGGGAGCGAGCCGGGAGGCCTTGGTGGCAGAAAGCCTAAGGGGCTCGGGATATGGCTCACACTGAGCCCTCACGAGTCTGTGAGTTTGGGATAAAACTTTGGTGTCGTTTTCTACCTATGCGACTTTTCTCCCGCATTGGTTCATCGTAGGTATGTGGCTCTGCTCGGATGCACACAACCAAGCGAGGCCATGTGCCGGGATGGAGTCGCTGTTCATGCTTCAAATGTTCATAGCACCGCACTATTTTTTGGCTTCTCTCGATGGTACGGGGGATGACGTCGGGGGTTCGATTCGGCAATACATTTTCCGCTCAGGCCGAGCGAGAGGGCGTTGATTTGTTTGGATGGGTATAGCATATCACAGCGTTTAAATCAACGAGCGCGCGAATTCCGTGTTGGATTTCCTCTTTGCTTCTTCGAATACCCCTCACAGTCTCTACTGATTTTTGGTTCATCATGTTTTCTGGCATCAGCTTTTGCAAACTACATTCATACCAGACGCATTCACACGTTTGCGCGTCTCCCTCGTTCATTAGACTTTCTTCACATCATATAGATATTGAATGGATGAACAGTACACCCTCTAGAGGCAACACCCCCCGACGGAATCGAGTGATGTTAGCTCAGCTCAGCTCAGACAAAGCATAAAAAAAACCTGCATAGCTTGGACGCATCGCTTTTCACCTCCGCGGATGGGAAGCCACTTACGCGAATGGCGACCGAATCAAGAGATGAAGAATGCCTCCCGCGGCCGCCTAGTCAACGTCTCGCCGTCCATGGCACCGTCACAGTACGCCTCCCCCACGAAACACCATCTCATCCCGTTTCCGGACGGTCTCAGAACGTACGGTATCCGAGAGCCGAGCAGTATCACAACCACGTCGCCGGAACGTGCGCCGGCAGGGGCCATACCCACGTACCCTTGCCGCGTCATGTATGGGCGCTTGCCCGTCATCTTGTCCATATTCTCGCTGTACCTCGACTGACCCGGCAGTTGTCTAAAGAAGTCGTCCATACGTTGCCGGCGTTGTTCTGGCCCAAGGCTTTCGAACTCGGCCAGCGTGGCCAGGACGTTTATGCAGTCTTCGTAGTCGCCCTTGTCACCTGGGCCGGCCCGGTGGTACGAGGCTTCCTTGGTCCAGGAGAGATCTCCCACTGGCACTCTCCAGGCGGCTTCCGTCCGCCGCACGCCGTCCTGGTAGATGCCACAGTCATTTTGTGAGGACCTCTCGCAGAAGGACTTGACCTGCTGGAGAAGCCTGGAGCGAGCATCGTGTCCTGCCTCCCACTCCCACACATCGCCGGTTACCTCGATGGCGTCAACAACATGGCCGAAGATCCCGAGCACGCCTGGGTCATCCGTGGGCACGACTTCAACCGCGCTCTGGCCTCCCGCGCATACGAGCATGTTGTCAGCGTCTTCAAAGATGGCCAGATACGACCGGGCCAGCGTCGACCTCCAGTCGGGCACCCACGACGGGAGCCCGTCAACGTCTTTGGGGAACTGAGAAAAAGAAAGCATTTCGACACGGCCGGCCTGGACGAGGGCGCGAGCCGCCTCGACAAAGGTGGGCTGACAGTCTGGGCGCGTGTAACTGGGGGTCAATCCCAGGCGTTCCGAATCCACGGCGACACTTAGCAGGCCGTAGATCCTGTCGCGGGGCAGAGTCGCCTTCGCATCCCCGTCTACGTAGGCCTTCTTCAGGGCGTGGTACATGTCGTCGCCAGGACCCTCACCTTTCACGAAGTTCCGCCTCCTACGTCGGACGGCCATGAGAGGACCGAAACGGCGGTCTTGAGCCTTCAGCAGGAGCTGGTGATTCTGTTTCGATGGTTCATCCACTGCGTTCTGGCCCATGCATCCGTCGAAAATCAGCATCGCGAGAGGAAGCAGGTCGAGGTCCAGCGTCTTATAGCCGCACATGAACTTCGTGTCCGGGCACAATGCCTGCTCCTGGATAATCCAAACACGGCCAAACCACGGTCTCTCGTTCCAGGCTATCATCGCTTCGAGAAGGGCGGAGAACCTGGGCTTGGCTTTGGCTTTGAGTGCCTGGAACTGCATAGTCAACGGATCTGTGGGATCTCGGTTGCCCAAAAGCGAGTGCATGAGAGGTAGTCGCTCCTTGTTAAGGTAGCTCTCGATACCGAGCTCGCGAGCCCCTTGGCCAATGTCGTGAAAGCAGTCCATCAGAGCATCGGAATCATCGCCCGCCGGGCCAAGCCATACCAGAACCTGGTGCGCCTCGCTGTAGATTTGGGTCATCAGAGGCACCTGATCGCTCTTCTCCGCAGTGTCCTCCTGGTTGATGCAGATCTGATCTACCCAGAGGGTAACGGAGTCATCCCTACGACGAAGATACCGGAGCACCGTGTCAAGGGAGGACGTGATGCCGAGATGAGCACCAGCAATTTCAACGACGTGGGATTTCTCCGCGGGGCCCCAGGTATAGGAGAGGGCGTTGAACTGCCGCGGCCGGGCGATCGGGGTGACTGATATGCTGCACACGAGCGGGCTCGAGTAGTGCGCAAAGGAATCGTTTGATTCCCCGCCGTCTCCGGGCGCTGATGCGGATGCGGATGCAGCACCCGCGCCGGCTCTGGATGGGTAGAGTTCGAGGAGCCTGATGTGCGTTGAAGCCGAGGGCAAGCGGGCTATGTCGTTGTCGTAGCTGAAATGGGCTCTGCCCTTCGGCGGTTCTGGGGGTGAGAGCACCGAAGACATGGCTGTTGTCATCGACTGAGGCGCGAGACCGTGGGTATCCGGCTTAAGGACAGACCTTGTGCTTGGGTCTTGTAGTCGATGCTCTGGCAGCAGGGTTGTCCGTGTAAAGAGACTGGATTCTGGACCCCTCACTGGTGTAGATGAATGGCTCGGCCGATTGGCCGGGTTTGGATCCTGGTAATTCCAGATTTGGTTGAAATAGGCGACCTACTGATTACGCTACTGCAGCCTTGATAAGAATCGGCGGCAAAGGCAGCCAACGAGGCCTGCTATGCAGCGCCCAATCATCCCGAAGATAGCTGAGAAGGTTATGCGGAATATAGCCTTATAAAAATATGGAAGAACATCATGAGAACCCTCTCCCTATACTGTAAAAGGTGGTGTGTATGATTTTCAAACGATTATGGCAACCCTCCTTCAATCTTCAGACTTGGCCAAGCGGGTAATGGAGGAGGATAACACAGTCTTCGAACAAAACGATTCGTTCGCTGACTCAATCGGCAGAGTAAAATGTGCATGCAAACGAATGTCATGACTACACGCGATAACTAGGCCATGGATTAGACTATACCCGGACGGCTTTTTTGCAGTCATCGACACAAGCTGACAGGCCAGAACTTGGCGAGCTACGACCAGAGCAATGATACAAGTGATCATGTCAGGGGCTCGAACTTCTAAAATATTCACGATCTACATAAGCAAGGACGCAATGCCAAGGGATGGCTATGGTACTGCCGAGCGCGAGACACGTTGCCCTTTTACCGCGGAAGCTAGCATTCCTCTATTGCGGAAGCACTTTGTAGCATCGGTCTATAAGGTTGAAAGAGGCTTGATTCTTCTAAATAGCTGTACTCTAAATAATACACCCTTTTTTATACCGTACTTCGCGTAGGCAGTCCAGCCGCCCTGGGCGAAGTCCGGCCCTTCGGAGCGAATGTCGGTCCGGCGGGCCTAAGGCGGCTTGTAATACCACGGCTTAGTCACCTCAGTATCACAACATCCTCTTTGACGAAATCTGGTACCACGATGCACGCATCGATCATGGCCATCCATCGTCGGTGAGTTTTGAACTTGGTTCTTTCCCGAGACAAAGGTTTGTAATCTGTCATGTGTGCGCTCTTGGCGCTCGAACGCAGCAATCAGTATGCACCATCGTGCTACCTGAGAGTTCGCCCATATGCCCATCGAACTGATTTGTACACGACGAGAGTCACGACGAATCGACGGGAAGAAATGTGAGATGAGCTAGTTTACCCTGGCAGAATCGCGTCCCCATTTGCGACAGCTGTTAAGCCTCTCAGATTCTACAGATATTGGATGTTCCTAGAACCGGTCAACAGAAGGGATACTCTGGTTGCGGGGGTTACTGGCACGCCGGCTTAGCTTCATATTTCATTTGCCGTGCTGAGAACTCCACGACGGAGAACATTCGGTTTGTAAACCTCGGCAGGCACCGACAAGGGAGAGAAGGTAGTCAGCGCATGTGAACTACACACTGGATAGTTATACGTGCTGCGTTTTTGCGATCCAAATTCTCGCTATACGTTCAAGTAGTCACTTAAAATGCTAGAACTCGGGATTTCATCTAACTAGGCAGACCACTGCTGTTTGAGACTAGGACGGAGACGGAATGTGACGATGATCCGACGAAGCGGGGACCCAATGCTGAACAACGACGTGATCTACCGTATCCGGTCAAAGGTCTGGCATCGCGATCCAAGTGTGGACTCGGTATGGACCGGACGGTATGGACCGGACTTTATGGTGCGTCTGATCGGGGATTTGTGTCACCTGGCCAAGCTTCGAGGGGACTGAAGATGCGACAGGCAACGGGTCCGCGATTCGCCAATGACCAGACGAGCTGCAGGGCAATGACATGAAAGAAGGGAAACCCTGAATCGCGAATAGGTTATTTCAAAGAACCCAAGTCTCGCGTTCTCGTTGGCGTGCGTGGTGTCATGCACGAATACTGTCACCAAAAGACATCAGGGGTTCAATACGAGCACTTATTGGTTCCACCCTCAGCAAGCCTAGCCCTGAGTTCCCCGCGATGCATCCTTGCCACTTGGCATGCATGCCGCGTGGGTATGTCACTCGAGGCCAGGCCGCCGTGGATAATTGGTGGGCCTACGAGGTGATGTAGTATGACAACTTGGTCAGCGGTGTGCTGTTTGCTGCTCGCGCCGCCAATCCACCTCAGGGAAGAGGTCATTGAGTAGGGTAGGCGGTCCACTTGGCCACAGAAATGACTGACTGGTGACAATTGGAAGTGGACACGTTTGATTGTGAAAAACTCAACCCTCGCCAAAGGACCACGGCGACAGCAGAGCTGAACGGAGATGGTTGAATTGAGGGCATTTCGGATAATGGGCTGATGGACGACGTCAGCTGTGAGACATCTTGGACGCCTCTGATGGGCTCGAGAGCTTCGGCGACACTTCCGAGCCTGTCCTCTCCAACCGGAGCTCAGCTACGCCAGCCCGGGCAAAGAGACTATCAGCAAAACCAGGAGTGGGCTGAGAATGCCATGTTTCTGATCTTTCTCTATTTTTTCTCCTTTTATGTTTTTCCTTGCCTTTCAACCTCTTTTTTCTTTTCTTTTCTTTCCCGACGAACCCTTACCGAAAAGGGCACTGATAACCCACTGCGGACACAGCTCCGGAGCTTATGATTCGGCAATCTGACTGTTAGCGCCGATAAGAGTGGGATGAGACCCAGGTGGATTGGTCCGTNTTTCCTGTTTGTCACTGACCGGGGGGCCCAACCACCAACGAGAGAAAAAAACGAGGTCGAGGAGGGTCGAAAAAAAAAAAGAGAACGGGAAAAAATAAACAAATCCCAGCAGGTCTTTTCCTGCCTCACCGCCTATGCGAATGTTTGTTTCCCATCTCGATCCTCCCGGGATAATCGGAGAAGACATCTCTACGGATATCAAATGTCGTCGGAGCAGGATTACCAAGATCTCTTCGGCCCCCAGGCCAAGAAGGCCAAACGAGGCCGAGTAAGTTTGCAATTGCCCTCTTCTTCTTGTTTCTCCTTCTTCGTCAGGCAGCCAACAATGGTTCCTGCATCTCTTCTCCGCTCGAGTCTGCGTCCTTTTTTGCTGACTTCTTCTCGAGCAACAGCTCCAGACTGACAAGTCGGCCAACGCGATACGTATCCGTGACAATCAGCGACGATCTCGCGCGCGCCACAAAGAGTTTGTCGACGAGCTGCAGCGGAAGGTCCAGGAGTACGAGAAGAGGGGGATAGAGGCCTCCCTCCAGATGCAAAAGGCCGCCCGCGACGTCGCTATCGAGAACTCGCGCCTCCGCGCATTGCTCGCCAGTCGGGGCGTCTCGGCCGAACAGGTCGATGCATATCTGAGGTCCTTCGAGGACGAGAGCAAGGGCTCGCCATCCGTCTCCATGTCCACCACACTCGCCCCCATTCTCAACGCGCCCATCGTCCTCGAGCCATCGCCGACTCAGTTGCCTCCATTGCAGGAACATTTTAGCAAAACGAGGTTCCCTCCCGAGCAGGAAAATGACAATGCCGGGACCAAGAGGAAGTTCGGCGAGACACTGCTGCCGCCGGTGCTCACCCTCACGCCGACGCCAGACGTCCAACAAAACTCGGCCATGGATAGGTTAGCCGTGCTGGCCGACGCCAGTCTCCATCGGTCTACCACGCAGCCAAACCACGCAGCCCATCCTGCACCAGAGCAGCAGCAGCCGCCGCCGCCGCCGCCGCCGAGGAACTACGTGCATTACAACCGCAGAAGCCAGACGCCGCCCCGCCCAGCGGACCCAAATACCCACCCATCCGTCACGTCACCACTTGAGATGTCCTGTAACACCGCCGCCCGAATCATAACCGAGATGCAAGGCCACGGCGACGAACGTGCAACGCGCTTAGCCTTGGGCTGCCGCTCCCAAGAGGAAGACTGTTTCGTCAAGAATACTTCTGTCTTTAGAGTCCTCGACCACCGATGAAGGCTGCCCGGACGACTTCGCCGATCTGCCACGCCGTGTATGTATGGCAGAACAAGTCTAAGCTCATGCCAACCATCACCCGGATACCAAATTGCGATGCAGGACAGCATGCCAGCCCTCTCGAACCACTCGAACAACACCGACCCCCCACGCGGGGCTCAAACAAACGGACGGCCCCGCCTAGGCTGTTTTAATCCGACCCGGACCGGCCCCGTATCCAACTATCTCAACTGCGCAACGCAAGAGTTCTACGCACACGGTACTGACCACCGCGTAACCTTGTACCGATCATTCCTTCCGGTCGGTGTGGTTTAATGCCTCCCGAATTCGGTAGTCATGCACCTTGAGCACGCCCGTATCGCACTGCACTATAATACTGCCTAATAGCTGTTCAAGTGAGTCACTTGATACGGCTTCGCCTCGGGTATAGGGACTGGCTGTGGCCCAAAGCTACAAAGACCTTCATACTCAAATGGACGGGACTGGACTGAGACGCCCGGAACCACTGGACCGCTACTCTGCGTTGTTATAACGAAGTCGGATACAATGGATTGGGCTGGGAAGAGGCAGCTCACTTTCTCGTAACCTGAAACGCCTCGGGTATGATTGCTCCTACGCACATCTGGCAGCAGTCCGAGGCTCATCATGCTGCACTTATAGCAAGAGCTGGGTCGTGGAAAAAGATTGCTACTGTCGATGTCGCTGTCGATGGACCGCTCTGGCTGGTCCGTGCCGTCCACGCTTAGCCCCATCGGCAACGCAATTGACTCATCAATCGCCGTCCAGAATCACGGGATATGTCTGTCCATGTCTCTCTGCACTGTCGGCCGTCGGTTATAGCAACGTGCTATATCCCGGTGATATCAAAGTCACTTGGAGTTATTCGGATATTGGAATTTCTGGTCGCGGCCCAGCTCCTGCGTTCGCCCCCATCGCAGGTGCCGGCATGGGACACACACAATCACTCGCGAGAAACGGCATGGCGTCTGCATGTGGCCATCCAGCCCCCTCCAATATCGGCTTGCACCGGGTTGCTTGGCAGAGTGTGAGAATGTCTGTAATTTTATCTAACTGTAATACTGTAATGTAACAAGCCGCCGTCATGGCTACTCTTCATAATCATTTCCAGTCGAAGCATGATAAGGCCCGTAAAAAGCGGGATGCTTACTCTCTTGCAGTCACTTGATAGTGTACGATCCTGTTGCTCAGGCGCCATGGGGGTCCCAAATCATATTAAACCATTGGTAGGAGTGAGGAAGGCCGGACATGACGGCATTACATAGGCGCGACGGCGCCACGATGACCGCAGCAATTCGCGTGATTATTACAGTCTTCATAGGCGGATTCGGTCTGGTCTTAATGTTGTAGCCTGGCTCGCAGTCAACCTTTTCGACTGCCTGTACATTGTGTATCTAATATGGTACCTTGCCCTAGGATACCAAGAAGCCACCCATCTCCCCTATTCGAGACTGGCTGGTCCAAGACATTTTATTACAATGTCAACCTACCAATCTGAACATCATCCCGACGTTTTGTTATTTGCAGCGTCGTTCTGGAATGTCTCTTGCCGTGCCGAGTCCAATCGGGACCGCAAACTTACGAGTGGAAACTATCAGGAGATGCTGTTACCGTTGAAGTTACATGACCGTTAGCGTTCGCAGCCGGGAAAAGCGTACGCCAATGTTGCTAGAAAAGGTCGTCCGTTACGGACCTCTCATAGAATAGAAAAGCCCGCTCCTGTCGAAAGCCTTGGCGAGTTAGATGTTGGGAGCTCGTCAGTGAGACCCCGGCGCCGCTGATTGGCGTCTGTTCATGTGTCTTGCTCCGCGAGGCGAGGGGCATCTAAAGGATGCTATGATCCCTACCGCTCGGCGGTGATTCAAACCTGATTGAGCGAGGCGCAAAATGAGAAAAGCCAGCGCCAATCGGGTTGGAGAAGTTGGTTTGGATCAACGAGGGGCTCGAGGTTGTCTTTGTTGCAACAAGTTCACCTAGATTTGTTACACTGGCATGAACCTTGACGGTGCTGACTGTTCATGTCAGAATTCGGATTGTAGACAAGCATGCCCAGGCCCTCATGTGGTTAACGGTCAATGTAAAATAACCTATGCTACAGCCGGGCTAGGCTTTCTACGGGAACGGATCCTGAGTTCACGTTTGCAGTTACGAAACTTTGGCTTTTTCTGGGATACCGTAACTAGCAGGTCTCGGAACCCGCGGGAACGGGGGAGCTGGGCAGTTGCTACGGAACTTGAAGCCGACTCCGTCTCTGCCGAGCCGGTTACAGTAACACAGCAGTCATGCGTATTTTCGACCCAAAAGAATGCCGAGAGTACTTGATAAGTCACATCTCAAAGCTGGAAACAAGCATCTATATATTTACTGACACTTGGGACCCCTTATGGAGCAAGTGGCAACGAGATCTCTTCCCGATCAGTAAACTTTACCATTCGGGGTTCTTCTCTGTGAGCATACCCTGACCAAGACTCCTTGTACCACCAAACGAGCTCGAATGATGGTCTAGAGCTTTTGAAACTCTCGCTTGGGGGACTCTAATTACACCTGCCTTAGGCCCATATCCAGGATTTGGCACTTCGGAGTTGTGATACTTGAGCTTATTGAGTCCTAGCTTCCGTAACAATTATAGCGCACAGTATCCCTATGCGTCTTTGGCTATCGACATGGTTCATTTGCAATGCAATAACCGCCCAACCTACTTGTTCGGCAAAAGAGTACTTGTGGCGTTCAACGCGAGAGACACGGTAACCTTTCAGAAGAGGAGGCACACGTTTCCTTGGGCGAGGAGTGTAAACGGCCAAATTAAGTTATTAACATCTAGTTTTTCCCCAGCGCTGATAGGCGCACATAACAGTCCTTCGGTTTATATGTCAAACCCTCGACCGCCCCATACCCAGATAGCTCTTCCGGGCAAGCCAGCAGCTCGAAGTTCCAAACTATCAACGTCAGAATGATCCGCAGCTCCAGGTACGCCAGTCTGCGTCCGAAGCACCCGCGCGTGCCGAGGCTAAAGGCAAGCTGAGGTCCCGCCTGCAGATCAAACTCGAGATCCCCGTTCACATCCTCGACGAGCCAGCGTTCCGGCTTGAACTGGTCGATATCGGCGTCGTCCCAGGCCCTGGGCTTCGCGTTCTGGCTGCTCTTGCTGCGCTTCGACTCGTCGACGTCGAAGGCGGGCTTGAGGATGCTGGCGCCGCGGCTCAGTACCATGACGACGGTGCCCTTGGGGACGTGGTGCCCGAGGAGCTCGGTGTCGCAGGTGGCTTCGCGGTCAACAATCGGGGCGGCGCCGCCGCAGCGGAGGATCTCCTCCATGGTGGCGTCCAGGTACGGGATCTTGGTTCCCGTTATCTCCTTGACCGTCGGGCTTCGGTTCTCGGCAGCGGCATCGGCAAAAGCGGATCGGAGTGCCTCGCGGAGCTTCGTTTGCGGCTGCGGATGGTCGGCCAGGAACTTCACGCCCCAGGACATGGTGGTGCTCGTCGTGTCGTGACCCGCGACGACTACGCCAAAAACCTGCGTTGATCACTGAATCAGAACAAACTGTAACATACGGACCGCATGAGAAGACACAGGGGACTCACCTCGTCGCGCATCGTCATACTGAAGTAGTCGGGCTGCCTGCCCTCGTTCTCGGCAAGCTTCTTCTCCCTCAACACGATCAGCTCCACAGCAGATAGGAGCTTGGATTCCTCGTCGCCGATTTCCCGTAGCCGGTCGATCGCCTTGCGGATCTCCTCATGGACGAACTCCTGCTTGACCCGCAGTGCTTTCGCTATGGCTGGTTGCCTCTCCACGAACTTCCACTTCAGCCTCGGGATAGGAGATCCCTGTAGCTGTCCGATGCAGTTGGACACCTCGAGTGTTGCTGTAATCTTGTCATCGACCTCTGCTTCGGGAAACTCCAGAGGCTCGTCGCTGTTGGAATTCGTTGCCTCGTGCAGACGCCCGACATCCTCGGGGCCTAGCGCCTGCACCAGCTCCATCTTCGGTTGAATCGCACTGCTGGAGAAACTCTCGCCGAACGTGAAAGTGGTGACGGCGTCCAGGGCGCCGTAATAAATGTCCTGCTCGGCGGAAAAGGGTCGGCCCCTGGCAATCCGGGCCTTGTCGTTCCACAAATTTATCAGCCTCAGCACGCCAGAGTACACCGTCGGCCCGGCCACTTCGTTGAGGAACGCCGGGGACATGAGATCCTGCAGAAGCCTGCGGTGCATTTTCCACTCGTTGTTCGTTTTCATGTGGATGTGGTGCTTGGGGCCGGCGCCCTCGAGGAGGTCGCCGACGATACTAGACCGGTCGAAGTCCTTGCGGCGCATGAGCATGTCCTGGGCCTCGCGGAAGTCGGACAAGACCAGCATCGGCTTTCCCAGGGGACGGATGAACACCTGGAAGAGAGGCGACTGGAACTTGGCTGCTTGCTCATGCATCCAGAGGTTGAACTCGCCGGTCCGCTTGATACCTTCTAAGAGGGAGGGGATGTCACCCAGGAGATTCCTCGTGGCCGCCGCATTGTGAGGTATCCCAGGGATCGGTTTGGGAAGAGCCCATCTGTAGAGAAAGTAAAGGAAGAGGCCCGCTCCGACGAAAATTGGTATATATGACGAACAGAGAACGTTTATCTGCTGGGTCTTCTGGTCACCCAGAGACTGCCATGGTAATGCTGTGCCAAGCATATCGGTCAAGGCTGATGGGTGTCTTGAATATGGTGGCGTAGAGACCCAGGAGATTTAGATTGCGTGAGAATGCAGGTCACGCAAGCGCTGGGCTACTCTTATATCATGGTCCAAAACCTGAATCTAAGCAAGCTAAATAAAGTAAGCACCCCCCCGTTGGAGCCAGGAGAGTTTGGGCTTGGGTTTTCGTCCCATCCCTTGCCTCTCCGTCTGTTGTCCCTAAGCAGTCCGCGGGCGGCCGGGATCCACAAAGAGCTGGAAGCATTATCAGATGGGTCCCCCAGACGAACATCTTTCCAGACGCGGCAATCGACTCGTGGGAGAGATGGATGCGACAAGGAAGGGCCCCCGTCGGTCCCTTATTGTTGTCCCGCTCCAGCGGGCTCCGCCGGCTTCGGACAAATCATCAAAGCTCCTGTCCCGCTTGGGCAAGCCTGCAGAGCAGCACGGCCACGCGAGCGAGGCGAGCCGCGGCATAAATTCTCTTTTCGTCATCACTAGAACCACTGGTGGCGGTCCACGTTATGAGTCGGCGTGGCTGATAATGCTGTACGTCGTAAGACTTGCGAGGGACATTTCCTCGTTCGTGCGTGACTCGGGCTCACTTGGTGGCGTCTTGGTCTTAGGTGGAAACCAGTAACGATTCGTGATGCCAGGAAGACACGAGAAGGGTCCATGTCAAGCTGGACGACTTGCAAGAGAATTCCGGGGCAAGTGCTTAATCACGCGCTAATGTGTCTCCGGCGACTAGACCCAGGTCGTCTTGGAGAAAGAGAGAGCGTCCAGAGCCGAGACCATTTAGCGACTGCGCGGCGCTGACGCCATGTCTTGCCTTTTTTTTCTTTTGTGGTGCCCCTCCTTCTCTGTCTTCAAGACAGTGCGTTAACAAGCTGGAAAATTAAGGTGGCAGTGACCTTAACTTACAATGCGCTGCTATGAAGACAATTTGCCGGTTAGCCAGAGGCATGTACTAGTACAGTTAGAGTTCTGCGTGAGCCAGGGATGGCCTTCTATCCAGTCAGAGGTGTGCCTCCATATTGACGGGAACAAAAGAGATGGAGGGTATCGGAACTTGGCGACAAGCAGTCGTAAATCTATTCAAACAGCCGTAAATCTATTCAAACAGCCGTGAATTTACGAACTCATTCGTCCAAAACAGCAAAAGAAATCCCTGATGGAATTTAACCACTTAANGGTGGGCTCGAACCACCAACCTCCAGATTAACAGTCTGACGCGCTAGCCAATTGTGCCATCGGGGATAAGCTCGCAGAGGAGCTGAAAGGATTGTTGTTGAGTGCCGGCGACGAAAGGACAGTTTATCATGGGTTGGGATAGGTAAGGTGTCGGATGAGGTGGGTTAAGGGCGGTGGGTTAAGGCCGATTATGCGAAAAGTTTTTTCTTAACCCTAGAATGCGGGTCAGTGACGTTGTCAACGTTTCGAAGTGGATGCTACCGCGTTTCTGACCAAGTACTCCGTAGAAACCAGAGAGTTACAAACCGGAGCTCAATGACTACGTGGTTACTCTGTATGTGGATATTGCTAGGGTCAGTGACATACCAATGGTCGCTCGTAAAGTCGGAAAGGGGCCTCTTCATCTCGGATACCTATAGGTTTATTTATGAGCGACTTAATGACCCTGGGCTTGAATTATCACAGAAAGATGACATCGTGACCTTTGAATCTCTTCAGGCTTGTGCATCGACATGGAGTATGACACGGTGTATGTATTATGGGGGCGCTGTTATGCACCCACAGATGGACTCATGAATAACCAGGAGCCGATGTCGGCGGTTTAAAGCGGTACGGACAGTTGTGAATCATGGTAACAGCATCAAACGCTTTTGGTTGCAGACAAGCACTTGGCTCCGTTCGTGTTGTAGTATCTATGACTGCCACTGTAGAGAAGCCGGAAAGCCCAGCCCTAATGGCCTACGAAGCGAGCGCCATGCGAGCGGACTTGGCCTGAATTGTCTGCAGCATGATCTGTGTCACCGTCTGCCCCGCCCTTGTGTCAAGGCTTTTCAGCCTTCTGGGCATTTTTCGGTCGAGCAGCAGAATGCTTCCTGTAACAGAAATGCCGTGGTAACTCGAGCGTCTTTAAAATCCAATTTGGGGGTATGTAGTGCTTGATTCTCATTAAATGCGAGGTCGTTGACTTGGCTGAAAGACTGGAGTAATCGCTATGAGTAGACTGAACGACTGATTATCGCGAAACGTACAAGTTAGAAATTGCAAGGTAATTTAACAAAGTGAAGACAACGATGAAATGAGTTTGACCAAAGTGAATGAATGGTTAAAGCGCCGGAAAAAAGAATGGAAAGACGATGTGGTGATATAAGGCGTAATTACTGGTCGGCAATTGCGGATCCGTTTTTGTACGACAGACGATGAAGCTCCTTGAGCGCAATTTCCGATTTTCACATCTGTCAGGTGGCGTGAGAATGCCGCAGCCCATTGCTCCGGAGTCTTGGCCATCAGAAACATGCAGTTTGACTCTCAAAGTGTGCTGCGCACGTAATATCCGTGATCCAAGCTTCAGAATTAATTCAAGCATCTTCCGGATGAATAAGGGTCACGCGGCAGGCAGCCGAGGCGGCCTTCGAGCCTACCTATCCCGAGAATTCTCCTGATGCGGCCATCTGAATAAAGCAGTTATACAAGCCAGAGCGCAACGTAGTGATCTGTACCATAATTCATTCCGTAACGTTCTTTCGCATCTGTTTATTTATGTCTCCCGGAATTGTATTCCTACAATAAACCGTGGCTAACGCTGAACCAATGATGACAACGTCATACCCTGACTTGAGAGGATCGACATTGCTAATGCTGACATAGAGTATAGACTTTGAGTTTGAATGGTCATATTCCTAAGGACACTCATAGAGATCGTCTTCTTGAATATGTTATTTTGGCCGGTGGCTTTAGCCGCAGCAGCTGGTTTGGAATTGCGTGCGTCGTGTCATTCTCGCTGTGTTTGGTTCTTTTCGTGTCTTCTGATACTGGGAAACAAAAACCACAGTTTAACTTAGCATACGGAGATTTACTCGAACGTGCTTGGGATCAAGCGGCTTTAAATAAGTCACGGGTAGAATTGTGCCTTTTGGGGCCTCAGCCGAACCTTAGATTCTTCGCTTCTACGGATACTGCGCATAGAGTTTCCAGACGATGCCCCGCATCTTTCTCATGGAGACGTAGTGGCAATGCACTCTATTGTACGAATGCGGTCGCCCCACCCAGTTACTTACCTTGATGTGGTTGCTTTTAATCTGGTAAAACGATGCCTAAGGTAAGCTTTGGGTGAGCAAAGTTCTTCCCTTCTTCTTCTGGCCCTTGGACCTAAATATTCACCAACATCATGCGGT
Organism: Colletotrichum chlorophyti; assembly: GCA_001937105.1. Classification (NCBI taxonomy): domain Eukaryota; kingdom Fungi; phylum Ascomycota; class Sordariomycetes; order Glomerellales; family Glomerellaceae; genus Colletotrichum; species Colletotrichum chlorophyti. Next base: position 347,360 of record MPGH01000108.1, on the reverse strand, counting down.
CGGGCCGCGATGACCGAGAATCATCACCACCACCCCATATGGGACTTTTGAGAGACGAAACACTTGTACTCCGTCAACTCCTCGGATACAGCGATGTCGACTCAGCACAAAGTTTTCGACCAAAAAGCCTTGGTAATAAGCTACAGCAATCTTCCATAAGGAATGTTCTCTTGGTCGGGCTCGACATTGACACATATCAAGGATACGAGCAGCCTATCGCAGACCAATAGCTACATGTTGGAGTCTCGATATTAGACACCAGGATTCTGGAAGATATGCTACTAAACCCAACTATAGTAGATTATCAAGAAGCCATAACATCATATTAGTTCACAGTGGGAGAATCGGCTTATTGTCAAAGGGCATCAAAAATATTTCTTTTCGGCTTATCACAACCTATCAGCATTACCGAGCTTAAACTGAGACTAGATGTTCTACTATCACAAAGGGACTACGTTCTTGTCCTTCATGGTGAAGATTTAGACTTCAAGATTCTTCAGCATCTCAAAATCGATCTCCCAACTCAATCACTTTACTTTATCGATACCAACAAGGCTGCACAGTCTCCTCTTAAGCTGTATTATCGATATAGCTTGGAGAAGTTACTCGAAACCTTACAAATACCTTATGCAAACCTGCATGCCGCTGGAAACGATGCTCACTATTGTCTACGAGCTCTACTTATGATCGCGGTATTTGATGCCGAGCGCCATCCATCAGGACATTGTGAAGCGTTACTACACCTGCTGAGAGCCGTAGCACAGGCAACTCGGCCATTAACCCGGGGGGAAATTTGGCAAATGGGAGAGCCTCAACGCGAGGCCCATCGAGAAGCAAAAAGTCAGTCAAAGTCCAGAAGAAAAGCAAAACGGGCGGCCAGGACACAGCAGAAGACTACTCGAACGACTGGATCGTGAGAAAGGGCAGACGCAGAGTGAAGAAACGGATCCGGTGGCACAGCCTGGTCTCCTAGGCATTGGAGACGAACCCGAGGGCCCCGGATGAGTGCACATTGTGGGCTAGGAATGGCCATAATAGTTGTGGGGAGGGATACCAGGAGCTCGACGTCACAACTACATCCCCGCTGGGAGCCTAGGATGCAGTCCCTGCAGGAAATCCAACATCGCTGCAAAGCTGGCAAATGAGAAATGTCTCTTGAAGGCGCACATTTCCGGTGGGTGGGACTGCTACCACGCCTTTGACATTGGGCGAGAAGGCACTTCCATCAGATTTGGATCGACTTCGACTGGCCAGCAACCAGATGAGCAGATCTAATGGAGTCGCCGTCGGTCCTGTACGGCGAACTGTTGCCACTAACTCCATCATCAGGGCAAACTCTCAGTCGGGTTGAGACACTATCAAGTAGAAGGAGAAGTAGCACAAATAGCACGATTTGTTCAATTACACTGGTCTGGCTCGCTAGTTACGTATGGTTCGATTCTAAAGCGGCCGTTTCTGTCAATGGAAACATCTTTTTGACGACTATTATCGAAGGAAAGATCCCTTTATTGATTTCGACGTTCTAACGTCAAATCCTCGCGAGCTCCGAGAGGCTGACAATTCCCGGTATAGACGAGGAAGGGGTAGTTACGGATAGTTTTGCAGAAACAACGTCCGCTTGGGAATTTGGCCATCTTGGCTGTGATAATTGGGGGCTGCTTACCTATATGAACTTGTGCTGAAATTCTATCTACAAAGGACGAAGAGGACGTAATTGATACATACGACTAACGTTTGGCAGCCGCTTAGTTGAAGTTAATGGCGAACAAGTCTTGATCAACCGGAAGCTGTTTTGCGTCACCAGCTTCGGTAACTATGCGAATACCTCAATCCGCAGGAATGATCTGAACCCGGGGATACGTGTTTTAAGACTTCAAACTCATAGCCCAAACAGGCACCAATTCCTTGAGACCCCATACTACCCTTACGCGGACGGTTCTGATAGTACGAGGACCGTCACCGTATCCTCATCATCAACCAGACGTTCACGGTTGATCACAGCCTGAGTATCATCACAATCATATTCGGTTTCAACTCACTACCGATATTTGTGCCTGAGGTCTGCGATGAGAAGATGCAAACGGCACGCAAACGGCACGCAACCGATAGAGTTCGGGACACAGAAATACCTAAACCCACTAGTCTGTTTGGTTAGAAGAGTAGACCCAATTTGGCCAGTTTGTTTGCGCGAACATGGGCTTAGCAATGCTTTAGACAGACCAAAGAACGGGTTTTCCCGACTCCATCTGCTTGAAACGCTATTAAGGCCGATTACTTTCAGACGGGCGATTTGAAAGAGACCGATGAGATGCTGAGGAGGGGGTTACTAGGATGGGAGAGCAAGTACCGGAAGCCCGTCGTCAAAAAGGGTATAGTGTTGGGATTTCGGCGGGCTTACGCGCCGTGTCGGACGGTGCCGTAGAGTGGAGAGAACTAGTCAAAGTTTCTGCAGATGTTCCACCGCGTGTTTGATCATGTTAAGAGCTTGGTTGGCGAGCATGTTTGATTCATTGCAGATTATCAGACTACTTCTGGGGTATACCCGGTTGGCGCAAACAAGAGTAGTGTCTTTACGCGCGACCGAAACCGAAAAGCTCATATTTTGCGTGAAATTAAAGATGAGAGGCCATTGCGGAGTCTTATGCCTAATAGATGGACATGAATCAATGATTGCGGTTAAGATGATGTCTGACGGAACAGGAATTCAAACAAAGTCTATATCCGCAACTTGTACTGGCAAGATGAGACAACACAAGTTCTTGATTGAACGCATGACAACAATGGTATATATATCCTCTAATACCAGGATATTGGGAAAGGAGTAGCTGACATGTTTTAGAAGGCATGGTCAGGATTTGGTAGAATATGCGTCCCTGGCATATCGTGTATGAGGCTGGGCGATCCTTCTTGGCAGAATATCGAATCATTTACGATGACATTTGCCATAGAGATGATACCTGGTGCAAGCTTCACAAAAGAAAAGACAAGCAGTAAGTTTTTTTTTCTTTTTTTTTTTTTTAAAAAAAATCTCTTTGTTATCAGAGGGTACTGCGTTACAGCCATATTACCCCAATAACGTATTACAATGGCCAGCACTTTCGATCGCATCATCCGAGCCGGCACACAGCGCCCTTTTTCGTCTCGTGAATATCTCATGATCGACCCCTTCTTATTCTTCGTCCCTTGGAGACCGTCGTGAGGTTTATGCTCACTGTCATTATACCCCCTTGGACCGTCGCATTAGGCGAATTATGCGGTGGAGGCATCGAATTGGAGTTCGGTGGAGGCTTTGCCAGCCTCGGCCTCATCCTGCTTGATGTTGTTATCGAGCTTCTTCTGCTCGGTGGCCATCTTCTCGGCGACGTCCTCGCCCTGCGCCTGCTGAGCCTGCAGCTTCAGCATGGTGGCGGTGAGCTTGAGAACCTTGTTCTTGATCTTGGCGCGCTGCGACACAGATGCATGGTTAGCTGGACGTTTATCCATTGCATGATACGAAGTGGGAAATCACTGGTGACGAACCTGAAGAGCATCGGCCTCCTCGCCGGTGGCGGCCTCGATGGCGGGGTTGTAAGCCTCCTTCTCGGCCTTGTTGGCGATCTGATTGACACTGTTGAGGAAGTCGAGGTCGGCCTTGCTGACGGTGCTCAGATCGGTGGGCAGACCGGCGAGCTTGTCAAGAGCCTCCTGCTTGGCATTGCCCGCGGTGCCACCGCTAATGGAGAGGTCGTTGAAGGTCTGGGTGGAGAAGACGTTGGCCTGGCGCACGCTGAGAGGAGCGGCGGCGGCGAGGGCGGCGAAACCGACAGTGATGAACTGGGAGAACTTCATTTTTGCTGGGAAGAAAAATAATAAAGATGGCGATATTTGATAAGAGGCGGAAGTAGAGGGGACACAGACCCGGAATGAATTGAAAGAATGATTTGAAAGTGCGTTGGAAGAGATTGTCAAGACAGCACAGCTGTTTGGAGAGAAGAGAAGAAACGAATAAGGTAACTAATGATTGTAGGGTGTGATGAGGAAAGGAAAGGAGAACCGGAACCAAGAGGAAGATCGAGCTGATCTTTATAGATTCGACGCGCAGATGATCTACCAGACTGTTTCTCAATAGTCGATGATTACTATTGCGTTGCATTACTGAATGTTTGGTTCTCCGCGCACACATCTTGTCCCGTGGTTCCATTTGATGAGCGCCTCGCTCTCGCGAAAGGACTTGGAACTCTTGTTGCCCCTGGGGCCGAGTGCCCAGACGCAGCGCACAGTCGCAACAGAGACGACCTTTTTTCAGACCAAACACGTCAAAGCCAAGATCGTGGCATGGGACGGCGTGGAACTCAAGCGGATTGCCGCCAGGTTCGAGACGGAGACGTCGACGTCGCAGGCAACATGCATTCACAGGGTGAGGCTCTGGTGGGAGCTCCGACTCTGGAGGACGTCTGATGTTCGTGCCGGATGGGATGGATGAAGCTGCCAAGATGTTGCGGCTGCGTCTGCTAGGCCTTATTGGGCAGGCGGCTTATGATCGGATCCGGGCTGCGCGACGAGGATGACCCTGTCAAGCGGCTTTGTGGTACGTTTTGAGGCTCATGAGGCTCCGTTGAGGAGTGCGAGGGGGCAGTTGGCCGGCGGAAGACAAGCCCATACCATAACAGGGGAGAGGATTGATGGGTTGGGATGGGCCGGACACAGCGACTTCAGGCCGATCTTGTCACCCGTCGTCCAACAACATCGTCCGAACTAGGATCCCAGGGTCTTGTTGTTCGGCTGGGTGGTCTTCCCAAACAAGAATGCCAGTATGGCGACGAGTGTCAGCGGCTGATACGGTCCAAACTGTTGGCGGAATCCCTCCGAGAATGCCCTCCATCATCATTCATGTCGGTTCCCCACCAGTTGAACTCCGAGGGGGGTTTCACTGCCCCCTGCATCTTACCGCCAAGCTTAACCTTCAGACGTTGGGGGCTGGAAAAGTGAACGGCATCGACTCCGTCCGTGCCCACTTGTGTCATGCCTTTCTCGTTTTTGCCATCCACCAACAAGGGAGGGACGTTCATCCGACGCCTGAACCGTAGTGAATTGATGTATGCGAGCAAATGAGGGACGGAAGGAACTGACGAGCGTATTGCGAAGCCTGGTTAGAGACTACCTTACATCAAGGACTGGATATAGGTGGACTGAGTATAGGCGCACTGGTATTGGTGATCCTGCGGTGATCCCCAAACAGCACGACCAAAACTTGCCTACATTTGGTTCTGTTTACCACGTCGGGTACCAAAGTACGATTTTTCCCAAGTTATGGGTCCATCCCAACTTTACTCGCGTGCGAAACATCTTTTTGACAAGAATCTCCGACGAGTGTCACCGAGTCTTGGCCTTCATGTGAGGAATTTTCCACTCACGAGTGAGGGACAACCCATACAACGTACAGAAGATTTTTGGCATGAACCTCATTCCGATATCTGGACGGCAACGTCCCAATCCGAGCATTTGAGATGCTTTGCCAAGACCAAGATGTGGATGATGACTGACTGAGGGCGCCCGTCATCTGAGATCTCCGGGGCACAGCTAATGACAGGAACCGGCACGACTCAGTAACTAACAAAATTGCAGGAGGAGCACACGCTAAAGAAACAAGGTAAGGGCGCTAAGGACTTAGCAACCGCGAGCTAAGCCTCGGCTCTGGGGCGGGCAATATGAACATCGGCCAGGGGGCCTTGAAACGGGACTGAAAGTTGTCCCTCCACGCCCCTGAGTTCAAGCGCGGGGGGAGGGGGGACATTCATGTATATTTTTGGGTCTCCTCAGATTGCCATATCTGTCGCATTATCGTTTGACTCTTTCAAACCCCCCTTACCAGGTTGGGCGTGTTCGCAGTTAAGGAGAGGAATGGCGAATGGTGTACTCGCTTCCATCAGTTCGACCATGTCAATAACTCTTTCGCTTCTGTTCATCCGCCCACACAATACCACTACACAGCATCATTCGGATATAGCCTCAGAAGAAGCGACGAACTTGTCCCGTCCGATGCCTACTTCAACCGGACGCACGTGGATAATTATGACCATGATGACGGGTCATATCAGCCTATAACAGCCATTTTACATTATTGTAGTCTCTTAACTGTCCTGTCGCTGTATCCTTTTCTTCCACAAAGAAGCTCGATAGTATCACACTACGTCTCTTCATTCACTTTACTCATATCCAGTCATTTTACATGGTAAAAGTCGTTAGTGCGCCCACAACGGCTGCGGCAGCCGCCATTACCAACGGCACCCTGCCCAACCCACCGTTCGCGCCAGAACACCCATCGCCGTCCTTGCTCTTGGGCTTCGTTGCACCGCCGCTCCCGCCGGAATCAGAATCGCTACTGCTGCTGCCTCCGCTGCTCCCTTTTGTTACGCGCTTGCAGATGCCGTTGCCGCTTGATGAGGAGGTCGTTGTCGCGGCCGACGCAGGAGTCGTCGACGTGGACGTCTGAGCCTGTCCGATTGCACCGCCACCCGCTCGACTTCTGGCGCTTTTCAGTTTGTCGTGGCCGTCGACAATGGTGATGGCCGTAAACCACGACGCTGACTCGGGACTGCCCAGCACCGATTGCGCGTTGATCGTGTTGGAAGCGCTGACGGAGCACGTCGCCGTGTCGCCCCGTTTGCAATCAAAAGACTCGGTTCTATTCGGAAGTCAGCAATGCTCAAAGATACGTGCCATCCCATCTCATCAACCCGTGGAACAGGGGTGAACGTACTTGAACCCAATCTTCATCGTGTTGTTACCGTACGTAAGCGTGACGCCGTTGAATTGTGCGCACGACGACGCCGACTGCCAGACCGAAGTGCACGCCAAGAAGTATTCGGTCGACGACGGCGCGGCCGTGATGACGGACGCGTAGATATTCTCGCCGACGCGTGTGGAGCGCGGAGGCAGCCACACGGTCGTCTTCTCCGTTGTTTTGGACGGCGACTGGGCCGTGGCCGGTGTGAGACCCAGGGCGGCGAGGAGGAGGAGGATCGCCGGGAAATGCATATTGGATGCCGGATGACGTTTTACGATACTATAATTTCATCCGCAAACAGTCACGGAAAGCATGAGTGACGCGCGGCCGTATGGCGGACGCCGTTATATGCCGGTCTTCTTGTGACATCCCTTGGCAGAAAGGATTTTTCGAATAGGCCGGGTTGGTTAGCTCGCTGGGCTGCGATCAACATTGCAGGTTAGGCCGCTCCGGGACCATGGAGGCCTCATGCTCCGCCCCTCCGGCTGCCTAAGGGCTAGGAAAATAGAAAAAGGTTCCTATTGGAGAGAGACCACGAGACGGTCATGGTGTTGTGGTGGGAGGTCGTAGGTGTGATAGAAAACGGTCAAGCCTGGTTGCTGTTTTCGCCCGGTCTGTGTGGCACAACTTACCACGAGCAAGCGCGGTCAGCATGCCAAGCCCAAAGTAGGGGTTTTTCTTCATTCTCACTCAGTCTGTCTAATCTCGCTAATGCTGCGCCGCGATCGCTCTGGGGCCGGGGTCTAATCAGCCGCATCTAGGGCAACGAGCAGCCGACAAGTGAGTCAACGCTCGCGACAGGATGCTCTCAAGCATGCTGCCAAATACTGTGAAAGAGGGCCTCAAGAAGAGTTGTTTGCCGCGTCCACATTCGGAAAACCGCAGTTTTTTTCCGACAACGCCAAGTATCTTTCGGCGCAAGGCCGGTGACCTCCCGCAATGTGGCCCTGGTTGTGCCGGCCGGGGAGACTCCCCTCTGATTTGAGATAGAGCATGCCCCCCAGAGTCGTCACTTGTCGATGTAACATGCAAGACCCTAATGTTTATCCATAAACAAATGATGTGACAGATCGATTCGATGCTGTTAGAAGAATCCCGTATAGTCCTATGGTCCAAGCCCAATGGAACTCCAACATGCATGGCACCTCACGTGAGTCCTTCCTGATTGATTTAACGCAGGGGTGGCAGATATTGCCCCGAGCCCTTCAGAGTGCGTCAAATTACCTTCGCAATGGCGAGCCAGCTTTACAACTTCCCCGACTGCATCATCATATACCAGTTCAAGAACTGTGAGCGATGGCATCCCTCATTGGCCAAGCAGCTTGTTCTTCTCTGTCACCGAGTTCGAATCTGCCGCTACCACGATTCGAGCTGGCTTACATCAATTGACTCCATATATTGAAGGCTTTCATACGTTGACAGGCGGCTCTGGCGAATGAAATCTCGAGCACCCATCTTTGGTTTTCTGTTTGAGTCTTCAACGGCACTACTTGGTGTTCATGGTAGATGATGTTGAAGACAAATGGGTCCTAAGTCGCAACTGTACCCGTAACATAGACTTCATACGTTCTGAATGGACAAAACGATAGTGCAGGCTGAAGGCATTTCGTCTTCATCCACATGCGGGAACTGGTGTCATCATCCCTTGTCCTCCGCAAGATTCTAGGGCGCACTTATCAGTAAGGAGCAGGTCCCGTTTGTAACACGTTTTCTGACATCGTCCTAAATCTTGACATAGACAAATTTTGTTTCAAGTGGCTAGGTTCCGGGACTTTGTGACGGCATAGCCTCATCTTCTGGCATAATAAGTTCAAAGTATGATTAATCGTATGACTCGTACGTAACTACAGCACAATCTCGGCCACGCACAGTCAGCAAAGACATTTAGTCGTCTGATTAGGATGCCTTTCAGACTGTAATCTGCAGGACGTAAGCAAAAGCAAAAGGGTGGTCAGGTAGATTACGTGAAAAGAAAAAGGTTTGCTGCCCAAGGCGCGTGTTTCCGACGCCTACAGAATATCCTTTTCTAATGAGTAAACATGCGACCAAATTTGCAAAATGAAAGGGACGAGACTCGAACTCGCGCGGGTTGCCCCACCAGGAAACAGATGTTAAGCTAACCTTAACCTGGCGCCATAACCAACTCGGCCACCCTTCCGTGGTAATCCTCGGATTGATGATTGTTTCCACTCTGTGGTAATAGTCATGTATGCGAAGTATCTGTCTCGGTGGGGCCTTTAGGCGGTCAAATATGAATAATCCATCTCAAGTGGCCGAGTCGCGGGGTTTAGTTGAACCAAGCCCCAGTTGTAGAGTCCGCTTGTTTGCAGGTGCCACAAGTTATAGGTGGCGTTGAAATGGGACTGCGTTCAGCCAAGCCAAGCATCAAGTGATGATTTTTTTTTTAAGAAAAAAGAACATTCAGTTGTCGAGATTTGGTTATTCGTTATTATTTTGACCGGAATCGTAGAGCTTCCAGAAACTTGAGTTTTCCCCCATGCATTTGCTATGGGAACAACACACATCAGGTTGCAGGTATGATAATAGGACGAATTGGGAGTGCGCACTTGCTACCAAAAGCAAAATGAGGAATTCTTCACAAATAAGTAACAATAGACAATGTAGCGAACAAAGCTACACAGGAGGTTCAATCTGAACATGTCTGCATATACGTTGTATACCTGAACCAATGGGCCCGCATCCTTCGATTCGCTCTGGACAACGTCATCAGTCCAGTACGTTGCCCCATCCAGCAATGATACAAGCCGCTTTGTCAAACACAAGTTGGGAGATACATTGTCAATCGTTTACCAGGTCTTGAAACAATGACGTGAGAGCGTGTGGGACAGCGTTACCTTTCAGCCACCACTACATAGGGTCAACACAGAAAGAGACGTTCGGTGGACTCCTCATATGATGGCGGCATGGGTTGTCCGGCAGAGGCGGTCACGGGTCCATGGCGGCTAGACTCTTGCCATAAGAATTAAAACTCATCAATACCAGCTTCACCACGGCGATGCATCCTTATAGTGTTGGCCCAGAGCCAGTGATGTAGGCGTACGGGGGAGTGTTTCTTATCAAAACTAGATGAACTGTGGCATACGACGCATGTTGCAGTGTATACATAGTATGTGCAAACAAGATGTTCAAGGCCGGGTAGGTTAAAGATAACTTGTTTGTTGAAAAAAGATTCGAAAAGCGCAACAAAAGTATACTGCTCGACAGCACGACTCCAGACTAGTTCACCAAAAAGCTGGAACATATTGCAAAAGTGGAAGGTCGTACCCGGGTTCGAACCGGGGTTACCAGAAGGTTTGAATGTCATCAAAATCTGGAGTGATAACCACTACACTATACAACCTTGTTCTTCGATGAATAATCTTGCCTGTACAGCAATTATAACCCGTGGCAACTATTGCACCTAGACATGGCCTAAGCAATCGGTCATCACAATGGCTCTATTCTGTTCAACTTTATGATCTAAGCTTCGCTTACAGCGCCGAATTGTATCATCTCACGAATTTCTTGGCAATCAATTTGTCGAACGCCAACTCCCGGAAGTACTATCCACGAGCTGGTGAATCGAGTAGAAAATACCCGCTGAGCAAATTAGCCTGTAGTTGTTTGTCTGGTGCAAACTTTCAGTTGTCCATACTACCAAGAAAACCTTCAATGTCTATCTGCAATATGTTCCAGGGGTAAATTAGGCTTGGCATTGCGAAGCTTTAGGTTGTTGGGGTGGCAGTGCGCTACAACTCAACCTACGAAGATCGTGGTATCGAGGGCCTCAAAGCAATCTCTGCCAGTCCGGGGTGTGGGTTCAAGAAGGAATTCAGCGAGAACAATGTAGGCACGATTCTCTGTGCTCTCGGAGATCAATGACTCGAGCGTCGAATGATCACACTTCCAACTCACCGGTCGGCTCAGGATGGCCCCCGCTGGAGGCCAAACTCTATCGAGCATAAATGGGAAACAATTTAAAAAGGTTCACGCAGCTTAATTGGGAGTTTCGGACCACTGGGTAGACTTGCAGGCGATGGAGCACTCCTTTCGTCCCTGAACGCGATCGCAATCCCGAGGGTTCCAGTTGACGAGACCGACCAAAGAACGACCTGGACGCCTTGGCCGTGTTGCAATTGTTCCGGGCAGCGTGGTCCATCTAAACAACGCCAAGAACTCGTCATTGAACGTCGGAAATGTAAGGGGCTGCGGTCGGCCTTATAAAGGTGAGCTCGTTGCTGGATATAAGACCTTTGGATAGAAATCGTATGCTACGACAGCTTCAACCTCATCAGTCCAACTTCAGTCTTTCCTTTCTGTTATCGACCATGGTCCGTCTTTTCGGTTTCGTCGCTTCCGCGGCGGTAGTTCTCGCCTCTTGTACCCAGGCCCAAGAACAGAGCCTGGAAGCCTGCCTGGAAACGGCCGGCCTCATCACCTCGTTTCCCGAGACCAACGCCTCGTTCCCCAACGACGTCCGCTCGTGGCAACGCCGCATTACTCCCACTCCGGCCGGCGTCGCCTGGCCCAGGACTACCCCCGAAGTCGCCGCAGCCCTTGCATGCGCCCGGGAAGCCAAGGTTCTCGTCGCCGCCCGCGACGGAGGCCACTGCTACGGCTCTTACTCTCTGCCGAATGGTGGCTTGACCCTTAACCTGACCCATTTCCAGAACGTAAGCTATGACGATGCCACCGGTCTGCTCACTTACGGTGGCGGCTCGCTCGTCAGCCCCGTCGCCAGCTGGCTCTGGAGGGAGCATGGTGCGCGTTTCCCCCACGTTCGCGCCAATATGGTCGGCCTTGCTGGTAGCTCCATCGGAGGCGGCTTCGGCTCGCTTTCCCGCATCCTCGGCACTCCCATGGACTACCTCGAGGGCGCCACGTACATGCTGTACAACGGCACCATTGTTAAGACCTCCCGCACCAAGAACCCGGATCTCTTCTGGGCCCTCCAGGGTGCCGGTAGTTCCTACGGTATCATTCTGGACTTGACTACCAAGACCTGGAAGCCGACCCACCCCAAGGCCATTGACTACACCATCACTCTCAACGACACCTCGCTTCAGACCGGCGTCAACGCCCTTCTTACCATCCAGGATCACGTTCTCACCGGGGCGTGGCCCGACGAATTGACTCTTCGCTGGTCCCTCACGGCCCCGCCCTTCACCGGCTCCGGTTTCTACTGGGGCAATCCCGACGACTTTGACAAGCTCCTCGAGCCTCTCATCGCCAAGCTTCCCGCCGGCACCAACCTAACCCGTACCATCAGAGACTTCTGGGAGGTCGAGAACGTCGCCACCCCCTCGATTGACACCCCCGTCGACACGTTCCCTCCTCGCAGCTTCTACCTCCAGGCTCTCGTCCTCCGCGCTGACCAACCCTTCACTAAGGAGTCCGCCACAGCCCTTTACAACTTCACTACCTTCGCCTTTAACCGCACGGACCTCACGAAGTTCGGATTCATTGACCTTTGGGGCGGTAAGGCTGCCCGGGCGCTGAAGGACGAGGACACCGCTTTCGCCCATGCCAACAGTCTGTGGCTCATTCGCTGGGAAGGCCGTCTCGCCACCGGACTCACCCAATTCCCCGCCGACGGTCTTGCATACATGCAGAACGGACTCGAACCCTTCCGTCAACAACTCAGAGACGAGGGCGTCCCTCTCCGCGGCTTTGTCAACTACCGTGATACTGCCCTGACTGTTGATCAGTGGAGTGAGCGTCTCTACGGCAAGAACTATGCCAAGTTGCAGCAGCTCAAGACGGTGTATGACCCTCAAGGCATGTTCACCGCTCACCCACAGAGTATTCCTCTTCCTGGCCAGCAGCCTCCTGTTGCCATCAACTGAGGCAAGCAACCGCTTACGCATCATCTGGGCAAGAAGTCTTGCACGTATCAACGGGGAGCTGGATTGCGTTCCTCTAAGATTTGGTTGTAACATAGCTTTTTAAGAATATTCTAGATCAAGTCGAGATTTGTATCATGCTCAGTTTCTATGCATTACAACCCGCAGAAGATTGCTATAAATATTTCTGGGCGTGACAAACCTTCGTCTCACTTGGATTGCTTCTTCTGACTGCTCCGAGAACCAGTGATGAACTTCGTAGCTCTTTCCTCAGATTCATAGAGATAGCCATCACTGAAAGGGTTAGTCATTTGCATGCAATTACAACTAAAACGCCATTATCACCTACCGTAGGTTGCGAACGCGCAAAGACCGCCACCCCCTTAACCTTTTGTTGTCCGTTTCATATCGCCCCAGTCTCTTCTGCCTGCTTCCATTGCCCAACCTAGCTTTTTCTTGATGATCTTCTTGTCGAAAAAATAGAATTATTCTCGCCTCACATTCCAATCACAAAACCTTTCCCAAGCGCCGTACTATAAACCACGCAAGTAAGAAGCTTATGTTAGACATGCGGCTAAAACAATCCATTGACCAGAGCCCTTTGATGTTTCTGAGCATATTTCATGACATATCTGAGCAACCAACTGAAGCGGCGGCGCCTGCTGTAGTGTGCAATCCCCGTGAGGCCGGGCTTTGAACGTTATCCGGAAACAGTGAGTTTCTCTCAGAAGAACTCGGGACAATACGACACTGGCTGGAAGCAACGTCTTGAAAATGGCCAGAGCTGATACTTCTAATGGGGATAACTACCCAGGACTTTTTATCAACGCCAAGTTTTGAACAAGCTATATGTCTTACTTGCTTCGATAGGAGCCTAGCGGCAAGCAAATTAAACTCTGAGGAGACTCGCGCCAGAAGACAGTCATTCTATTGCTGATAGTCAATAGCCTCGATGAAGAATGGCTATGTGGTTGTACGAACACTTTCAGTTTGTTATCAGACATGCTGGCAAAGCTTTTGTCCCAAGCAATACTACGATGCGAGCTGGAGATGGCTTATATGTCGTCGGAGGGAGGGAGCTGCGAATGGCATTCTGAAGGGTGAGCTTCATGATTCAGCAGTCTGGGAGTTTGACCTTGGTGGTTACACATGGAGGACATTCAATTCGCCCAACTATCGCGGCCTGAGACGCATGATGCCTGATTTCGATGTAATAGTTGCCGAGCCACATTCCGTCATGTGAAGCTAAAACTTCCTCAGGAGTAAAGACATTGATAGAATGGATGTAATAGTCCGCCAAAGACAATCTAGGTGCAGCGATGGTTAGGGTTGGCGGCATGAGAAATGGATTGATGGAAATGATTTTGATTTGATTCCGTATGCAGTTGAGAATCTTGAAGAGAAAGTGCTCCCTTTGATCGGTGGATAGCATAAAATATAGACATTATGTCATTAGACGGGACCGTTAGTTTATTCAGAGTTGACTGCTTGGCAAACGTGGGTTATGATATAAGGTCGAGAATTGCATTAGTCCTTGTTTTGGACCCTAGCAATCTGAAACCATGAAACAGTGTTCATGTCGACTGTGAACATGAAGGTGAGGAGTACGCGGACAAATACAGTACATTCTCAAGGTCTCACAGCCCACATGCGACTTTAATCGGATGATCGAATATTTAGAGCCCTGTGATACAGGTGCCAAATGCTATATTTGTGAAATTGAGTAAGGGCTCATTTATTACAAGACATCGTTCTCGTTTTGTCCGGATATTTAACTCCAGATTGCTTTACCAGCCTGTTAATTACAATGCTGCTCTCATTTTAACACCCGCGCCTGGACACAGGTTTCTTCGAGACAGCCCACAGCCGGCTCACCGTGAGCTGCGGCTAGTATGAAAGGTGGAAAAAGAATGCGAAATGCTGCCATATAACGTAGCTGCTCGACTAGCCGGCTGCTTCAATTGTTAAACCATTCTCATTCCTCTCTGCGTAGCCATCCTCGTCCCCATCCTTGCTGTACTGTATCGTTTGGGTTTGGTGGTGTTGTAGTGGGTGCTCCTGAGTTGTCTCCATTGAAAGACATCTCTGATATTGTTGAGATCCCCAGACCATGAGCCGGCATCGTGCTCGACTCAGGAGACAGTGGCGACACAGTATCGCCGAGTGTGCTGCGGTATTCCGCTGGATTGGAAGACGTGACAGGAGATACGTAAGACGGCGGTGGCGAATCTAATGTGGGATCGTAGTTATCGGCGGGGAGCTCGCTCAGCTCCCTTGGGGGTTCGGGATCGAGCTCGTGGATGTGTCTGCCCGGACCGGTTGTTCTTGGCACGGCGACGGCCGCTCCCGGATCGAGCTCAGCTATGTGCCGCGGCTCGCCGCTGAGCTCCGACTTGAACGCGTATACCGAAGTCTCCGGATCTCTCAGCTTGCCCCCTGCCGCCCCCGCCGCCATAAGCCCTGCTCCGGCTCCGGCTCCTATCGCTCCTCCCGCAGCGGCTGCTTTCATCTGTGCCTCCATGTTTCCATTTCCGGTGCTTCCGGCAGCGGCGGCTTCGGCGAGTTTCTTCGCTCGGTGCTTCTTGAAGACCTTATAAGCGAGGAACATGAGTAACAAAACAGCCAGGATAATGCCGATGGCGAGCCCAGCCTTTGCGCCAGAGTCCATCCCGCCGCCGTCGTCAGGGTTCGGTGCCGCTGTCGAGCTCGCCGTTGAAGTACTCGTTGCACTTGTTGCTGTAGTCCTGCTCGACGCTGAGGTCGTAGCTATCGCGGAAGATGATGTGGTAGATGTGGCGGCGGTTGGAACAGGGCCAGTCACGTAGCAATATCGAATCTGGCTGAAGACTGAAGCATACTGAGTGCAACTGGCTTCGAGCTTGGTAATGTCGTCGAGGTCATCACTGTACCACGAGGCCATTCGACTTCTAAAGGATGCATAGTTGGAGGTAAGTTCGGCACCGGAGAGCGTAGACGTGAAGTCGCAGGCAGTAGCGGGCCATGATAATGACCTTGTGGGCGCGTTATCCAGAACATCCTCCAAATCCTCCAAACAGTCTTCGGCAGACTGGCGGCGCATCTGTTGTGACCGGGCGTAGACGTCAGGCCGCGCCGCGGCCGACCCGGTCATCAAGAGGACGGCGGAGAAGAGCCTGAGGGCGGAAGTACGTTCAGATAGCATGGCGATGGGCTTTGGGAGTCCGTATATCTTGTTGACCCAGGTAAACCAAGGAGCTCACGCATCCACACACCGTCTGGAGAAGGGCGGGAGGGCGGACATTGGTGAGGGCAATTATCATGGACGGCGGAGCGCGGAGAGGAAGGGAAGCCAAGTCGATTCAAGCGCGAGACGCCAATGTGGAACACGCGGCTCTGGGCTATCTGTCCGACAAATACTCTCCACGCATACGTCAAGTTCCAACGACTATCCGTCATATTCCGTGATTCTGGTACCCTCTCAGGCAAAAATCTGCGCTTTCACAACTCCACATTAAATATGTACTGTGATAATCCACTGCGAATTGGGTCTATCATCACTGGGCAGGGCTAATTATACAAGACTGCATCTGCCAAGCGAGGGCGGGCCTGGGAGCGGTCCAACGGCAATGGTTCGTCCCAATGGCCAAGAGACCCGGGTCCAGGATCTGAGCCACGGTGATTGCGCTCGACCGGGCAGTGCTATGTTGATCACCTCTCCTGAGTGGAGAGTTGTCTTCTCCCAGGTCGCTCCCATTGGTCGAAAGGCCTCGGTTTATATGAAACAAGGTTGTAAATCAATAATTAACTTATCAGTTTGTTTGTTGGGGAAGCTCGGGAGAGTTCCTGGGGGGGGAATCCGTCCCTCTGCTGGGATCGGCAGAGAAGAAGCACAAATTAGCCACCTCCAGACTGTGCAAGCGAAGCTTTTTGGACTTTTTGGTTGAATCGGGTGCTGGCAGGGCCGACGGCTTCCCTTGAAAGGCGGGGTTCCACGACGCGCTCGAGTAAGGTTACGAATCCCAACCCTGCCACAGACCGCATGTTTTCACGAACAACGAGCTGGAAGACGAAAGTTCCGCCAGAGTAGGTTGCGCGGGGACGCACCATCGTAACACAGGGCTATGTGAAGTGGTGTGACGTTGGCTGAGGTGGGCAAAAGGAAGCATTTCAACTTAGTTCTTGGCACCGAAGAAGCCCGTTTTTCCTGAACTCAAATCGGCATTTGCTTCGGTCACGCCGCGACTCATGACCCGGCATATGAGGAAGCTAGCGGCAGCTTTCTTTTTTTCCTTTGTTATATCCGTACAGTCAGCCTCATTTATCCGCAGGTCGGAGATGGATTTGAAGGGTATGGCGGAGGTGGGCCTCCAAGGGCATTTCGTACTTCGTATGCAAGTCCGCCAGTTTCCGCCAAAGCAGTGAAGCATTAATTATCTCACGGAGGAAACAATACATAACCTCAGCTCAACTTAAGGTCAATTGTGAAAAGCTAGTGGCAAGATTCTCCTACTCATCATGCATATGACGGAGAATCTCCTTGGTATCAAAGGCTGCTGCACTAGCTTATGTCGACAAAAGAATAATGAAGTCATTGGAAATCACAGAGTGCTGGAGATCAACCCACACAGTTATCGCTGTCAGCGCAAGTCCGCACCAAATTGTGGCTCGTATCCGCTCTCTGCATGCACAGCCATCACTTGGTCAACATGCGTATGTAGTTGCCGCCACGTCTCAGACCTCCGAATTACCTTATTCGTTGATGCGATGCTGCCAGACCTCCTGCTCGGCCCTTGCGCTGTATGTGCTTGCGCCTAGAATGCTCCGCATCTGTTCGACCCCAGTGAAC
This sequence comes from Colletotrichum chlorophyti, assembly GCA_001937105.1. Lineage (NCBI taxonomy): Eukaryota > Fungi > Ascomycota > Sordariomycetes > Glomerellales > Glomerellaceae > Colletotrichum > Colletotrichum chlorophyti. The sequence continues at coordinate 329,926 of MPGH01000108.1, read as the reverse complement.
ATAACTTGACGAGCCACGAACCATCGAATGCCCTCTGTGCAAGGCGGACTCGTCATACTACCCTGGTAGGTCCAGAATTCGTTGAACAGGAGCACACTGTTCAATGCCGGTAGATGGTCAATCTCGATCTGCTGCTGTACGCCTGGCTCGTTGAATCCAATCATCCTCGGTAACTGGTCAAAGAAAGTGTTGTTCGCGTTGCCTGGCTCCAACCGGATCGCCAGTACAGACTTCTCGAGGCCTTTGTCGTCAACGTGGACAAGGTGTAACTCAGCTTTCGAACGCTGGCCGTTCACCGTATGGTCGGCTGGCGAATGGATGTGCCAGCCTTTGAGGTAGAGCGTCGTGTCGTCATAGGTGAAAGAGGGGTTCTTGGTCCACACGCCCTCCTCATGCGTGGGGGTGAAGGCAGGGCCGTAGTTCCAGTTGTAGAAGTTGCCGACTGTCTTGCTAGGGTAGTTGAATTTGATCATGTGATTCAAGGCTAAGCCATTGTCAAGGCTGAGTGCAATGGGTGATTGCTGAGTTCCCGTCTGGCATAAGGTGTAGTCTAAGACTGTGTCAGTGAAGTGTTACGGCGATTATTGGCATCGCTTGGGGGATTAGCTCACTCGGATTGACGCGGCCCCAGTTGAAAGAAGCTTCGTAGGCCCAGTCGGCTGTCGAGGGCGCTGGTTTAACTTGCCGCTTCCAAGTATTCATGACATGGTAGTTCTCGTGACTTGCGCAGGCCATGGCATATGATGCCAACAATAAGGCGCCGAGGACGGATCGTACACTCATCATGACTGAAGGAAGTTTGGTTACACGCAGACTGAATCGAACGCGCGACCTTTGGCAACTTGGATCTGTAGATTTCAAGGCTGAGACAGTTCGGGTTCTTATAGCAACGAGGCCCCGCGACCAGAGTCCGGTGTCAGCGGCGGTGCCTGAAGGCTCTCTTTTTCTCGTCCGCCGTAGTCTGAGGCTTCCTCAAAGGGTCCAGAAGTGCATAACGGGCGGCTGAGGGGATGTTGGACTGGTGGGCCAAGATACGCTAAAAGAAAACACAAAAAGAAAAAGTGATTATAGCCTTCTTCAAGTCCTAGATTCATGCCGATGGTGGTTCTCATGGTCCTTGGTGCTGGGTAGTCAAGACATCACCGGAAGAACGCCTCAACCTGGTAAGCACGCAGCAGACTTTCAGATGTGACCGTCTGTTTCCGCGTGAACCCTCTTCAAAAGCTCTGCAACACTTCAACCCTGCTCATCGCGCTGCGGTGCTGGAGCTTTCTGGGTGAACCCGGTGCGAGGAGCTCGGGTCGCGGGATGAGCACGGTATAAAGGACGAATGCGCCGACAGATAGGCACACGATACTTTATTCCACCAGCCGCTGGCGACGTGGCATGATTTCTTCGGGCTTGGCTCACGCCACTTTGACCGGCGTTGAGTTTTTCTCCTTGGCTGCGGACGCGGGGATAGTCTAATAAGTATGTCTTCAAACTGGGATGAGCCCGGGTTGTGCGTGTTTCTTTGTTTAACCAGACCACAAAGATCTGCAGGCACCAGGTTGTGACCCGAGCATGTGGTTGAGGTCTGGACTACCCCGAACTTAAGCCCACCGACTGTCAGCAGTCCAAACTCAGAGTTTGGAACGCATTAGCGGACTTATCGGGGGAGAGCACAAACACAGTCCGGAGTAATCCAAGACCGAGACACCAGTGCGACTAGTGCAATGAGGGCAGCCAGACGGACGCGTGATGCTTGTTATTTTTTCCTAGGGCTTCCTAAACGAAGGGATAACACTCATCACGGAACATATTTGGCCCTTCCAACTGATGAGATCTTGATCATAGACATCAGCTGCAGTAGTAGCTATTAATTTACACGCCAAGTGCATGGTCCCGGGGCATTTTCAAACTGTTTTGTCATCAAAGAACTAGCTTCTTGAAGAGGGAAAGCTACGTTACGAGAGCTACGCGAGCCACCAATCATGTCAGTTGATTGTCATCGCCAGTCACGGAGAATGACAGTTTTCCGCTTGTTGCTCAAACTTCCTTTGCTGTGTGAATCAACTGTGAACCTTGAGAGACGAGATGCTATTCCGAATGATTCAGCACGCAGAATTAGCCAAGTTTCATAAGTTCACAGACTCCAAAACCAGAAAATTCGAAATACGGCATGTTCATCATCATCGTACTCGACAGATGCTGGTACATGTTTATTTGCTTTCTTCTTTTTCGAGGCTTCTCATGTAACATCTTCATCACCTTGAATCGCCGCCAAACGGAGACGATCCGCACTAATGAACAATTACGAATTCATCCGAAAAAATTGACCACATCTAAGTAGAATTGTGTCCTAGAACACCTTAGGATTTAAACTTCATTGTCTTCCTCACCACGTAGTAACGAGCCCTTAGTTGCTGTAACACTCGGACCCACTACGGCCCTCAAGCTCAAATTATGAGATATCCAAGCCGAGGCAGGTTCACGATTGTTGAGAGAAGTATCAACGGATCTTAGATATCAGAACAATGATAATTCCGTAGCCTAGGACACTAACTTTATACCAGAGGTCTTCAACCCTAGACGCCTTTAAAGCGTCGTAATCGAAGAATTACCAAAGGCCCGCCAGACTACATTACACATGTAACAAACTCTCATAGATAAATGAGCACACAAGCCGGATACCCAACTGGCAGTGCGTCTCTTACGAGTCAGTTTGCTCTTAGCTATTCAGAGAGATTCCCTGAGGAGGCAAGTCACATTTGCACCGCCGTAAGGGATACTAGAGCTGTTCATACTGAAATATAGCTAGCGAAAGAAAACCATGTCTGTGTATGGCCCCATGCTTCAGGTCCGCTTATTCCGGAAGTCCTATTGGCATTAGCATTTGCAGGAGAGTAATTCGTTCATCGAAAAATAGGGACATAATGAACCACTGTCACATGGTCGAACGCGCGTGTATTGAACGAAGTCGTTCAGTTATTGTCTAAAGAGAGATCTATGCATATAGTCGCCGCCCGCAAGGAATAGAGCGGCTTCACAATCAGTAGCTTCAACTGCTGGGAAAATATCAACACCCTCTTGTCATATTTCGAATATCTTAAGGGTGCCAACCTCCATGTTCTGACAGTTTGGCGTCTCATCTGGCTGAACTCAGCGGGAGATGCGGATATCGATTTCGTCCGGCTTGGGCTCAGACCGGATGCATCTGATGTTCATGCACGTTGTCGCGCTCAACGGAGCCTTCTGTGTAATGACTTGCTCATAATTCATCAGCAACGAAATCTCACACAGCACTCTCGACTTCAATCCAAAAATTGCCGCGCGCGTGCTCTCCGGAAAGTGATAGGGTATTCAGCATGAGATGTTATTTCCGGTGCCAGGCCTAGCCGAGCGTATCGAAGATTGTTGTTTTCTCAAAATCGACATCCTCCAGAAGGTCAAAGCGACGTAGAATTTTAGCATTGGTGACCATCGCTGTCGGCCCAATCAGCATGGTATGCGCATTGGCAAATGCGCTGTGCAAACTTGTGTGGCAATCTTTTACCAGCACATGGAAAAGTTTCATTGTGGGTATGCTCGGCGAGCTCTGACGGATGCGGTTCCTAGAAGCAGTGGTCAGCTGCAGGTCTTTACCTAACACATTTTCAGGGTTAGACAAGGTTTATTCTTCGCACCGGCAACAGGTTTTTCCTTCTAATGGAAATGAAGATAACCGGGCGTATGGAGATTTGTCAGTGCGGGCGGGGTTCACACGCCATCTTGTTCGTTTCTGATAACACGAATTCTGGTGTTCTTTTCGACTCACCAGATTTTGAGAAAACAGAGATTCCAGGACTCTTCGGTGGAGATTATCAGTCAAGATACGTGAATTCTTCTAGTGATCCAATATTGCCCCCGTCCCTGGCAAGCAAGCCATGTCGTCAATACCGAGTGCCTCTCCTCAACAAGACAACAGAAAGAGACAGCGAGTATCCTTAGCTTGCCTTGCGTGCCGTGGGCGACGCATGCGTGTAAGTCGGTTGAAATCTGCACCTTAGTGAAGTACTTGTTCCCCTGCTCTGGGTAGTAGTTGCTAATCGATCAAGTAGTGTGATGGGCAGCAGCCAGTATGTGGATCCTGTGCGAAAAGGGGTATCAACTGTGAGTTTCAACATTTAGACAACAAAAGGAGGTTAGTTCAGATCGGATCTGATGGTAAGCGAAGTGCGTTGCTGACGGGAATGAGACGATCTTCAGGCCACCGAGCAAGAAATATGTGGAATCGCTGCAGGCTAGGATTCGTCATCTAGAAGCCCAGGTGGTATCGCTAGGTTCACAGCCGGCAACTGTCTCAGATGAGACCAACGACAGTGAACCAAGAAAAGACGAAACAGCTGGATATGACGATAAAGGCCTTCTTTCTGAGCTATCCGAGTTAGTTGGTCGTCTCAATGTCACTGGCGATGGCCAACTCCACTATTTTGGGTCACAGAGCTCGTACAACCTTAGCCACGAGCCCATGTACGAAGCCAATGCTCTTGGGACGTCAGCCAGGGTGCAGAAACAAGGGCTTGATGCCGCAGCCCGACTTGGAAAGCAGGCCACGATTTCTAATGAGCTTAAGGAACACCTACTCGATTTGTACTGGAGGTGGCAGAATCCGTGGAACTACATCATTCACAAAGGCGCATTTTTGGAAAGCTTTCGAGGAGAAGGGGATGGACGATACTGTTCACCGCTTTTGCTGTGGTCGATATTCGCACTATCGGCAAGATACTCCGACCGGGTTGAGCTTCGCTCTATGCCTGATGATCCGACCACGGCCGGCGATACCTTTTGCGAGCATGCAAAGATTCTGCTTTTTTACGAGAGTGAAGCTCCTACAATCACCACGGTGCAAGCGGCCTGTCTGTTGGCCTTGCGCATTATGTCTGATGGCAAAGAGGCTCTTGGCTGGCTTTATTCTGGTCAAGACCCCTGACTACCGTAACAGAACCCTTCCGTTCCAGCTAACAAAACCTCCAGGCAATGCGACAAGAATGGCCCACAATCTTGGTTTGCACCTCGACTCATCCAAATGGACAGCTTCGGGTCTGGTGACAGAGCAAGAAGCCGAGGTACGCAAGGTAACATGGTGGGGGTGCTATGTAGTCGACAAGTAAGCGACCACCCGAAGTTCTGCACTTTCTCTTATTGACTAGGGAGAGATTCAAACTAAGTCACACGTTGATCGCTTGAACAGACTCTTTGCAACTGGGCTAGGTCGACCCAGTAGCAACTCGAAGTCGAGCATTACTTGTCCAAAACCCATCATAGATACCGACGAAGAGTACACGCCCTGGTTGCCAACGACCGAAACAAACGTCGTTCAATCATATTTGGGCATGCATTCACGTATATCTTCGACGGCTTGCCACATCGCAGAAGCCATGAGTATAGCCTGCGAGGCAATGGACGTGATGTAACAGTCTTTTTCTCGTGTGCTGGCTCCAGTGGCTTACAGTTTGCAGTTACGCACCGAATAGCAAGCTGTCGGACCGAGAAATCGAAAACGTTGTAAGCAAAGCTGACGTGGAACTCCGAACTCATTACAGAGCGCTACCAAGCTATCTTCGCCTACCGGCATCATCCAAAGTGCCAATGCTTCCACATGTCTGCCTGTTTCAGTATGTTTAACAAAGTCGTGGCAATCCAGATCAGTACAGGAATGGAGAGTTCATGCTTTTACTGGTCAACAGTGTACAGGCTGACGTACGCTCTGAATCCAGCTTACAGTACCACGCACACCTGATTCTCCTACATAGACCACTCGCGTGCAGAAGAAGGTCGAGGAGTTTAGTAGGTGTCAGTGCATCAAACGATGGGAACAGCCTTGTAAATGATGAGTACACGAATCAGCACATGGCAACCTGCCGTCACTCGGCGACGGAAATAGCAAAGCTGCTACGGGTCTACAAGCAACAGTATACACTTGTAAGGTTCTCTTCTCATCAGCCGTTCTTGTCTTTTTTCATTGAAAATACGAGATTCATTGGCGACTGCCTCTTGCGCGAAAAGGCTCAACATTGTCTCTGACATGATGATGCAGCGCAGGATCCCCATCGCGGCAGTTCACCTTTGCTTCCCAGCTGCCATTGTTCACCTCATCGATGCTCGTCCATCAAACCCGAATAGGCAACAGGCGATTCGCTATTTACAAATATGTATCGATTCTTTGCGCGACTTGAAAGCGGCTTGGTGTGCATGGAGTGATCGCACGCTGCGAGCCGTGCGGCTACTAGCACGCGAGTGGTATCACTGTGAAGACGTATCGCAGCTGCAGCACCTGGTTCAGGCTGGTAGAGCTGACGACCAAGCTTGTGATACAAGTGATCGTATTGCGCTAGGGCAAGTGATGGAAGGGAAACGCAAAGTTGAATATAGAGCGGAGGGTAGCGTATTGGATATTCAGGGTCAACCGGGCTTTGAGAGGATGGACCCTGATGTAACGGAGGCTAATGACGATTCTTTGGATTTCCTGTTCGATGCTACTTCCCCAGATCAGTACACAGACAATCTAGTGAGAGAATGGCTGGTTGAGAATGGTTATTAGTCATTAATATTAGTAGGACTAAGCTGCGGCTTAGAAAAGTGGCATCATTCATTAATCTCATGGCCATCCCTCAGGCGACCAGTCATACCAACCCATGTCTACCTCATTCGTGACACCCCACTGGTCGATAAACTGTTTCTTCTTGTCTTCCAGGCCTTCAGTAGAGAGGATCTCATACACCGCCCTCCATGCGCTGTTCACGGCACCGATGATCCAGGCGTGTCCAGAGCTCAGTGCCTCTCCGGCAAAATGCATGTGTCCATTAGCAGCTGGTCGCATCAACCACGGCATGACACTGCTGAACTGACCAGGCCCAAAGATGGCGAACGCGCCGTTTGAGTAGGCCGATCCGTACCAGTCGTAGGCATGATAGCCCTCAAATTGCGATACGAGGTAGTCATATGGCACACCGTTTAATACCGCCAGATTCTCCAGAGTGATGTTCACCATGGTATCCACGGTCTCAGGTTGGTAGGGTGCCTGGGTCGTAGGGTTGTGGGGGTTGAGATAAGAGCCCAGACGCGAAGCGTCCTGGCCCCATACATAGCTGGCGACCATGGTCCCGGGCGCATTAGGGACTCCAATGCCGTACGAAGGGTATACGCAGCGGCGGATAGGTAAGTCGGTAAAGGACTGGCCGCCTTGGAACGGGCCGGTTGAGAGGTTTTCCCACCTGCGTTATGTCAGTGACATTGTTATATAGCTCAAATGATCCCGCATTTACCACCGAGTTTTGAACTTGAATCCGATCTTTGTTGAAGGGTCATAGCTGCCGATAACGATCAGACTCCTGCTATAAGTTTTCAGAAATCAGGAAGCATACTTCAAGGTGCGGATGGCAAGATTCTCATAGTAACTAAGGTTTAGCTCCGTCATGTTGATGACTTGCAGAGCGCCCAAGGGAACTGTCGAGATGACGTGTGCGTATTCATACTCCTGCGTCTCATTGACAATGACCTTCAAAGCTCCGTTGGTGCTCTTCTTGATATCAGTGACTCTGTTGTGCAGAACAGGCTTATTTTTAATGATGAGGTTCATGCCCTTAGTTAGCATATCCATACCGCCGTTGATAAGAGTCCAGTTTCTTTTACCATCCATGCCGTCGAAAATCCACTGTTCAAGAACCGCCTGAGACATGGAGTACATGTCGTAATGGCCTGTTGCGTCGTTTATAGTTTCCAACCAGTCAATCTCGCTGTTGGCGAAGCCTTGTTTCAAGAGAAACTCTCGGACGGACATGGAGTCATACTTCATGAGCAGATTGAATCCAGAAGTGAAGTTGGCCGTTAGAGCTTCGGTCATCGTTTTTACTTGCTGAGACCATACGTCTACCGCAGACAGAGTATTGAAGGTAGTGTTGAATATAGGGACGTTGTATCGCTTGGGTGACCCGGAGTCAGGAAGTTGGATCAAGGAAGTGATGCCATTATAGCGTCTGAACGTGTTGTTCGCTTGGAAGATATATCTCTTCTGTATCACCTGATCGCGTTCTGAAACTCGAGCGTTAATATAAGGAATCAGGCTCCATGAATCGTTGCCGATAATGCGATCCATGTAAACCATAGGCGGGAATCGCATTGCTCCCACGTCCTGCGGGTCGCGTCAGTAGGCAGTTTATAGATTCTTTTTAGACACTTACGTAGTAGTCATAGTAAGCGGGATCATTTGGTGTTGACTTGTCCCAAGCCTCTTGGTCGAAGTGATACGTATAGATTCGTCCACCAATTCGACCAGAAGCCTCGTGGATATCATAGTCAACTCCAAGGGATTCCAGGAGGATGGCAGCATAGAGACCCGCGGCTCCGGCACCGATAATGCCGACTTTCAAAGGAACATCTTTGGGAGTGGGGATTCTGCTGTAGTTACTGTAGACCGAATCACTGACGACTTTGCGGAAGAACGCTGAGCGAGGGTCCCCAGCAGCGAGCTCTCCATCGTTGCATACGTTCTTCTCCTCACGTCTGGTTGGATTGGAGCTTGATGAAGGTAGAGCGACTGACTGTGCCCACAGAAGGGCGGTAATTAGCGTGCGTGGGTTAAGGAGCGACATTGCTATAGTTGCAATGAGTGGACTTGGGTCGGCACGGATTCGATAGCCGCTGCCTCATGCTCATAGCAGGAGCGAAGACATGAGCTCTTTGGGGGTTTTATATTCATTGCGTGTTTCGCAATTCACGTCCAATTATTCCTAAGAGAGCAATTATGCCATACTTCCGAGACAACAACAACAAAGATTAGACGACCAGGGTCCAATGCCACTCTCTCGCCGTCTTCTGTACATCTTATCCCGCCCAAAATTCAAGAAAGAGAAAACACCCAATTCCTTTTCTGTCCCACTGTTCGACACATGGTCTGAAGTTCTTGAGGAAAAACCGAAGCTTGTGACTAAGACATATTCCACGCCCACGCGGGACCCTTTTCACTTAATTCTCGTAACCTGGATCTTTCAATGTATTTCACTTTTGTTCCATGCCAGTGCTCTTGGTTTCTGGATGCCAACTTGGAGCCACAAACAATTAGTATCTCCGGCAACAACTATCACTTGAGCGCCACAGCCCTGTCGAAATGCTCAAGGTTAGAAATGGTTGAGCTGAGCCAAAAGCTGAAGGGATCAGCACGCTCATAACATGTCGGCCCAAAAACTATAACCAGACTCTTTTGGCCTTGTATATCTTCTACGACAAAGTGTTAACACTTTGCACCTAATTTTGAGATGTTTCTCATCAAACTCTATTCATTGTTCATAACCCAAGTGGCAAAAACTGCTTGCTCTCACAATGTTATCTTGGTTTCGCGGGCCCATCTTTGTTTCCATCAACCCCGGATCATTGCTATTTTCATGACAATATTTTCCAACTTTCTTGTTCAGAGCCATATCTCCACGAAGATGGTGTAGCTTTCTGTATTTTACATGGAAATACATCTTCTCACATAATTCGAAAGTTCGTCAGTTAACCTTCGATCTAATTGTTGAGGCGAGCACTGGTAGAATGTTCTCCTACCACATGTACAGATGGATTAGGTTACAGGTGACTGGAGAAAGAAATGACAGTTAGACATTATTCTGGCCATGGCTTAGCGTGAAAGGCGTGTTGGAATGCTCATATTAGCCAAATGAAGGGAGGTTCCTCGTTTTAAGAGACATTGCCAGCAATTCCGGTCAAGTGTGAGCCATGTGTGAGACCAAAATATGTTTGCAAAGGTTGTATACAGACACAGCCAGACCATCCATAACAGTGCATTATTGCTATGAGAAGTTCCAAATACCTGGCGTGTCCTGTCATCTTTTTCCTCTCTATGTATGTCCCGCTGGAGAAACTGTCGAGACGCCTGTTAGGCAGCCCGACTGTAGACTAAATCAAAGGATGCACTGATGGTTTGACAGTGTCCAAACAGGGACAAATCAGTTCACATTAGAATTATATGAAGTAAATGGACACGCGGAATGGTCACCCGCCTCCAGCAAGTATTACATGTGCCAGCGGATGCCATTTTATGGCAACGTGACTTCTGAATGGGAACCGTACTGAGCCCTGGTCTTTAACCGGCTGTTGCTCCTTAGTCACACTCCGAGTTGACACCGTCGCTCAGTTGGCCGCGGACGGCGCCTGGAACAGCCAGGCTGGAGTGAACATCGGTGAAGAAGTCCTCGGGGTCCTCCTCGATCTGGCGGACGGTGAATCCCTCGCCGTTGTCGGTGGTAGTGCCAGTGGCGTTGAGGCCGGTGCGGAAGGGACCGCTCAGGCAGCCAATGCTGCGGCGAACATTTTGGTAACCAGGAACGGGGACCGGGTTGGGGAAGGCAATGCTGTGGAATCCCGTTAGTAGATTCTTGGGGTCTGGCCTGCGAGTCGGCTTACCGAGGGGGGCCTGCACGACCTTTTTTAGCCTGGTGAATGTGCGTGGCTGACAGAGCAGGGGACTGATACTCTCCCTGAAAGTTCACTAGGGTGATGTTGTAGCAAATCACGTCGTCGCGGGAGTTGATGCCGTAGCTGAAGTAGCCAATGGCACCAGCAAGACCGCCAGTGAAGGTGTTATTGGAGTCGACAACCTGGTCGGGAGTCGCAACAACGTCGTAAGTCGAAGTAAACTGGAAGGGGCCGGCGTTGCCCCAGCTGGACCAGGACTTTCCGTGGTCGCCGCCCTTTTTGTACCAGATGATGTTCTTAACATCCTCGATGATGTTGATGGGGGTAGCGGTGGCGGCGGTGGCCAAGACGAGGGGAACAACGGCGAACTTCATTATGATAGTTGTAGAGATTTGAATGAGTGACTGGAGCTGGATGTACAGAACGAAGCGATAGATACTCGATGAGGTTGGATGCTTGATATACCAGGCCACGGAACCATCTCCAATCACCAAAGTGAGAAGTTCTTTCCTCTCTATATACCCATTTTCATGCCCAGAACACCAAGCCGAATGTTGGAAACCACGGCTGCTCTCATTTCCGTTCAATTCCAAAACTATGACGAACACACGTGCATCACTCAGATCTGATGATATGTTCGGTCGGTCAAAGATCCGGAGAATCGTTCGGTTTCCACTGCGCCAGCGCCATTCCCGTGAATTGAGCCGTCGCGACGAATGGGCCAAGAAAAATGAGATTGCGCTGTCTGCTTATAAGTCTCAGCCCAGCATTGCAACCGTGGGGCTTCGGATCGTCTTGGCACATTGCCCCGATCGAGGGCGATATACCAGACTCACGGTGATGACGCCGCCGATCACTTGGGTCTCGGCGGCGGAAGCTCCATTTGCCGTCCCCAAGTGGCAGATTTCTGGACTAGAGTCCGCTGGTAACGTCGACTATTTGACCAAGCACCTTGGCGACCAATTGAGCTACAACCTGGGCATTTTCCGGCTGCACCTACTCCGTTGTCGATGGACGCGCTTTGAAAATGATTCTGACGTGCGATATCTCGGCCTCAAAGCCAACTCGGCGTTTCCTGAAGCTCATTTGGATCATCGAGCTTCAATAGGATCAGAGCTGGGCGGTGTTGACAATACATCAAGATCAACACTGACCGGAAAGGCCTTCATCCGATGGAATGTTCCGACACAAGAAGCAAATCTGGGAGTAAACTCTGCCAAGCTATATGTCGCTCGGCATTCGTAGGAGAAACCTCCGCGCCTTCGTTGGAGGAGCGTTGATCTTGGCGACAAAGAAAAGCAGGGGTGAGACTCTGTCTGGGGTCGCTTGGAGGACGTTTCTACTTAGGAATGCGCCCCCTATCTTCTTCCCTGGCTATTCGCCTTGGGACAATTTCATACTGGATCAAAACCTACGGCATCAAGCTTGGTGTGCGCTGGTTTGTCGTGACAAGAATTGGCGTCGCATTATTCGCGATGCTGCCAGTCAGGTCCCTTGGCGTCAAGCCGATGGGGTGACTTCAGAAGACAAATCTAATCTCTTTCGCTCTTCTATATGATAACATCCAATCTTGACTAGCAAATGTTACCCAAGCAAGTCTCGCGCGTACCCTTTAGCGTCATAAAATGGAACGCTCTCAGAGCTGTGAAGTGTAGCTAGCAAAGGCTGACTGGGCACACCCATACATCGGTCGCCGTGATCTTGCATGAGCCTTCCTTCGGCTCTCCCTCGAAACCACGGCATGCCACGCCGCCGTTGTCGTTACAAGTCATTTTCTTCCCCTCCTCCTGTCGGTAACATTTGCCGTACAGTTTGCTACCGCCGCTTTCCCAAACTTCCAACTCATTGCCATTGTTGACCGGATAGAGAGTCAAAGACTTGGAGCCGCACTGGCCCTTGATGACAGTTCCATGTTTGATGTCTGAGGTGTACGTCAAACCCTCGATAAAGTTCTGTCGTATTCAGTCAGAGCCCGATAATGAGGAACAATTTGCGAGACAACACACCTTGTTGCGGATGGAGTCGCAGTTGAACTGGCTGCTGGGGATCAGGAGTACATCTCTCCTCTCGGTGAACACATTGAGACAGCAGGTCTGCCTCCTGGGACAATCATAGCAGTCCGGATAGGTCCATGTAGCACGGCGGTCGAAGAGATGAAAACCCCCAGCAGTGACGACTGGGAGAATTTGCAGCGCGGCAAAGAAAACCGGTAGTGTGGCGTGCATGGTGAGGTTGAGGGTAGGCGAACGATGACTGTTGTTACGACGAATTCGCAGGATGCTGTGTGACGAAGTTGACTGTCGGCGTAGACATGGATTATTCTCAGGATAACTACGGTATTTATATAGTAAAACTTCATCAAGTGCTGAAAGTGTTCTCGCTATACTTGAATTACCAGTTGAGTCTCTCACACCCGCCATACAGAGCGCAGATTCAGTTTACTAGTTTCGGCGACGACTAGGGGTTGCGATTGGTGAACAGGATTTCCAGCTCGTAGGGCTGGTAGCGGCGACTCCGCTGGTGAGGCAGCCCGTAAGCTTGACATGCAGACGCTGCGAATCAATCTAGAATCTTGCGGCTGAGTTGCCAAGAGCGGGATGACGGTGAGATCTAGTCGTGCAAGCTTGAAAAGGCAGGTCGACGTGGTCGAACATCACGTCTGTCAGCAGCTTATTGCCAACTTTGATCGCGACGTTGCTGGCTGGCGGTGGCTGTTCAAGAGCGACATGCTGTAGGTGGACGCGGCGTCACCCCATTCAGAATGTGAGTGGGCACCGAAGGTGGACGCTGGATGCCGTATGACTGGAGATACATGAATGAGGAAGGCTATGTTGCGCTTTCTGTCACACACTGTCCCTGAACTCTCTGTATGTCAAGTGATTCGGAGCAGAGCTGATTCGAATCCATGTTCAGCAGTCTGCCAGTAGCTGAAACCGGTGATGCCCGCATTCGTTGATGGCAATGGTTTACCACATGACTCTCATTACGATTCCCACCCCCCCTATTTGCGGGCCTGATTGCGTCTCTAGGATGTTGCAAGTCGTCCTCAGTGCTCGGGTCGACAAAGGGCCCTGTTTCTCCGGCGATGACAAGCTCATACTCCGGGCTTCCCTTAATTTTTCCGTCCGAACATGCGACTGTGGAAGATTCCATTAGTCGCTGGAAATCATAGCGGAAACACCATCGGGTCAAAGCCAATGAAGCACAAGCTTTTAGAGGGGGGTCTCTCAACAGGGAACACCCAAGGCCATTTGATGAGATGCGAGCATTTCATAGCCACGTCAACGCACATAGAGTTTGTGTTTACGAGTTCAATCAACTTTACTAGTCATTAAGGGGAGCCGGGCAATACGCGAGCACACCGACGTGGCCGAAGAGACGTTGTCTGGTTAAATGATAGGGAGTGGAGATGCAATGCACTGTGATTGAAATATATGATATTTTATACTGCCACAACTCAGCGTTGCAAAAGGATAGACCAGAACAAGCTTTTTATTTCTCCTTAGCGTGCCGCAAATCCGATGAACCGCATGGGGCTTCATTTCTCGCCAACCCGAGGAGTCCGGGTCGTCGGCGTCGTGATGAAGATAAATATCATTTGATGTGCCTCGACAAAACTTACGTGTACTCACTTCGCTTAGTCCCCAAGATATCCGAACCTTTTCGTTTTCACATCTCGTCAAGATGCGTTCATTCTTCCAACTGGCCGCTCTAGCTCTCGCCGCCACCGTCACGACTGCCAGCCCTCTCGAACCTACTATTACCACCCAGAGCGACTGCACAACCACCTTCACCTCGTATGACCCTGGATTCACTGGGGACTACCACCCCACAACCACACTCACACTCTACAACGAGACGGTCACCGTTGCGAAGCCTACGGACTGTCATGGATGCAGCCACATCACAACAACAGTGGAACCTGCGCCTTTTTACGGCGGTATCGGGCCACAGGTACAAAAGGTCATCTTGGTCTACGCGAGCACACCTACGACAGTGACTACGCTTGCTTGCGCTACGTCAACAGCGAAGCCTACGCATAAATAGTAATTCGTAAGCTCTCACGAAGACGGGCACTGGTTAGACGAGGTGGAAGTGTGTGAGACGGCATTGGTCGACGCCAACATGGACTGCCAAAATCAACACCGTTCGTACTATGGATTGGTAAATACCTGTTTGAGATTTCCAAGTACATAAACAATACCTGAAATTTCCGTTACATCGTTTACAAGATTTTACATATACCATGATCTCGTCGGCCGAGTTCTTTTTACATTCCATATCTACCAACGGGACAGCGCGATCCAGGCCAAGATGGCACCTGTGGGTTGGTTTGTAACTGGCGAAAGCGAGCAGCTGTCCATTGATGAAAAGACGAAAAGACCCGAATCCCAACGATTTCCGTCGGAGAGCTCATACCCATATGCGTTACATGTCAAGTATGGCACCGGCCCGGGCAGCTTATTTTGGCATGCTTTAGGGTGTTTTTGGCTTACACAAAATCCTAGCACGCGGATACATTGCACATCCCTCGATTTCGCCGCCGTGTCTGCGCGCCTAACACGGGAAGCCGCTGGCCGCATCAACAGCCTGGCTGGAACAGTCGAAACCGCCAACATCAGTGTCCTTGTTGTGTTGAATCCCGTTGATGTCCTTGTCATTTCTGTCCTGCGCAGTCTCCATAGGTACCCCACTGGCATCACCTTCGTTGGTGGTGTTGGCGACGCCTTGGCCCTACGCCTTTCGGCCTGTTGTCGACATTCCCGTTGTCGTTTGTAGAGCGGCCGGCGGCAGTTACTCCTCCGGTTCCCTCCTTGCAAAGAATAGAACCGCTCGCGCCAATGAAGCCCGCATCAGTGCGTGTGTAGTTGAAAGCACGAGAGGGAGCGCCGCAGCAACGCTAACAATAAGACCAACGAGTGCTGTATGAGATTTCACTGTATGTAGGTAGTTGTTGAACTGTATTACCAAATGCTAGATTGACTTTTGAGGATTTTTGGTGACCACTGCAAAAAAAAAAAAAAAAAAAACAATGACATATAACGGTTGCTTGAGGTCAAGTATACGGTTGAGTGGTCAGTTGGCTGCCTTATTGTCTTGAGAAGACCGTTTTTGCGGTCTCTTGTGGGAATCTTTGAAGCTCTTCGCCAAGTTCCTGATGCAAGAGGTACCTAGGAACAGGGTTAATGGAGCAAAGGCATGAAGTAAATGGTTGAAATACATGCGCATCAAGACCGGTTCATTCAGCCTTCGGGCATTGATCTCTCTGGCCGCATTGCTATCTATATTGCCTGATGCTCATCTCAACGGGAGACACTTCCTTCCTCTTTCAGCACCTGTACCAGCGGTCGTGGAGGCCTTACGTTTGAGAACTTGTACTTATGTCCCGGTTAATTCAGGAAGTAGAACTAGATGACGTCCGCCATACAGACCTGAGGCTGCTGACTGGCAACCAGGCTTTTTAAACGTTGTACCGGAAAATTCGAGATTCCGAGCTGTCGGCGAGTTTATATCCAGATGGTAGAAGTAGAAGAGAAAATCCCTAAATCATTTCAACGAACAGTTCGGAACAGACTATAATGTGAGAAAGGTCCTCTTTCAGGATATACCGAGTACAGGGGAATGGAGACTTTACAAAGTTCGAAGAGTTTTCAACTCAGAAGATTGTCACAAGAATGCGCTTTATCTCTGCGAGAATATCCCCCCAGATCTACTCTCGAGCTATATAATTCGCTCGAATCTCGTCTCTTGCCTGATTCGACTTACTGCCACTTGCTTAGTCGATCTGACGAGTTCATCATAATTAGTTGGCTGGGTAAAATTAACGGCCATGGAGTAATGTAACATAGTTTGCGATGGCCCTCTCAAACAAAATGGAAGGCATAGTACAAGATCCTCAATCTCGTCATGTATTTCCATAAATATGTGTGGTAGCAGTATTCATTGAATTTTGCTACTTTGGTGTCTTACATACTTCAAGAGGCATATGTTACTGGCAGTTCTTGTGGATTTGTTACTGGGAGGTATAGGGTCCTCGTCCGACGACTGCGTATTCATATTTGTTTTGGATAAAGCGTCGTGTAGATGAGGCATTGGACTTTCCATAACATGGACCGGAACGAGGAATCAGATCAATGTTAAATCTACACATGAATCCCTCCCGCGAGCAAGACATACAGGCTATTTCTCACAGGCCTCCATGTCTGGAAAGACACGCAACTAAACTATTATCACAAAGCCTGTATTGTGAAACAACGAAAAGCCAGAGCCCCTATCGACCTGTTGTTGGTACCTTTCATCTACCGCCCGCTGATCATCACGATTCTTCTTGTTCCTGTTATCAACCAGTCCAAGGAATAGTCCATACCGAAAAGTCTTCATTTCAACAATGTGGCTGGAGGCCGTATCGTTGAAAGCTTCGATACGGCTCCAAAAACCGCCAAACAAGCCTTAACATCCCTCGCAGAAAGTCGAGGCGTATAGAGCCGCTATCCTGAACAATCTAGAATGATTATAACTAGACATGCAAACCATACCTAGCAGTTGTTTATCCACCACAGATTCAACGCACTCCAACTGTAAATCGCTGTCTAAATCGCTGTGGGGGACCCCTTGACCTATGCCGATTGCGTGCCGAATCTGTCGCATGACGTCAGAAGATAAGACGGGGTCGAGTGCGACGTCAAGAACCATAAAGCTGTGGGATGCTGAGCACACAGCCCGGCACCCGACAGCATCACACCAAAGTCTATATACGGCTTAGGTCTCGACTTGACAGAACAAGAAGCAATGAGTGGCTCGGTTGACAAATCGTACCTCATCGTCGGCGCCGGCGTCTTCGGTGCCTCCACCGCACTCCATTTGATCCGAGCCCACCCGGGCGCCAGGGTGACCCTCCTCGACCGCAACGCCTTCGACGCGCCCATCCGCGTTGCCGCCTCGTGGGACTGGAACAAGGTCGTCCGCGCCGATTATGTCGACATTGAGTACATGCGCCTCACGCTGGAGGCCAAGAGGCTCTGGGCGGAGGATCCAATCTGGAAGGACTATTACCACGAGAGCGGCGTCTTTTGGGTTTCGCCGAACAACTTCGCGGAGCAGATGCAAGAGAACTACAAAAAGCTGGGCGTCGACTCGGGCCTGTACTCGCTGTCTGTCGACGAGGCGAGGGCGCAGTACGGCGGCATATTCAAGAACGGAGATTACGCTGGCGTGAAGGAGGTGTTTGTCAACAAGAACAGCGGGTGGGCAGAGGCTAAAGAAGCGCTGCAGAGCACCATCGAGGAGGCGGTGAGGCTCGGGGTGAAGTATGTTGAGGCGGAAGTGGCGAAGATCGAGTTCGACGCCCAGGGGGCGACAACGGGAGTACTGACGACTGCGGGCGAGAGCATCAACGCGTCACACGTCGTCCTTTCCACCGGGGCGTACACGGCTAAGCTGCTGGCGGACAGCGCACCGCATCGGAAGGAGCTTCACGCCGGGGACAGGTTCGTCGCCGGCGCCGTCACGGAAGGATTCACGCCGCTTGTCGGAGATCAGTCCAGGGAGCTTTACGATGGACCGGTTGGGATCTCAATGGTGCCGCCTTCCAGAGGTACGTCGCGATATCAAGGTGCATATGCCCATTCGCAGGGTGCTGAAATCTGAGAACAGGCGCCAGTAACGGCAGCGTGCCTCATTCCAGGGACAGAACCCTCAAGTTCTGGGGTCAAATCATGTTCCGAAACACGCAGCCCCATCCCAGCGGGAGCGAGATTTCCGCTCCTCCGCCGGCGCCAGACTACGCGCAGCTCGACGTCCCCAGGACCTTGAGGGACGACGTCGACTACGCGGGGAAAAGCCTATTCGGTAAAGGCAGTGCAGACTTCAAGAACGAGAACTATCGCATCTGCTGGTTCGTCCGCCTGATCTCTAGATGAGCCGGCAGAATGAAGACGTGAAATCTAACACATCATCCAGGGACGCCGTCACACCAGACGAGGACTTCATTATCTCGCCGCATTCCGCGAGCAAGAATCTTTACATCGCGACCATCGGATCGTTCCACGGCTTCAAGTTCCTGCCTGTCCTGGGCAAATATGTGGTTCAGATGCTAGATGGGGCCCTCGAGAACAGTTTGTCGCGGAAGTGGTCTTGGGATCGGACGTTTCCTGCCCCGACTCACAGGGCGTGGCCTAGGAGAGAGTTGAGTGATTTGAGTGACGATGCCCGCGAGAGCGGCCCCGCGCCTGCTGTCACGGATTTCTCGGACTTGTCGGTCAACATCAAGATTCAGTACTAGATGTGCTGGTCATCAGACTTGTACTGCTTCTTTAGGCAATGAAAACCGCCGAGTGCTTTGGGTTGGCCAGCGTGAATAATGTTCACTCTGACTTGGTCGGGCGGCTGATCTCCCCGTGAATAAATCCGCCTGATTGAGCGAGATCAAGTTTACGATTTGTGGCCTGGAACTTAAATCGGCAAGGTGACGGCAATATAAGCTTGCGTGGAAACAACTGTAGAGCGGGCTGCGACATGTCAATAAATAATTACTCGGTGACAAGGGTTTGTAATGCGTCTACTCATTAACAACGGTACATACCTACCTGCTGGGTTGCGCTTCGCAGACGAGGACTGGGGTAGGCTTCGAGAAGAAAAAGAAGGCCCAGGGGTTCTTCTTGAGCCGCTCTTATTGGCAACCGAACCCCTATGGAAGCAACCTTGGTGAGTAATTTCTCCGCTACTGTTGCACCCTTGGTCGGTGCATGATTGTGCTTACGGGCCCAATTCCAGGCGTCTGCATCCTGACTCGTTTTAGGAAACACTGTCCTCGCGCGAATTAGAACCGAAAACGCAAAGATGGCTAGCCGGTGTTACGCGTCGGGCGGCTTTGGCAGGATGGATACCTCATGCGTGAGTCCCGTACCGCAGTCGAATGAGAGCGTGCTGTTCTGTCAAGCCATCTTAAACAAGCTAAAACGAGCCTGTCCATAGGCGAACACGCGTATGGTGGCTGATCAACGTGAGAGGTGATGCGCGATGTGGTAGGACTGTGACCTCAGCGGCTCGGGCTTTTTTACCCACATTGTAGAAGCCGTCGCAAAGTGTGTCCCTTGCAACGGTACCTACCTTATGGTATGTAAGGTACCTGGAAGCCCAAGTGCCCCGTCGATCTTCGTCCTAACGAACGCCAGGGTGCGCTGCACGGGAAGCTTCGGGCTGTCGTTAGCAACCCGCCGGCCCCGGCTGAAACGGGGCCACCTTCTGGGCTGTAGGGGGGGATAAGTTTTCCCTAGGGCGGCCTCATCAAAAGCTATTTTTCTTCCACCCAAGGTGTCCGGATCAAACCCCTTATCTCACTCCTCCCTTCCCCTGCGGGAGAGTTCCCATATTTGTTCATGGCAAGACTGTTCTATTTGAATGCCTCCTCGTCCATCCCAAATGCCGAGTGAGATAAAAAGAGGACGGCCAGAAGGAGAAGTTGAGAAAGGAGTGGAGATGGTGCGTCTACCAGACGACGTGGAGGCTGAACACCTCCTCAACGCGGAGTACTTGGAGCTCGATGGTGTTCTGGCGACCGAACATGAACCGTCCGCGGCCACGGCCGGCGCCTACTCCGTCCAGGGCCCGCCATTGCCGGCGTGGAGGATGTCCTCTCCGTCGCGGGTGGTCAGGTCCGTGGCCGCCGCCGTCTGGGCCGCCGGTCTGCGTCTCAACGCGCTACTGGCCCCGTTCCGCGCCCGCTCACCGCGCACTATCATCATCCTACTCGCCCTGTTCAAGTTCGCCATCACGGCGACGGGCACGCTGCTCATGATCCCTCTGCTGCGTCTGGTTGAGGACGACATCTGCCACAAGCACTTCGGTATCAGCCCGACCCAGCCCATCCCTGAGATGGAGTGCAAGACGGACGAGGTTCAGAAGCGGCTGGCGTGGCTCGGGGGGTGGCAGTCCCTGATTGGAGCCGTCGTCAACATGCTCGTCGCCTTCCCCTACGGCGTCCTGTCCGACAGGTGAGTATTACCCCATCCGGCCGGGAGATCTAAGCACCACGTTCGTCTACTAACACCGCCGTTCAGGATCGGACGCAAGGCGGGTCTGTTACTCGCGTACGCCGGCAGCCTCATGGCCATGGCCTGGTCCCCCTTCCTGCTGGCACACTTCCCGCAGCTCAACATCTACTTCCTCTTCTTCGGCATCCTCTTCTTCCTCATCGGCGGCGGCGCCGTCGTCATGTTCAACAACGTCTACGCCATGGCCGCCGACGTCAGCACCGAAAAAGACCGCGCCACAAACTTCGTCTTCCTGTCCGCCGGCGCCGTCATCGGCGGGCTAGTCGGCCCCGTGACGGCGGGTTTCCTGATGGAAAAGTACGGGCCCTGGGTGCCCATCCGCATCGTCTTCTGCATCACCCCTTTGGTCGTCCTCATCGCCATGCTCCTCCCCGAGACCCTCCGCGTCAAGGTCGACGGCTCGCCCAAACCGCAGCTCTCCCTGGCCGAGGCCGTCAGGGAGGCCCTGGACAACGGGCTCAACGAGCTGAAGGAGTCCGTCGCCATCCTCAAGAATCGGAACATCCTCCTCTGCCTGGTGCCCTCCCTCGTCCAGAACCCCATGATGGTCGCTCAGTCCGCCATCCTCCCGCAATACGTCAGCACGAATTTCGGCTGGACCCTGGCGCAGACGAGCTTTCTCCTGTCGCCCCTCGGCTTCCTGCACCTGGGCATCCTCGTCCTCCTCCCCTCGGTGTCCAAGGCCCTCATCAACCCCAGGGGACGCTTCCGCTGCACCGGCTTCGGCAAGGACGCGCTCCTGGCCAAGGCGTCGTATGTCATGATTACCGCGGGCGCCATCTTGGAGGCGTTGAGCCGGGAGATTGTCGGGTTTCTGGTTGGCCTCGTGGTCACCACGTTCGGCTCGGCCAGCAACCCGCTTGCGCGCGCCATGATCACCGAGTTCGTCGACCCCGAGCACACGTCACGGTTGTACGCGCTCACGAGCATGGTCGACACCCTCGGGTCGCCTCTCGGCGGTCCGGTGCTGGCATGGGCGTTCTCTGTCGGGTTGGAAAAGAAGGGCGGTTGGAAGGGGCTACCATGGTTTTACGTCGCCATCTTGGGCACGGTGACGTGGACGGCGCTGATGTTCGTGAGGGAGCCTAGGGAAAAGGGCCCCATCCATCTAGAGGGTGGGATCGGTGAGGAGGGCATGGATTATGAGTCGGGAGCCGAGGATGAACGGTGATCGCTGCCGCATTTGATTTCGATAAGTTGTATTACTTAGCTTTTCCCTCGTAGATCGGGGAGTTCTATAGACGTGGGCTCACTTGGTACGCGGAATGGGAGGCTGGGACGACGGGGTTGCGGCGATGCTCGTCAAATCAATTGAACACTTCAACTGATGTGACATAACTGAAAACAAACATCGTCATGTAGCCTCTGCCGCAACGAAGGGGCCTATAGCATCACCATCGACACTATGGACTAAAGATATGACAACACCAAGCGGAAAGAGGGAAGCAACGAGGTTCATCCCCGGCGAGAGTCGGCGGTGTGGGTTCTCCGGCATCTCGCTGGCATCTTCTAGACAAGTCTTGATTCGCCCACGTGGCGGATCACCCGAGTCTTAGCAATGCTTGTATAGTACTCCTCGGAAAATCCCCCCTTCTTAACAAGGCTGACCTGAAGCGCACATGGGCAGCCCATCTCGGTCTACAATGCAACGGGTCGGTGAGACGAGCTTGTGTCGTCATGTTATCTGCGCGACAAACCCCAGGACCATGCGCATGAAGTTGGGCGCTTTCGGGCTCGAGTGCGACAATCCCTCTATCTCTGCCATGACCCTTGTACGGTAAGATCTGTATAGCTTCAACCAATGTCAGATATACGCTCGAAAACGACCCGGTTTTTTTTTTTTTTTTTTCCCTTTGATTTCTCGCTCCCTTATCCTGAGAAACGAGCAAATGGATGTTTGGTAGACGATTTCTTGTCCCTCAGGCGTTCCATCTAAGCCCTGCTTACAGGGCTCTCGCATCAGCCACTCCCTAGTCAATCCATGTTCCTCCTCCTCGGACCGAACGCTTCACGACCGAACCCACGAAGATCCCTGCCCGGTTGGGGGGGAGCCCTTGAAGCCACGCACAAACCTGTGCGCATCATGGGCGACACGATGATGCCCCTCTGGCCGGGCAAATCCTTCGATGCTTGGCGTTCCCCAGTGACAACATTGATGTCGATTACAGGCTTGGCAACGAACCCGACATTGGCCACGCGCAATAAAACCCATCTGTCTGCCTGGAACCAAAGTGGACAATCCGAAAAGAAGCAGCATGGCCAGATAAGGCCGACAGGCGCAGACAGGGGGCCTTGTAAGGGTAAAGTTAACGGGTCACTCTGTCCCGGTCGTGGCGCAGCCCTATAAGCACCGATGATCCTGGGAGCAGAAGGTCGCCAACGAGTCTAGAATGGGTGCCTGTCCACATTAGCGACGCATGCAAGCAGCTATCCGCCTCGTGGATTCCCCCCTCCCCTCCACCTCGGTGATGGTTCCCCCCGCATGTACAACGTAGTAGCAGTGTTGTCTGTTCCGTGCCGCAGAGGCAGCCCGGGGCTAGTGCATCGGTGCATAGGTAGCAAGGTGTCGGAAGGGAAGGGGTCTGATGTCATGGCCACATTCGCTATCATCATGCTAATGTCTAATAATGATCTGTTGGTCTTCTTTCTGTGCGACCGCAACGCGAAGGCTTGGCAGTTTTGCCAAGGATTGCTAGACGGACAACATATTACATAAACGGCCCTTCCAAGCCTTTACAAGTAAGGGCTGATCCCCTTGAGGAGTCCTTCCAATCCAAGTTTTCATCCAGTCGTTTGTTTGTTCGTCTCGATATCATCGAATCCGAGCATTCGTTGTGACTTTCCAATAAGCATTATCACCATATCCGAATCTCACGATACCCTCACACACACACACACACACACACACACACACACACACACACACAGACTATCCACCACAACTCGCCGAGCCAAATCCCGAAACCAGTTTCACTTGAACGCACCGCCGCAATGTCGACCTCCGACCTCGAGTCGAAGATCCTCCAAGCGGCCGTCAAAAACCGCGAGCTGCTCTCCGTCCTCGAGGCGACCGACAACGCGATCCCGGACCTCACGCAACAGCGCCGCCTCATCTCCGACCTCGAGCACCAGCTCAAGGAGTCGGACCGCAACGTGAAGACCCTCGACGCGCGCCGCAAGAAGGAGCTCAAGGACCACGAAAAGTACCGCGACAGCGTCATGCGCCGCTTCATGCACAAGGCCGTCGGCAAGCGCGACAAGTTCGACGAGAAGGCCGCCCGCGAGGAGCGCGAGTACTTTGACGTCCTCCAGGAGGAGCACCGCGAGAAGGAGCTCAACTCCAACCTCCGCGAGCAGCTCTCCCAGGCCGAGGAGGCGAGCAAGGGCCTCGAGGCCGAGGCTTCGCGCCACGAGAACGCGCAGCGCGAGCTGGACAGCCTGTACGACTCCATCTTCGCCGGCCCCACGCCCAGCTACCCGGAGGAGGACACCCGCGAGCAGGCGGCCGGCCGCGCGCTGCACGCGTACCACGACACCCGATCCCGCGCGGAGGCCGAGCAACACGCCATCCGCCTCCTGACGGAGGCGATGAAGCGCATGGGCGACTCGCTCCGCAACATGGACGACGCGCTGAGCCACTCGCGCATGGACATGTTTGGCGGCGGGACGATGTCGGACATGATGGAGCGCAGCGCGCTGCAGCGGGCCGAGAGCGCGGCGCAGGAGGCGCGCATGTTGGTGATGCAGGCGCAGCGAATGACGCCCTTCGTCGGCGACCTGCCGCCGATCAACATCAACCACGGCAATCTCATGAGCGACGTGCTGTTCGACAACATCTTTACCGACATGGCGTTCCACGACGAGATCAAGAAGTCGAGGCTGTCGGTCGAGAGGTGTACGAAGGTGCTGAGCAGGTTCCTGCACGAGACGCGGGACAGGCATGCGCAGATCTCGCACGAGCTGAAGGGCAGGCAAGCGGAGCTCGAGGAGACGAGGTCAGCCTTGCAGAAGGAGAGGGAGAAGCTGTTTGAGAAGATTGCCGGAGGGAACGCCGACTTCAAGGGGGCTGCGCCAATTGAGTTGAAGCAGTAAACGTCGGCATACACCTCCCCGTGTGCGGGCTGGAAGAGTGCTGTCGTGATGTTTGTAATGAGACAACGAGTGTACCTATAGTGTTTAGCATCGTTTCGATACCTATTTGCGAATCACGAATCAATTCAACGAGTCAATTTTTTTTTTTTAAAGAACAATATCAATTTCATTTCATCATTCTATGTGCTCATTTCGTTCGTAATTATCCTTTCAGTAGTTCATGTGCTGGTGACGTCCACGGCGTTCGCTGGGTAACGAATCAATGTTAGCATTAGTCGCAGTAGTAACCGAGCTGGATGGAAGTGTGTTGCTCACGGGTTGTACTCCTCCATGTCGCCATATTGCTCCTCGTACAAGTGCTCGGCCTGCTTCTCGGCATGTCTCTTGGCCTTCTCGCGGTCCAGGTAGTCGAGACCCTTGGTCTCGAAAAGCTTGTCGACCTCGGCTCCGGCAATGCCAACCAACAACTCCTTGGCAAAGGCGTGCTTGACGGGCTCTCCTAAGTATCGAACGGCAGTTAGGGGATATTCGATGATGGAAAGTAGACCAAGATGATTCGAAAACACATACCGTTCTTGCGCTGGCGGTCTTCAAACAACTTCATGGCCTCAAAAGCCGCACCGCCGGCAACGATCTCGTGGCTCAGCTTGCCCTCGTGACGATCCTCGTAGACGGAGTCGCGGTGCTCCTTAGCTTCTCCTGTCATTCCTGTCAGCAACTCCCAGCCTAGTTGGGCACCAAGTGTGTTTCATACCGAATCCGAACATCTTGATGGATGGTTATGTTGGAGGTTGTGAAAAGGATTCTGTAACAAGTGTACAAGGGCGAGTTAAGCTTAGAAGGATGGCGATGTAAGGTATGGATTGTATGTGCTCCTGGTTAACACACTTTCAAGCTTGGGAGGGCAGCTCAAGGGGTTCTTATTCCCCTCAGGCATCATAGCTCTCATGTGATCGTCCGGGGCCAGGTAAGCTGCAGCTGCTATTTCGGTTTTGCCTTCGCCCTTTGTCCCTCATCCATGACATGGTAGATGGGGTAAATGGGCAGCTATGTCCAGACCGCCGAACGTGTACGCAGGCATTACGGAATCCCCGCCACGATCTATTCAGACTCAGCCTGCATGCCCCTGACGGCGGCGACCCTAGCTAAAGCAACCCAGCCATTGCGTGGAGAGGGGGTGGTACACCCGAAACCACATTTCTGGGCTGCGAGGGTACCTCTGCAGGATCTATTGGAGACAAAGAGTGCCGACTTAGCCTTACCCGAGCTGGATTGACGTATCATCTGGTAACAGTGCAAACCCGTCGTCTCGGTCTGGTGGGGGTTGTCCGGAACATCGGCAGCGCTTTCGTTGTCGGCGATAGACGGCTTGTCCGCACATGCCACCGCGTCGGCTCTGGTTTAATTTAAACTCGCCGTCTGAGGGGCACAATCCGATTGACTCTTGTCGAAAGAGAGATCAATGCGTCCAATTGCCGCCCGGTGTTAAGGCTGTTGGGTGAAGCCATCCGAGGCCCTGACTGAGAAACACTGGACGAACGCAGCTGAAAGAGAAGCAAATTCGTCCTAGTCGTAACTATGACTGAAAGACTGAGTTCTGGGGTACTACGGACGGGACAGTGTTGTCTAGGGAGACGCCTGGTATGATGGGTCTAGCCCCGCCGTCCCGGGACTCGGCATTCGAGCTGCGTCAGCTACCCCTGCTGGGTTGAAGAAGGTGGGTGGAGGCGCTGCGGCGAGAAAGCTTGACTGTCCCGGATAACCGGCACCGACCGTTCCAGCGAGCGCTTCTCACACGGAAAGACCCTCCAAACTGGATAACTTTTGGGTTTCCTCGAGTTGGCCGTCTGCTTTACCGTGTACACTGCGGTCGGTAATGCAAAGGGAGCAGATTGACCCCGCACACTCCAGGAAGCGGCCATCCGAGCTCTGGCCGTCGACGACAATGACGTGTCAGGCAGCTTAGTGCAGCGTGTGTCTCACGGGCATCCTGAACGAGACGAGCGGAGAGCGAGAGGCCTCCTCATGAGGGGTAGCTTCCGTGGCTGGCGAAGTCTACCCCTTCTCCTGTACTGACAGTGACACACCGCCTGTGGTATGAAGCTGGCACGAGCTTTGACATCTTGAATTGACAGCCTTGTTGTCCGCATGCCGGTAGCTGGTTCTTGTGGCTATGAAATTCTCAGGTCCGCAATGGTCGCTACGTCGTATTCACCGCAACTGTTGCTGATCTTACTCGCGATGTGCCAACGGAGGCTGCGCACGAACTGGCTTCTACACGATTGTTTCGCATCGCAAGACAGACGTAACCCTGCCAAAGGCTCGAGAGATCGATCAAGAGGTCCGTCCAAGCTCATGATGTAGGCATTGCAGCCGACTGAAGACCAGTAGACACGATCGCAACCCTTGGCGGTCAACGGGATCGTGCACCAGCGGGAGACCCCGGCTTGGCAGGGTCCAACGTCAGGGGTCTCCGTGCCCACTCCCGCTGAAACTAGGATGGCACCGCACACTGCCAACAAAAGGTACTTGCGGCCGAGACAAATCAGAACATGACAACGTAGACATGTGCCTGCTGCCTTAGAAGGAGGGTCCTGTTTCAATGTGAGATGGCTTGTCCCCCATCTTCCCGCCTCTCCCTAACGAGATGTCCACTGGATGCCGTGAATTGCCTGCTTTTGAGGTTCTATTTGATGCCGTGAAAACCCAATCCCTCTATGAACTTCCAAACTTGACAAGATACTCCTCGTGAGCCTTTTTCTGCCTCTGCCACTCCTTTTGCAGCTTCTTGAGCTGGCTCTTGGGGACGTCGCTGCCGTCTTTGAGCTTCGTCGGCAGACCCTCCGCGTCCCACTCCGAGTACTTCTCGTCACCCTTGAACATTTCTGTGTGTGAAAGCTTGGCCTTCTCCCACTTCTCCTTCTCCGCTTGCTCGCGCGCCCGCTTCGCCTCCTCTTTGGCCTTGGCTTTCTCGACTTCCTTGGCCAACTTCTCGTTTCTCGCCGCGATCAACTCACTTGCCGGCACGAACTTGATCAGCGATGCCATACCGTTCGGCCGGTCATCCAGATAGACACCCAGGTTTGTCAAGTCCTCGTCACGAATCCGGTCCGTGAGGGACAGAATGGCCTTCTTAGTCTCGGGAGCGACCGACGACACGATTCTTCGAAGCTCATCGCGCAATTTCGAGGTTGCGCGCAAATAGGGCAGCGCAAGCTGCTCAGGGTCACGCACACCCTTCTCGGCGATGGATGAAAATTCGGCATCCGGGTTTTGCTCGTTGAGAAGGCTCGTCACCGAGTCGGCTGAGGTCTTCAGCGACTCAACGTCCGACTTCACAGTTTTGTAGACTGCGGCGTAAGGCTCTACAACCGTCTTGGGATCGAGGCTCGTAGTCGACACCGGGGGAGCCCAGCCGAGCCCGTCGTAAGGTGCCGTCGCATTCTCGTCCAAGCCGAAAGTTCCAAGAATCTTGGTAATCCAGCGGGCAATCGCGACGAGCGCGGGCAGGTCGGCCTCTGTTTGCCAGGAGGCAATCACCTTGTTGGCCTCACTAACCAGTTCCTGAATCACACGCATCGCCTGAGGGGTATCAAAGGAGTTTGTAAGCGCAGCGTGCAAGTCGTTCTTGGCCTTCTCGAGCTCAGACGCCAGAGCCCCAGTAGGCTTATCTGAGATTGAAAGAGACTCGACACCGTCGACGGACGCGTTGGCATCGACAACGAGAGCCTTTACGTTGCTGAAGAAGTTCTGAAGATAAAGGATTAGCTGTGCTCGACACTAGTCAGGAACGGGATTCTTACGTTGATTGTAGCCTCCCAACTTGACGCCTGGGTTCTCATGTCGGGGGAGATTTCAACACCGTCGTTCCATTTGCCCATGAGGAACACGATGCGCATTCCTCTGGCGCTGTAGGTTGTGCTGAGTGCGTCCTGAATTGTCTGGAAGTTCTTCAACGACTTGGACATCTTAGATCCGGAAATGGAAAGATGGCCCATGTGCAAGAAGTTGTTAACCCATGTGTGCTCGCCCTTGGTGTTATCGACATAGTAAGCCTCGCTCTGAGCCAGCTCGTTATCGTGGTGGGGGAACGCAAGGTCGACACCTCCAGAGTGGATATCCATTTGCGCGCCGAGGACATCGGAAGCCATGACCGAGCACTCGATATGCCAGCCCGGGCGGCCCTGGCCCCATCTGCTAGGCCAGTACGGCTCTCCCTTCTTTGACTTCTTCCACAACGCGAAGTCGCCTTCGTTGCGCTTCTCGCCCAGATCCTTCGACAGCGCTCCCTCTCCGTCTTCTTGCAGTGACTTGTCGTTGCGGTTGCCGGGGCGCAATCGCGCATACGTGTTGCCAGCCTTCTCGAATGCCGTGATGTCGAAGTAGACAGAACCATCAGATTCGTAAGCGAACCCCTTATCCACAATGCGCTCAACGAAGGCGGCGATCTGGGGGACGTATTCCGTAACTCGAGTGATGTGGTTGGGTCGCAGGCAGTTGAGCGCATCCATGTCGTCAAAGAACTCCTTCTCCATGCTCTGAGTCAGATCGGTGAAGATGGTCTGGTCGCTCGTATCGATGGTCTCCTTGTAAAGTGAGTCAAGGTAGGGCAAGAGGATCTCGTCGATTCCGGGGTAGAACTTTTTGTCCTTGATTGCGAACGCGGCGGTGTCCATGTTGCTGATGTGCATTTTCGTCTTGGCCTCGTCGTCGCCCGGCTTGCCCTCCCCAGTCAGCGTACCGCCTGCGAGGACCTTTCCATATGCGCCATCTCTTCGCTCAAGGTAATTGTTCTCGTCCAGGTCCTGGGCCTGGAGAAGAGGCAAGCTCTTTTCGGCGTATGCACGAAAAGCTGTCAGGGCGAGATCGGCCAGCTCCTGGTCTGAGTAGGTCTTCTGCTTTTCGAGCTCAAGTAGACGTTGTCTGCGGGCCTTGATGATAATCTGGACAAAAGACTTGTCAGACGGGGAATCGTCCGAGAAATAAACGATTGGGTAAAGAGGTGACCGACCTTATCGTCAACGTCGGTGATATTCATAACGAACTTGACATCAGCTCCGAAGTAGTGCATCATTATGCGCCTGATAATGTCTGTAGAGACATAATTGCGCGCATGGCCCAAGTGACTCTTGTCGTAAACAGTAGGTCCGCAAGCATACCACGAGACCTTCCCTGGTTTAATTGGAGTGAAGGGCACTGGCTGACCGGGCTTCAGGGAGTTGTGAAGCTTCAAGGCCTCCATTTTCGCAATCGTGGAACAGGCCCGTGAGAAGCGAAGGTTGGGTATATTATGCGGGGTGAAGAAGGCAACAGAAAGTCTGGTGAGTCTAAGGAAGCGATTCATCCAGGACAGACAAACAGGAGGGACGGAAGGGCATGGAAGGAGGGCAAACTGTCGAAGCTCGGTCACTTTGGTTGGAGTTTTGGGGGTTGAGTCACTCGGAAGGGAGAGGGCGGAGGGAGTGGCAGCGGGAGTGGAGGGGGGAGCCAAGTCGGTAAGAGCCAAGTCGCCTTATCCCAAAAATTACCAAAAATCAACGGACGAGGTATTACCATTGTCAGCCTTGCAGGGAACGGGGCTGTCACGAGCTCTGAGTGGCGGGTCTCAAGATTCAGCCACATTTCCCCCGCGCTAAGCCACACCTGACTTTTTCCTTTCTCTCAGCCTTGCATGAGATTTTTCTTCATTTTTGGCACAAGGTGCGATCCCGAACCTGCAGTTTCCCTTCCGGACTTCTGTTCCTACCACGGTACTACCTTAGACAGGCAAAATCTGCCCTGGAAGATTCACAATCTGGCTGAGCAGATATTGTCGAAAATGGCGAAACCTTCGCCTTTCCTCCAGCCCGGTCCTCGGACCACCGCCAACTCGCTCGCCATCGTCCAGCTCTCCCGCGACAACCTCGTTCCCTTGATCCTCCAAGACTCGACCGGTGCCGTCGACGGTTATGCCGAAGGCGCGGTTCTCAACACACGATTCGGCTCTTTCCCCCACTCTACTCTGATCAATGTCCCCTGGGGATCTCAGATTCGCGCCTCGAATGTCGACACCGGCTCGCGTGGTAGGAAGCGCAAGAGAAAGGAGGACGAGACCGACGTATCCACACCAGCGGCTGCCGACGAGGCCGAACCCGAATCGAGCGTGCCGTTAAGGAAAGCCCCGACTGCCGCAAGCGGGTTCGTACACATTCTCCAGCCGACTGCGGAACTCTGGACGGGGGGTCTGCCGCATCGCACGCAGGTTGTCTACACCCCCGACTACAGCTACATTCTTCAGCGCATCCGGGCCCGTCCCGGCACCCGATTGATCGAAGCCGGCGCCGGCAGCGGCAGCTTCTCCCATGCGTCTGCCCGCGCCGTCTACAACGGCTACCCGGAGAACGACGCCCAGCGCAAGGGCAAGGTTTTCAGTTTCGAGTTCAACAAGGATCGTTATGAGAAGATGCAGGAAGAGATTGAAGCACATGGTTTGGAGGGCATTGTCCAGCTCACACACCGCGACGTATACAATGGCGGATTCCTCGTCGACGGAAAGAGCCCAGAGGCCGAATCCGTCTTCCTCGACCTGCCCGCCCCCTGGGAGGCTCTCCACCACCTGTCGCGGAGGAAGCCGGCGACAACAGACAAGGAGAACGAAGGCGAGGCGGGAGAGTGGGTTTCCCCCCTGAATCCCAAAAAGTCTGTCTACATCTGTACCTTCTCGCCCTGCATCGAGCAGGTTCAGAAGACGATTAACACAATGAGGACCCTCGGCTGGGTGGACATCGACATGATTGAAATTTCTCAGAAGAAGCTAAACGTCATCCGTGACCGAGCTGGCCTTGGTCAGCCGGAAAAGGGCATCCCGGCCACCGCGCGCGATGTCACCGAGGCCGTCAGCAAGCTGAGGGAGATCGAACGGCGCACCAGGGAGTTTCACAACACCACCTCGGCAGAAGACTCGCCTGCTGCAGGCAACGCCATGGACGTGGATCAGCCGGCAGCCACCACAAACGGCACTCCGGAGGAGGACGCCAGTGCAGCGAAACCGTGGTTGCAAGGCCGTCTCATCCACCGCGCCGAGCCGGAGCTGAAGACCCATACGTCGTATCTCGTCTTCGCCGTGCTGCCGCGGGAGTGGAGCGAGGAGGATGAGGCTGCTGCTTTGGCCAAGTGGCCCTGCGGCTCCGAGACGACTGTCATTGGGACGAAGGACAAGGAGACGCGCAAGCAAGAGAAACGTGAGCTACTTCAGGGCAAGGGCAGAAGAAAGAAGAACAAGACGGCAAAGGCAGAGGCTGCATGAAGGCAACGTATGCTCAAGAGCTTGATGGGGGATTGCGAATTATGAAGGGAATGGTAGATACCCTAGCATCATTGTCAGGACTACGCTTCAGGAGTATGGCGAAAATAAAAAAATTCTGAGGTTCAACGGTAGTGGCCTTGTGTCTCACACACCGCTAGGCTGCTATTTTGGTAAACTGCTCTCCATTGCCTGTTTTGTGCGGACGAAGCGTTTATGCATTCCATTCTCTCTACTCTTTCACTATGAGTCTCTGGCCACCATCGCCTCGGGTTGTCTTCCCTTGCCCTCGACCAGGACGCCAGCCTTTCGTAAAATGTCGACGCAGCTTCCGACGACCTCGGGCTTGACGCCCTCGACGCCGGATGTGAACTTGACCGTCTTCAGCCACTCCCTGGCGTCCGCCTCGGAGTAGTCGAGGTGGGTGCTGATGTAGCGGACGGCCTCGTCCTGGTTCGCGTTGAAGTGCTCGATGCCCTTGTCGAGCTTCCCGAAGAGGTCCTTCACCCTCGCGTCCAGCCCCTGCCCGTCCCTCGCGAGCGCCGTCGAGGCCACGATCTTCCAGCTGCTCCAGGGGGTGTAGATCTCGCCGACGCGGCGGATCTCGCCCGAGTCGTAGTAGCGCTTGGACGTGAAGTGCTCCCACATGAAGAAGTCGGCGTCGCCCTTGTTGACGGCGTTGCGCAGGTTCTCAAAGTTGTTGAGGATGACCGTGTCCGAGAAGGGCTGCGGCGACGACGGCGTCAGCCAGCCCTGCTGGTCGGCGAGGACGAAGCCCATGATCTGGCTGCCGGAGCCGATGCGGGAGACGCCGATCTTGCCGCCCCTGAGGGATGCCACGGACGTGATCTCGGGGCGCTCGGCGCCGGTGGAGATGGCCCAGCCTTTTGAGGGTGGGTGTGTCAGCGTGTGTGATTATACGTGAGTGAGTGAGGGTGTGTGTGGCATGTGATGTGCGGGTAGCAACGTACAGAGGGGAGTGTCGACGTAGGTGCCGACGAGACGGTAGCCGCCGTCGCCGGGGGCGTCTTCCTTGCCGAGGCCGGCGATCCAGCCCTCGGTGAGACCGATGGCGACGTCGATCTCGCCGCCGCGGATTGCGGTGATCATGTGGCCCGTTCCGGACGGGAAGGGGATGAGGGTGGCGTCGAGGCCGAAATGCTCCTTGGCGAAGTGGAGTGGCGTCGAGAAGTGCTCAGGCACATAGCCGATCCTGAGGGGTGAAGACATTGTGGTAGTTAGTATTTTGATGGTCAAACACTTGCGAGTGAGTCCAAACTCGGGAAATGTAGTAGGTATGAGATGCGGCCGAATCTGCAGCAAACTTGAGGATGCCGGACGGGGATGGGAAAGAAGACTGGCCGGTGACTACACTTGGTGCCAAGCGCGGTGCGGGGTATTTCTAGGTCCTTGACGGGGCTCCGCAGGACCGGTTATGGGCCTTTGGGTGCCGCTCTCCCACCGGTTCGGTGCGCTCATTGACGGGCCACTTGTCACCAGAGAACGTACAACCGATGTTGGCTGGTCCTTGATGCAGGAACTCTATATGGACGATCGACAAAGTTAAAAACAACAGGGCACAGATTCAGTCAATCACAGCTTGTGTTTGGTATGTCAGTGCTCAACTCTCATGTAATAGGAAAGTTGCAGCGATAAATGGACCTTGCGCACAATGCCCTGTTATTGTGACTAATAATGGAGATATAATACTATGTCGTCGAGGACTCAACTGTAGCCCCCCAGGGGGGATAACAAATGAATGTGGCATGAAGTTGAGTATTCCGTTTCAAGACCTGGATCGGGTGGGAGATTCTCCCACTGGGTGTGGTCACGATATCTTTTTTTTTTTTCTACTTTGAGCTTTGACTTGAGGGGGATTCGTGCTGCTGACGGAGCAGAGATGAGGTTCGCATCTCGCGGTGAAAACTCCCAACAAAGGGACATATGGTCGATTAAGTTGAGACCGTCAAAGTGCGGAGCCCGCGATTCGAAAGTCCTTGGTATGACACTCCTGGAGCGCTTGGCTTTGGCCTATTAGGTCAATCTCACACGATTCTGCGGGTTGGAACAAGCATAACGGAAATAGCAGAGGACGTTAGAAACATACACAACATTTCTTGCGAGTTATTAGAAAAAGTGTCAGAGGAACGTCAAAAACACACCGACGCGTGCTTTTGTAGCGCCCTAAGCCATAGTATTGGTAAACGCCCAGGTAGTTGTAACCGATCAAGCTTGGAAAACTTCATCAGAAGTTAAGGGATATGACACAACTACACGAGTCACAAAGTGCGATGTAATCGGAAAGCATTCCGCAGTTTTGTATTTGTAAAAGACTCGCGTTCTACTCACATAACTCACAGGCTGCGGCTTCAAGTTGCAAGCATTCCCCCTTTCTCTTTCTTTGGGTCTTTAGTCACTTCACTTTCGACAAGTCTAACAACGTATGGCTGTCTACAATGACCTGAGGATATTTGCTAGGTAATCGTCCGGGCACTTACCTCCTGGATATCCAAGTCCTGCAATCGTGATCCCAAGCCGGAGTTTTCAAACGATGCGGGGACTACTGCGAGCTCTTCGACACCTCCGTCCTCAAAGATAACGTACAGCTGCACCGGCTACAAAGCAACCGCATCCTTGTGCCTGGGGGGGCTGCCTCATCGCGCCGCACATCGCGCATGCGGCTCTCGGGTATTGTCTTCAGTGGTGCAGGGCGGCCGGCAGATATCGTCGGCCCAGGGAGGAGGCTCGTACCAACATCTTTGTGCCATGGGAGAGAAACTTCCCAGGCCTCGAGCCACCAGCTGATCACACTACGGCATTGGGTGCTGCTCTCGGCGACGGCAGAGTCTAGGTATCACAGCTCTCAAGATGAACCAGAAGGTTGGGTTCGTTTTTCGCAGAGCAAACGCAGAAATTCTGAGGTCAAATCGGGGACATTGTCGAGGACCATCCCGGGAAAGACCTCTACGGAGATTCCAGGTCAAGGTATTGGCTTTGAACACCAAGGCCATGGTGAACATCACTGTAGGTCGCCGTGGAACACAATAAGAGCCAGAGCCAGCGTGGATTAGGAGAAAAAAGAGCACGGCCAATGACTTATGTCCTGGTGTTTTGACCATTGGGAGTTGGCTAGTTACGTGGGTGTCTCATGCAATCACCCAGTATGTTGTGTGTTCATTTCTGGTCTGCCCCGCCACTGATCGCCCATTTCTCGATCAGCGCCCATAACTCGGTCCCGCTCTCGCTGGGCCCGGATACGTTTCCATCGTCCTCTGCCAACAGCGCCTTGATTTCTTCTCGGTCAGGAACAGCATAGCTAGGCGGCTTCGTCTCACTCTCCTGGATCGCCAGTTTGACCCAGGGGTCGAGGTATGGTCTCGCTGCTTCGGGGATGTCCTGTTTCATCGCCCAAGCCATGGCCTGCAAGGCTTGCAACAGGTACATGGACATGCGGACGACACGCGCCGAAAGGCCGCCCATAATACAGAGGCGCGTGAAAAGGTCTTTTGTCGCGGCGTGGCCGTCGTTGAGGAAGGGAATGAGATTCTGCATCGTCACAAAGACCTGACGGGTGATGTAGGAATGTGTGCAGTAGCGTTGTAGGTAGGATTCGGTGACGGTGGTGTCAGAAATGCAGTGATGCAGAATTAAAGATTTTACAGTCATAGAGGGCCCGGTGTATGGTGTGTCAAATATCGTTGCTGGATGCAGGGACTGGAGGAGAAGATATGCGATTTCGTTTTCGTACATCCTAGGCCAACTATGAGCATGTTGAGGTCTGATGTTCGGATGCAATTAATTCTCACCTCAGAAAGCAGGTTCCTGGGGTCAAGTTGTGTTCCACCCAGAAACGCTTCTGCCGCCGGTCCCTGTGTTCCTGGAATCTACAGTAGTAATGCTTTCTGCGTCGCAAATCCTCCATGCTGCCCTTGACTGTGCTCCCCGATGTAAGATATCGCATGATCTCATACTGTAAGCAAGCAACCTCAGAGAGGACCGTAGCCATTCCAGGCACGATGGGGATCTGCGTCGTTGATTCGAGAAACGGTCGCCCAAGGACATCTACGTTGCCCCTTGGGTCAGTCGCATCCCGCCCGTGGTTATCGAATAATATGGGTATCGTAGGAGGTGGTATGTCGGCCACCGCATGGTAGAAATATGAAATGCGACTGAGGAGCCAGCCATGTCAACACTGCGCGCCAGACAACGCAGTTGCCAATGTGCATCGTAAGGTCGACTCACCTTTCCATGAAAAAAATGGCCCATATCGCTTTGGAAATGCAAAGCCTCTCTATGGCGTCGTTAGGGTCATCCGGTCTCAGCATGGCGAACCTCCGTTCAGGTTTAAAACGTTTGTACCGTTCCCAGGCCATAAAACGATACATTTTCGCGCTGGACTCGTCGCCGGCGATGCTAGATGACCAATCCATAAGGACCAGACCGAGAATTGTGGGAATAGTTGCGCGGCCATGACTCTTTTCCAGCAACTGCATTACCTCTTCGCGAAAGCGCTTCGACAGGTCCTGGCCTGTGATTGCGCCGAACTGCCTGGCGCGTTCAACAAAAGGCTAGAAGCGGCGAACTTGGTCAGCTAGGAAACATCATGTGATGTGTTTGACTGCAACAACAACAGAAACAGAATTAGAATTAGAAAAAGAGAAAAGGGAACGAGGGAGAAATGAGCAAGGCGGGACTCACACTTCGAACCGCGCAAATGGCATTTACCAAGATGGGGGAGCACCACTTGGCCTGCTTGAGGCTGCCGGCTCTCATATCGCTCAAGAACATGTTCTGCTCGATGGCGGGGAAACAACTGGCGTTGTCCCAGCTGAAAAAGTCGGTAATGAGCTCAGAGACGAGTCCGTCGTCGACGACGACCGTCCATGGTTTCGCTGGGACCCGAATCAGACTATTTTCGAGAGCCTTCTCGTTGAGTTTGGCCAACCTGGAATCGTGTATCCGATCGTTTGACGATGGAGAAGGGAGTAGCATCTCAGCTTGCCTGATAGACTCGAGCACTCTGAAGGGGTCGCCCGACAGACGGATGCGGCGGAAGATCTCGGCTGCCTCGTCCTCAGATTTGCTGCAGACCATGCGGAAGAGGTCCCTGAACTGCGCGTTCTCGTTCTCCAACTCATTGGCCTTGCGCTTCAGCGCGAGACTCACGGTCTCACCCTGGTTGGCCTCATAGTGGCACTCGACGGCTCTCTTTGTGCAGTGCTGGCACTTTGGCCTGTGGCCGTCGCACTGAACGTGACGGTGTTAGTCCGACCTTTGCTTGTTGTCGAAAGCACGGACAACCACTCGATGTTGTCTCACCTTGGCTTTTCTGCGCCGGCAGTTGTCGCATGCAACGGCAATTACCTGTCGTTTTGACGCCGCACGTGGTTTGGAATCACCTGACGATTCGACGCTCTGGCTTCTGCCAGCAGCGGTAGGTTCCTTTTCCGATCCCTCGGGGCGCCGACTCGTTCCGGTTGATCCGGATTCAGGGGATCGTATTGACGCCGAGGTAGAGTCCACGGTCAAGGCTTGTGACACTGTTGAAGCTGATGATGAGGTTGCGGGCGATGCGGAGGGAGATGCTGATAACGGAGTCGTCGCGGGTGGTAGAGAACCCGATGCAACGGCACCCGGCGCAGGAAGGATGACGCGGCGACGCTTAGACGGTAACGACATCAGAATGAAAAAGATGGCCGGGGGGGTTGGATTTGATTTCAGGTTGCTTGTCTCCCACCGGATCGTACGGTCGTTAAAGATGAGAACGGTACCGTGGTTTGCCTGGCTGGCGGCCCCTTCAGCCTTTGGCCAGCTCTGAGAGAAGAGGTGGGGGGAAAGGATCAGTGTATGAGAACGACCGTTCCGTCTCCAAGAAAAGCCGAGGAAAGTTGTCGGAATCAAGATCTCGATCAGTGGGCCACACAGAAGCAACTAATGTGGGTCGCTTCGCATGCCTCCTCCTATTGGCCGGAAGGCCGCCTCCGACCAATCAGAGCTTGTCGGAGCTCGCTCCTACGGAGCCACGGTTGATGTCACCCTTCGGCTGTTGGCTAACCTGGCAGAGGGAAATACGGGGGGATGGCCGCTAACTGGGTTACATTGATCACCGTAAGGCAACGTACCTTACACAATCACACGCTATCGGAGATGAAGAGCCGCCACTACTAATGCACCAGTTGATGGCTATGGAGAACCACAAAACGAAGGGTAAGAAAGGAGAGGCAAAGAGGGTAAAGAGGGGGGAAAAGAAAACAGAAAGAAAATTGTGTGCGACGAGCAACCCTCCTGTCAGGTTGACATCAGCGAGCCGGGAATGCGCCTTTGCTTTCTTCCTCGTCTACATTTGAGTGGGCTGGCTATCTGACTGTTTCATTGGACGGTCCAAGACGCCCCATGGCTACCCCCAAACCGCCATGATCCCGTCCAGTCCATGTACGCCAAACTAAGGCTGGAAAGGAATCGACCGAGACATACGACCCTTGGAATCGCCGGGGAATTGTCGGATGTAGCATGCCCAAGCAGGCGATAAGCAATACCGCTAGTCTGGGGCTTAAGTGGATGCCGCGTTCGCTCGTCCTGAAATCTTGCAGTCCCTGCGTTCCCTTCCATGCAAATGCGGTATTATCAGAGCGAGCAAGCCAGACATGTTGCGCAGCCCAATGGCTGTGGAAGAGATACGCGAGTCTTGGCTCTTGGCGACACCGCTTATGCATATTCTCTTCGTGAGCTGCGTGTAAGACAGCTACGCATACGAGAAGGAAGCCTCAATCGCCATTGTAAGGGTCTCTTTGAAGCTACACGCCCTTCAGTGGTGACAATGGCTTGTTCTCGATTTTACCGTTGAACATTGCTCAACCTTGTCCAGGGGTCTTTGATGTGCTTCGACCAAGCACCTTTGACCGTGGCTTCGTTTCCTCGAGTATGGCCTTTGATGCAAACCGAGTGCGTCTAGAACAACAATTGGACAGCATCATTTCTTAGGTCAATTTAGGTCAAGATACTAGCAGTTGGAGTGATATACCATGA
This sequence comes from Colletotrichum chlorophyti, assembly GCA_001937105.1. Classification (NCBI taxonomy): domain Eukaryota; kingdom Fungi; phylum Ascomycota; class Sordariomycetes; order Glomerellales; family Glomerellaceae; genus Colletotrichum; species Colletotrichum chlorophyti. The sequence continues at coordinate 291,040 of MPGH01000108.1, read as the reverse complement.
CTATAAGAGCACTTGTCCACCATGGGTTCCGTACCTAATCTGGTCCCCTCCATCATCACACATTTCAACAACTCCGACAACCTCACACCCACATCGACAGTTGCAGGCTAACTGCCCTACATTTTCAACCCAAAGAACCAGTTTCTTCAACGAACACAGCTAACACTCTCAGTTACTGACCGTCTCCCAGACACTCACAGGCTTGATAGACTTTATTATTAGACCCGCCACTTTTCACCGCAGCAATGGCCCCTCCTTTCCCAGACAGAACCCCGGTGCAGAAGGAACTGTACGATAGGATCTACGCTGCCCTTGCTGAGATTCACGACAGCTCGGACGCGGAATGGCATGACATCGAGATATCAACAACAGACGTTCTCGCAAACATGTGCGTTCGAACCGCTCAGTTCAAAGGAGAGCAACTCAGAGAGCAGGAGCTGTCCCAGAACCAAACCCAGTCACTGACCCAGCAAGAGAGCGTAGACGTCGACATGACTGACGCAGACAACAGTCGCAGCGTGAATGTTGAACAGGACTCTGACGATGTTGACAGCGACGAAGAGTACAAGAACCAATGGTCTCACCTGCCGCCGGAACTTCGACCCGGCCAGAACCATGGACGGTCAGTATCTCCTAAACAGCCGAAGCGGCCCCGAGGGCAGGCAGGTTCAGACTCGGAGCCCGAGGCAAAGCCCAAGAAGAAGCGAGGGCGGAAATCCGCCGCCAATTATGAGTTCCCGTGCCCTGTAGAAACTTGCAGCATGCGCCCGCACGGCTATATGCAAAGAAGATCGCTGACTAGGGTGAGTTCGCATTCACAATGGGGAACGACTTGTGGCGGAGACTTTTGCTAACATGACTCCGCGCAGCACCTCAAGGACGACCTCAAATTGGATCCAACGACCATAGACTATTGAGCAGGTTGAAAACTGTGAGTACATGTTTCCCGGAACTCGCCATATTCGTCTTGGTGGATGATTGGAAAAGCAACGGAGTCGGTGAGTTGAGATAGAGCGGCTGGCCAGCAGGAAATTCCGTTAGGTTACTTGTTATAGTATGAATAGAGACACCGTACAAAGCATTAGTCTTCTCTTTTCTCTTCTCTTCCACATCTTTTAGGTCTTACAGAATACACCTACATTGTTACTTAGCCGCTGAGGGTGTGGAGACATCACCAACACGCTTAGGCTGTCAACGAGCCTAGCTAGTCTGCTGCATGGAAAGTCATGTCACCCCCCAAAGTACCACGATTCTGAATGAATAGCCTTATTTCAATCGAATACACGTGAAGCGGAAATAGGTCGCCTTTCTTTCATACGACCATGCCGCCCGGTATACCATAGATGCCCACCGCCGATCGCCTACCTTTTCTCACGCCCCTTCCTTCTCGGATAACCAGACTCACCCTCACCTCGTTTCACCTTTTCTATTTACCTGAAATATCATCCGGCAAAGCCCTACGGCAATATATATCTTGCTTTTCACAAGATTCGGAAAGAGGCCTGTAATTCCAACACTTCCTCGGCAATTCGCTGTGTGATTTTTGTTCAATCTCAACCAAACCAGTGCAACTTCCTCCGGCTGCGGATCAACAATTTCATCAATACACTCATACAACGTACCACCGGTGAGTGATTCTTCGTACGGCTTTCCAACAGAAACCTAGTTAACACGGTATTAAACTTGGTAAACAGCAATCAATATGGATTCCAACAAGGAAAACACGAGTCTCCCTGCCAGCGCTCACGTTCTCGTCCAAAACAGTCAGCCTCTTTCCTATTTCTTTCAAACAGATGAACTCTCTAACTTGAGTTGTTATCTCTAGGTGATCCCCAAGCAGCTGGAACTGGAGATGAAAAAACACTCCAGCCTGCTGACGGTACCCAGAAACCACATGCCCTTGGACGTGGTAAGGCTGTTGCGGACAACTTTCAACCCCGCCGCATCGCCTCCTCCACGTATCTGAACATCATCCTGACCAGCAATGTCGACAATACTTCTTTCCCGAACAACGAAGCTGCCAATACTTGCTTTCAGCAAACTCTGACCGATAACCGGGCTTCCGGTGCTGGCCATGCCATCGAAGATCCTCAAGCCCATGTTGCTTCTGTTCAAGCTTTAGGCTTGCAAGTCCAGGCCGCTCCACCTCGCCGCAAACTACCCGACGCTCGTCCACAGCCCTCCAGCTCTGGAGTCATCGCCTATAAGCCAGCTCGTCGCAGGCTCCCCGACGCACGCCCACAGGTTTCCGGTGTCGGAATGGTTGCCACTTGCTCTGGACCTGTCGAGAATACTGATGTTGGAGTTCACGCCGGTGTTAGTGTTGTCGCTGCTCCGCCAGATGCGATTCAAAACCGTCGTCTTCAAGAGGGCTTGGCTGATGCAATGAGACCCCAAGGTGTCAAAAGGCAGAGAAAGGGTCGAGGACCAGGAATGTGGCCGTGTGACAGTCCGGGATGCCCGAAGGTGTACACTTCCAAGTGTACTCTCAAGAGGGTAGGTGATTTTTTCTTCTACGGAACGTACCATTTCTGACCTTCTATGACGCAGCACAAGAATGGGAAGTGCAAATTCAACATCAACGAGTGAACTTCATTCATCAACCACAATACGTCTTTCATTACTTTGAAATTTGACCTCGGACAGATGGAAGGCTTCTAAAAAGGAAGGCGCACCAAGAATGGCACATAAGGGTAAATGAAGCAAGGGCGCTCATATTGTAGGCTTTTTGCGGGATTGAATGCGGAATCCGCCTGTTGTTTTACGTATAGAGGAGCGCATAACTCTTTCGTTGTAGTATGGGGCATGCAGGTCGTTCGAGATCAATCTTGTGCGTTGGACGGTACCTCTGGAGAATACCGTTGAATTTGTTAAAGTACGGGTTTTCTGTGTTTGCGATTTTGTAAATCGGAGATTACAGAGCAGAGACAAACACTTCATAAGAGTTGATGAGGCCTATTGCTCATCGCCTTCCTGTGAACCTGCCATATCACAGAACAAAGTGTTTTTAAGCAGTTTGGGGTTTTTGTTTTTGCTTTCTTCAACTCGTCCCCTCCGCCCTTTCTCTCACACACTCTCTCTACGAGACCCTGGCCATCCAAGGTGTACAAAGGATCAGCAACGTTTATTTTCTACATACACTAATTAGGTAGGTCGTCTAACAGCTGACTACTTCTCCACCCTGTCTTGAGCCAAGTTTGGGGGCCAAATGTAACCGGTCAATCAAGCCCAGACGACTGTCACCGGGCGTCGCCAAGTTAAGGAATCAGACGAGGGGGCTCCTGCAGGATGCAAAACCGACGTCTCCGATGGAGACATCATCAGCTCATGCCAAGATTCTTGTCATCATGCTCGCTGTTTTCTCGATCTATTCCCTACATCCCTTCCGGGCACGAGATGTTTTCTCTGGAGATGATCGTGGATTGCAAACGGCGCAAAGAAGAAAAAAAAATATAACATTGGGAAACCAGCAACGAACCCATTGGAGGTGGGATTGCGGTAGTCGGCAAGACGAGTATATCCTGGCGTGGCCAAAGGGCTACCAAAATAGCGAAATTGGTCCAAAAGCACAACCGGTCGAATATTTCACCGAGCGCCAGGTCAACTGAACATGAACAGAGATGAGGTTAGGATATCATGATGGTGACCTTGACGACAAAAACGCAACGAAATCCTATCTCCTCATCCATATGTAGAATTTGGCTGCCTTCTTCTAACAGATCAAGTGATCTGGTAAGCTTATATGCGGGGAGCTTGATCAACCTTAAAGTCCAGACAGAGCTAACCAACATCAAAGAACTAGGTAGGCAAAGACTTTGCTCGGCAGACATCCTCACGCCTGGAACTTCACTTTGGATACTGCGCCTTCTTGTCCCTGTTCCCGCGGGTAGAGTATCCCATCTCCTGTTAGCAACTCTGCGCAACCGAACGATCCCCTGCCAAGTCTTAACCTGGAAGCCAGGGTCCAGATCTACGGCGTCTGAAATGTTGCAGCCATGGGCCGGGGTAGCTCACGACGTCCATCCGGTGGGAGTATGGGGTAGTTAGCCTCGTATTGAAAGCAGCCGAACGCCAGAAGACTGACTGTGTTGATACATGGTCCACTCGGCTACGGCCCAAATGATACAATGGGACGAAAGAAGAGTTGAATAGCCATTCAGGTGCTTGCGGTATGATGGCTACACTCAGAGTCCTTGGCGCCCCTAGAGGCAAGCTTCGGTGCATGTTGGCGCCACACCATGAACTGAGACCGGCTTGAACCACTGGCATTCCAATAAACTCTCGCGTCGCGAGATCTGGGCTGGACCTAGTGACGCAATGCCAGCTGGACAACGAAACCATCGTAGGTATAGTTGGCTAGTGAGGGCCGGGCTTCCTCAGCGCTTGGGCGCACAAGACGCACTCCAGACTCTCGACGAGCACGAGATCTGGACAGTGAGCTGTCAAAGATTATGCTCTGACTGTTTTAAGCTTCTTTTGCTGACAACCGCAGGACTTGATAAGTGAGTGGCGCACTGCCGTGGAGCTGGCATGTGCTGACATGGCGCGACACGTAGACTTTTGACGACGACCGTCGGCCCAAGAGCAGAGCAGAGCTGTCAATCGAGCTTAAAAGGAGGCACCATGCAGTGACCACACCTTTTCCATGCCTTTGTTTTCATGTGGAGAAGCCATTAGTTAGAGGGCATCCAAGACTGAAAGTCAAGACTGAAGTTAAATGATCGATAGCATATTTGACGCTGCGTTCAAGACGGGGAACCCCAGTTCCCTTACTGTTACTTATGTGGAATTTCCGGCTCCTTTTCCGGATGTTAGGCATCCTCTCCTACCCCCCAAAATGCCCAGTCAGCACACGTACTCGCCTAGCGTCAGATTTGGATTAGACGCATCTCAACCGCATGGTGGCTTTGAGACAGCACCGGGCGCAAACGACCGATACGGGATAGACTCCCCAAATTCCACCGTTCCGCCACCCCATGCATGGCCTGAAAGGACCATATCACACTCTTCTATCTCACCCGGACTTCCCCACGGACACAGACCCGGGACCGAGATCCTCGATCCTACCCGTCATCCGTTTCGCTCATGGCAGCTTCCCTTTTGCCCCTCTGAGACTAGGTTCTGGTTAAGGCGTGTGTGGCGCGGCGCTTGTGCCAAGGCGGGAGCCAAGCTAGACAATCCTGCACAGGCTGTTCGTTCCCGCCTCCCGCGCTAGGGGTCGTCCGATGCCGCCCAGTGACATTTAGGACGACATCTGATCTACTCATCTTTTAGCTCGGAGTAAGTCAATCGTAGAAGAAATACGAACGGATGAACGTTACGACCCCATCAAGAATCTTCGGTCGACGATCTTGCCCATGAGTGGAAAACTGTCAGAACGGCATTCAAGCAACTGGCTAGGCAGCATGTCAGCATTGCATGTGCATTCTCTGCGACTCCGTTGATCCAGAGACATTTTCTGGGTCGTACCATCCCATGCCGTGGGCGGCTTACCGACCTGCGTTTGCCCTGCATCTGGCTAAGCACGATTAAGGGGCCGTTTGGTGATCGGCTCCAGGTTCCTGATAAGATCGTATCGTTTGTTCTTCTTGCTGGCGTCTAGGTTCTTTCACGATAAAAGAGCAAACTACGCACGTAAGCTGTCTCATTGGAGCTCTCTTGAGATACGGCACAGACCGGACTTGATTCCGGCGTATCTTCATCTTCACATCGCACCCTGATAAGCTTGAGCGGGACTTGAGACAACGTGCTCCATGATGTCTTGAAGGTGAGGTCGAGATTTTCTTCTGCCAAGGTGGCATCAGCTCAGGCAAGGGAGGATTCAGTCAGTCCGTGATACTTTCGCTGGCCACTTTTCGGGGAGCCGTTGGTGGTTTCTCAGAGAAGCGCTCAGCTTACGGATCTCACTAAAATTAAACCGTCCCAACGACATTCTGTAGGACTAGCCTAGAGCCTTATCTTCGTTGCTCCAGAGGGGCGTGACCGTTCACTACCTCGTTCTAGATTAGTTGACTCGGGGCCAAAGTGGCGAGAGACGCAAGCAATGGGACCAGGAATCTGACTTACACACACATACACGCACTTATGCACCTAGTGTACCGGTGCCATGCATACCAGCCCTGGATGTCTCTGCTGACCAGGGAGGAAGCTGTCCTTTGCTCGCCCCCGGGACTGTTCGCTGGAGGCCCCCGTACATTGGGAGCTGGGGGGGTAGGATCATCGATCCTTTCAAATTGACAGATTCGGGAGACTCGTGACCACCTTACCCGGGTCCCTCCAGCTCTACGTGTAACCAGTGAAGATCAACGTCTTCCTATATTTACCTGGTATATCCTCCCTTTTATTTCGCCAATCTGGCACCGTTGTTCTGACTACAGTATATCGCAGCTCCACATCGCGCCTTACGCCATGGAAGGCTACGCTCTCATCGTTTTCTACCTCGGCATCCTTTTGGTGCCGGGCTTCCTCTTCTCTTCCCTGCGCCGTCTTTCAAAATGGATTAGCAAGACATCCGCCGGCGACGGAAAGACAGCCAAGGGGTCCGCCAAGTTCCCGGGCCCCAAACAATACCCCATCGTTGGCCGTGTCCATGACCTGCCTAAAATTGCCATGTGGCTCAAGTTCAAGGAATGGGCAGACGAGTTCGGGCCCATTTACCAGACGAGCATGCTTGGTCAGAAGTTCGTTATCATCTCCGACGAGGCGATGGCCCAGGAGCTTCTAATCAAGAACGGGAACAACTTCGGCGGCCGGCCTCAGATTCGGGCCCTCATCGACCACAAGCTGGGACCAGCCTACTCAGCCTTGATGGACCGCCATGGTAAGGGATTTGCCCACGACTTGTCTGGACAGGTCCAAGGGCCTGAGGCTAATCAAACATTCCGTCAACAGACACCTGGAAATTCCAACGTAAATGGGTTCATGCCGCTATGGCCTCTGCTCATCAACAACACTTTTACGGCCACATCGAGAATGAAGTCAAGCGCTGGCTGGTGACCCTCTTGCTTGACCCCGAGAAGTTCCACGGCAACACCCGTGAATTGACTGGCCGCATCATCAGCCGTCTTTCTTGGGACGACGCGGCCCAGGGCAAAGCGTACGGCGATAGCGCCATTGAGACACTGACGCAGATGTCAGTCTCGGGCCCAGTGGTCAACACCATGACGCCGCTTTGGGATCTCGCAGACTTCGTTCGCTACAACCCGTGGCGCAAGTTTGAGGTCGCGCGAGAGAAGAAGCAGCGTGCCTGGTGGCTGCAGTCCTTCCGTCTGGCCAGGGACCGGTACCGCAAAGGTGAATTGCCGTCCGACACGTGGACATACCGATACTTTGAGCAGCTGCAGAAAGGCGGCAATGACGCACTTGAACAGACTGAGAAGGAAGAGGACTTTGCCGCATGCATGCTTGGCTTTCAGTGCCTTGTGGGGGTGATCACCATCTCTGGGCCTATGCAGTTCTTCCTCATGTGCATGGCGCTTCATCCCGAGTGGCTGACGAAATGTCAGGAGGAGATTGATCGGGTGTGTGGAGACAGGATGCCGACCCGAGAAGATTTTGCCGAGCTGCCAACGGTGAGGGCTTGTCTCAAAGAGACGCTTCGTTGGAGATCCGGTGTGCCTCTTGGTAAGTAACCATCACTGGTGAGGCAACAGACGCAGACACTGACCAAGTCTCAGGTGTTCCTCATCAATGTGAGAAGGAGTCCGAGTTTCAAGGCGTCAAAATTGAGAAGGGCACAATCATCCTCGCTTGCGAGTGGTATGCAACCCCGGCAAACCTTCGTTACTATCAAGGTCTAACTGTATCCGCTTGCAGGAACATCAACCGTGTCCCGGAAAAATACCCCGACCCTGAGAACTACCGACCGGACCGCTATCTCGACCCATCCTTCCCTACTTACCAAGAGCCTCTCAGCCAGTACCCGAACTTCCGCGACGGCGTCGGAATGCATACATTTGGCTGGGGCCGCAGGACGTGCCTCGGCCAAAACCTTGTCGACGATGAGATGTTTGTCGCAGGAGCGAGCGTCTGTTGGGCCTTTGACATGAGCTTGAAGAAGTGTCCGGCGACAGGCGAAGACGTAACCTTTGATTCTCAAGCAACTAACTCCAACGTCATTCTTGAGCCGCTGCCTTTCCCCATGCAATTCAATATTAGAAGTCCCGAGAGAGCCCAGACTGTCCTGGAAGGATACAATGCTGTTAGAGACTCTCTGAGGGTCTAATCATCAGGTACAGGGGCTGGGCGTTGGGTTTAGAGGTTAGGAAGATTGGATAGGTAGATGTAGGTTATGTTAACCAGACACAATAGATTAATCGGATAATGAAATCTTTCACACCCAAAAACTGACGTCACAGAGTTACGTAAAGGAATAAACCCATGATACGGAGCAATGGTTCACGGATCCTATTTCTGGTAAACATCCTCGACTTTCTGGACCTCAAAATTCCGTATTTCTACCCTGACTTTTACTTCATATCCTCCTCCGACAAGAAGCAACAGGTATCTTCCAAGCAAACGAGTCTCCTCACCAAACTGAAAAGCAATGTCGGTCAGGACAAGGTTCACGTCCAGGCTCCTCAACAAGACTAGCCTCTAATCAGACATAGACCAGCCTCACATCAGACATGTACGAGCCCCCCATATGCACTCATATCTTAAAATTACTGAAGCATACAAGACCAGAACCGAGCTCTTGAAAGCGGAAGAAACCATGTCGTAAGCGGGGCTCTTCTAAGGGCAGCTAGGAACGCACTAATATCGTCAGTTGGCGATGTCAGGGACCCATATAGAAAGCTAATCATTGACGTACGCAAGCTGGGTCACATTCAGTGTTCCCACAGCAATTGCCAGGAGGACGAACAGGTCTGTGCTGACGGCCAAATAGCTGGTTGCTCTCAGAAGAAGGGACAGCCAAAGCCACAGAGGCCAGAAGAGCACCAATAACCACGTGATACTTCATTTTACGTGGAGCTGCTGGAGTCGGGTTTGGGTGTGGACTGTTGAATTGAATGGAGAGAAAGTCGAAATTAAGTAGTGTTTGTACGTTCAGAGTAGTTGTTCATCGCCAAAAAGCTGCTTCCTACTGCCTTCTTATATAGTTTCGATTCAACAAAGTGAATCCGGTCCTCCTGACCGGCAGGACTGACCGCGGGGTCTTTGATCGATGGGCCTTGCTTGTTACAGTGCCAACTAAGTCACCTCAGGGGGTGTTCAGCTGGACGCCTCGGATAAACGGGACAGCCAGGAAGCGAAGACTAACAAATTGCAGTCAACGTGTATCAGCAACTATATAAAGAGAGTTTCCGATAATGCCGAACCTGTACTTAGAGCATTTCATTGTGGATTTTCCTTGCCTGTACTTGGCACCACGGAAAATGCCCCAGCTTTTTGAAGGAAACCGCTGTGTCTCGTGCAGATATGCAAGCTGGTTGAACGCTGGGCTCTCATCCTGATTCGAAGCCAAAACTAAGCGGTACGGCCCCTATGCCTGGAAAGAATATCAAAGAACCGGATGTCAGGATGACCCTGTCGTGACCGGCTCTCTTGGTTGTTGATGTTTTCAACATCATTTTTGCTGGCTTTCTCATATTTGTTGATAATGATGCAGATAATATTAATAATCGCTCTGTCCTCCTGAACACTTCTTCTGGCCGCTTTCATTACTCACACCGGGACTTCATAGCACTGGGTCAACTACCCTGGCGCCCATATCTATTGGAGACGGTTTATTTAAGTTTTGGTTTTGATCTGGGCCTCTATATAGGTGGTGTTACGTGCCGAGAATTTGAACAAGGCAAAACACAGACTACCCTCCGGTAGGTTGCCCCAAACAACAATGCCTGGTTCCTCAATCTAATATTTGCTGGTGGACCTCTGTAAGCATAGCTCGTCTATTAAGTCACTCATGTGCATTGGTTCTTTTAAAGTTTGGCGTCTCAATCTGTTTTTAGGATGTTCTTCATTTTCCCTTTGCATACGTTGCTATTCTGTTCCGTGTTCTAATAACGCTGAGCGCCCCTTCTTTCACGTTACTTACCTTCCCTCTTTGGTGAGATGGGGCGGTCTAGGTCTGTAACCAACATAGCTTGGGTCGTATCGATGTGGTGACAGTAGAGTCCTATTGTCTACCGATATTGAGTCTAAAGACTCTTTCAGCGACGAAAGTTAACGTGCTACCGATCTATGGATCTGGTAGACTGGCTTCTATATCTTCCTAACAAATCCGAAGCCAGCCCCTGTTAGGAAACCTACTACAAACAATTTTATCAGTTCCTGGTTCGTCTCCGGAAGAGCGGGAGCACCGTTCGCTGTTACCGAGAAATTTCAATCATCTGATTTGCTATGAGCTGGTTACCTACCCATCTCCTTGTAGTGACCTCTGTCTTGGAATTCCTGAGTCATGTTTTGGTAGTCCGCACGCTGATCGCTAGAAAAGCAGCCTAGTCGCGTTTTGTTGAGTAATTTCTAAACCCTTAGCTCAGTAATCAGCCTCTGTATGCTCGGTATGATTGGACAACTAGACGGACGACCCTCGATCGATTCTTGCCACGGAAGCGGACTTTTTGTTTTGTGCGAGCATGACCATGGACGTGTTACGGATGACACTCGGAAAGAAGCCAACCATTTAAAGTTGTGGCCTCTAAGATGGGCGGCTGGACGAGGGAGGTCCTCGTAACTTGATTATGCTTGAGTTTAGGTTTTGAATCCGATTTTGGGCTTCGTGCCTACGAGACGTGTCAATGGAACCTAGCTCTGCCGGCTAATGACTCACTTGTGCCAGGAAATCCCTATTGCCATAGTAACATTATCGTTTGGATTCCATTGTGTGGATTTTGTGATCAGCTTTTTGATATTGGTATTACTCATCCACGCTTGATAACTATATTTAACTTCGAGGCAGTTGTCCCTGCAGCGATGAGGGTCATGATGCCCTTGTAGGAGTAACAATAGTAATATCCTGGGATCTCCTTCAGTAAATTGTCTTATTCAAGTCTGTTGGCACAGTCGTTCCACGTCGTAGTTTCAGAGAGAGACACCAAACAGAATGGTCGGAGCAGTTCACCTAGAGCTGGACGGTCGGGGAGGGGAGTATAGGACATGGAGAATATGAAGTATAAGAGCGAGTCAAAGGGCTAGTTCATCCAAACCTCTGCCTCGTCGGATTTTTCACGAAAAGGAAAGGTACCTGCATATTATCACATCAACGCCAAATCATTCATTCCTGTCAAATCCCGTCCGTTTCATCTGCGATGTATCTTAACGCTATTGTTATCCTTGCCGCAATCTCAGCCGCCGCTGTTCAAGCCATTCCTGCTCCCCTTCCACTGCAGTGCACAATTGGTGAAGCCAGGGAGTGTGTCGATAAGGTATGTGGGACTCTCAGATTGAGTGACATAAGCTGATTTGACAGTGCGGAGGTCGTGAATTCGTTTCATGCTCCGTTGGGGAATGCATCTGTTAGCTTGTTGAGGCGTCTGTCTTTTCAAATTCTTGGTCGTTTTGACGTGCTGTGCGAAGGCCGATCAGCAGCAAGTCTTTTGGCAAATTGGTAGACAACTCTATTTTTGAGTTCACAAAAAGAAATTTCCCTGTGTACTCTTTTCTTCGAAGCTATATGTAACCCGATGGCAACATCAAAGCCTTGAATCTCTATTTGTGTTGTATATGAGAACTCCATGACAAATATATGTTGCCTGGCTCCCACAGTTACTCAAGAGGGAAGTGAACAAACAAAGACACGTTGCATATCAGCAAGTTTGCTTCCTATCTATGAGAATAGAAATGGCATGGTTTATCGTTAAGTTATCCTGCTTCAGAAAACACTGGTGGTGATACTGATGTCCTAGAAAAGTCTGTCTTTCGAGAGCCCTCAAACCACACTCTTGCAAACCAATTTACTTAGGGCAACCAATTCCCAGGCCAGTGGTTGAATCACAGCAGTCGGCATTCTTTACTTATTAGCCAACTTCTTTGGTCTACTTTGGATGATTTACTCACGCAAGTCTCGCCAACGTTTACACCGTTTAGCACAACTCTGGTGCAGACATTATGCCAGTCATGCTCGCAGGTCCACTTGTCCTTGACCTGGCGCATGCAAGCTTCATATCCGTCCTTGGTGCCCCAGCAGCAATTAGCACGATAACCCTTTCCGATGCTACACTGTACGCTGTTAACACGACCAACCTTTCGAAAAAATATTTAAAATCTCTTACAAATGAAGCCAATCCTGATTGAACCATAGCGGCAAGGCCGATGAAAAGAACGAGAGACACCCTCATCATATTGGAAGGCAAGAGGTGATGCTGTGAGTAAAGACGACAAACTAGTGTGATTTTATGAGAGTAATCAGTCAGGAGTGATCGACCTTTATGAACGCCTGCATCTTGCCGGAGGCTGTCACAAGACTGGTAATATCCACTTTCTTGAACTCTTCACACCGATGTCGATCACATCTTGAACAATCAAAATCTGCTGAAAAAAATCATGACTAGTATATCAACTGAGATTAACAAGGAAATGGATACCCCAAGGATTACTGTGTCCAGACTAAAAGTGGCATCGTCCTGCGACAATCAGTTATTTAACATCTGGCGGATTCCACATAGGTTGCGCATGAATTACAGCCCATGACTGGTAAGCCAAGATGCTTGAATCCATCCTACTGATGAATCCTTTTTCCTGCGGTGGCAGGAGATGGGGATATATCTGAGGTACGTTCAAGGGGAGGGATCGAGGGTACTTTGAACAGGCACTATTGACTTCACCATGTCTACGAGGCCAAAACCAAACAAAATACGCAATAACAAATCGACGAGTTAGCAAAACAGTCGAAGTTTCCTCCAGCCGAATAATACTAAGTTTGCACGCCGCTCGCCTGTAGCAAAACCACCGACTTCACCATACACCTCTTCGCCCTAACCGTCTGCTAACAGTACTTGTTGTAGTTTAGTTGTGCCGGCAGTTCAGGCCGTTTTAATTCAAAAAATCACTACTTCCAACGTTAACGCGCTTGTCGCATTAAGGAGCGCAGTTCATCCCCACTACACCAACACAATGTCACGATATACTATCCAGGCTATCGCTGGAGGCAGCGGGTTGATTTCAGCAACCGGATGACTGTAAGAGATTGGCATACAGATCGTTAAGCCTCAGCCACAAAACATTTACCACGCTGTCAACAATCGTAGACCTTAACCAACAGGAATCGTTAGGCAAATCAAATGTAGAAGAGACGGGTTACGAGAGGGTACCTTCACGTCTGGTCTTGCAGTCCATCAACAAAAAATGAGATTTTTGCAGCCAAGCCGCCAACCATCTCATCCTCAAAGATCCCTAACATTCATCGGCCCATTTGACTCGCACCAGAGCTTGCTAAAGCTGAATCCGTCCCAAACCCAACTGACATGCCCGCTCCTGCCCTCTTCCCAAGACCCGACGAGAGAAAAAGAAGGCTTAACAGCGTATGACTCAGGACTTCGTCCCCGGCGTTCCTAATCCTTTTCCTTGCGGACAGCGGTAAAAGACATCAAGGACCTTCCTTGGGCTGATAATTTGAACTCTTTCTTCACCTCTTCCGTAGTCAAAGACACCTCACTGCTAAGTTATCCTCGTCTACATATCTATTCCGGTTGGTAAAATGACACTATGGTGCAGCGGAAAAGCTGTCTAGTCCCCTAATACTATATACCCTGACACCTCTGAATATGTTGGCAACGTAAATGCTGGCAGCCATGGACTGGAGCGTGGTGGTCAATTTGATTCAAGCCACCTGATTACTAAAATCTGTGGTGAATCCAGATATAGGACTGCAAAGGACCAAACGGACAGGGAGAGCGGTCTGAACCATGAAGCAGCATGATTCATGCGTTTGCCCCTTAGCTGCTATTTCGAAGATTCGCTGCCACCACAGACAGAAACGGCGAAAAGTGCCCGGTGTCTCAAAACGCCACGACAATACGGCGCGGTCGGGGCTGGGGAGTGGGCCGGGAGATGGGGCAATGGGGACCATCGTTAGGACCCGAAGGATACAGCTGGCTAGGATACCTACCTCCAAGGGCCTCACTCTGAGTTCGCGCTGCTCAAGTGCCTTTGCAAAAATCTTCAATGTTTGTAAAATGACTGAATGTGGCAAAACAAGGCTTGTTCGGAGATTCGTAAGGGTCAATTGCTAATGAAGTGTTTCTAGCATTGGTCGCCTTCTGTTTCTGAGTAATGCCTTGCTCCTTACCGGGCTTACTCCTCTGCATATCCCTGTCCGGTCTTCTCCGAGTTCAAAGCCATATGGACGTGAGAAGACACGGAGTCTCGGCATCCGAGAGATTGCCAAGGAGATGGGAAGGTCTCAAACTTACAAACATAGCATTCCTGATTATTGACAAACCGCTGGAGGCCTGCGAGTACGCTCCTTGGTGACTGATCCTATGGTGAACATTTCTAATAACACCGAGCCGGCAAGCCCAAATCAGAAATCATTTACCTCGAACAATTACTTCACTGAATGTGCAGTGAGCCCCCGAGACAGCGATCACAAGATTGTATCTGATTCAGGAAACATCATTTCCAACGGCTCCAAGGCCTCTCACGCTTAGGGCGCCATCTCCTACCTTTCTACTTAGGAAAGCGAGCTGGAAGGCACATGGGACCACCTCAGCCCAATTATGAAGGTAGAGCAGTCCAAAATCGTCTTTTCACAACTAGGACAACATCGTACTTCTACTAAGCGAGTCGCGGAGCGTTAAAAGCGAGAGCCTTGCCGCCCTCTGGGTCGCCGCTCTCGGTTAAGGTGCTGGTAAATGAAAGCCGTAACCCATGGTTCGTGGTATCCCTTTCGCAACCTCAAGTCTTCCCATATGTATAAACCATGGTTCTCCAAACTATTTCACGGCTTAAAATTACTGTCAGAACCTGACTTGCTATCACCAATTGTTACTTTGGTACTACCCGGCGTACGGTGAACATTGCCTCGGCCTAAACTAGGTAGGAAAAAGGCTTGAGCCTGAACATTTGGCGGCGAGACGACTTAAGTCCATGTCGCGGTAATTTGAAACCTGCTAGTGATACCATGTGTTTCTAGATCAAAGAGGAGGCTGAAGAAGGGCATTGCATCCTCTCCACTTACAGCAGTTTCTTAGCCCTCCTCTGGGCTGCGGATAGCAGACAAGATATTGAAAGGTATTGACGAAGTGGAAAAGCATTTGGTTGACCCGTCTGAAAAGGCACAGCTCAAAGCGCGAGCCCAGAGAAAGGTGACTGACTAAGTTGCGAGCGTTGAGATCACAGCGAGTCAGCGAAGGTCACGTGGCTGCGAGTGAGCTTGGATGTCTTCAAGATCACTGACGCAAAGCGTACAGCGGCCAAATTTGAACTGGACAGCTTCTAAAGGGATATTCGAGCACATAGCTCGTGTGATCACATTGCTTACAAGAACCAGGAGCGTGAAAGGCACCAACTGTTCGGTGAGATTCCAGAGCCGAACTGGTTCTCATGAATTCGACTTGAGGGAACGAAGTCGTCGAGCTTTATCCATATCTAACACTGACTCAATGGGAGGAGAGTCGTTCATGATAATATATCTGAATTAACGCGTGTTTAGATGGCTCGCACTTCTACGTCCTAGCGGTATGGTAATCGTGATTACCTTTATTGCAATTACGCTAGGTCGTATGGCGAGAGAACGAGCGACTTCGATGGTAAGAACTGGCAGAGCGATGACCATCGAGATATGTGCATAATACGTAGGCACGATGCCCTCTTCCTAAGTACAGATGTTGTCTGCCATCGTAACAAGGTTTAGTATATGTATATCCAACACGACTTGCACATGGCTTTCCATAAAGTTTGCGTACGCAAAAAGACGCTGAAAGCTGGGGTATTCCATGATGAGCGAGCAACGTGGATAATCGAGCAGTTAAAGCATGTGAGTTTTTGTTTCGACTGGCTTATTAAAACCACAGTTGACAATACTCCGTTAAACAACACCAGCACAGGGTGCGAGCGCTGGCTGAACGGCATCTCATTCTCAGGATGAGGTTTTCTTTTCCCAGCTTTTTCACGGTAAGCACATGTATTGGCACCGAGAAAAGTGCAAAATCAAAGTGGAAACTTACAGGTCGAGGAAAAGCTTCCAGAGGATCGAGAACAAGATACCCTGTAGTCCGTTGGCCAAAATGCGCGTCTTGAGTCCACGTCCAAGGAACCCAAGGAAACCGTCCCGCTGAATAACCAGCTTCGCGGCCTTGGCTGTATACGCAAGCAACGCCACAGTCAGAAAGTGCTTTTTTACCAGATGCAAGAGGGCTCAGCGGAAAGGGCGACTTACAGTATGAAACTTGAGTCTCGTTGACCTGTCGATAAGTTTTGACAACTCTCAACGAGTTCGAAACGGAGTCGGACACGACGGAGGCGCTGAACCCGATGAAAGCGAGACGGAGCAGCCAAAGGAAGATTTGACCCTTTTCAGGCTCAGGAATGGTTGCGGTAAGGTAGTTGTACTGTCAATGGTTAGCAATAATCATAACACGCTCGCGAGTTGGCACTCACGGTCGCAAACCAGGGATAGTGCCCGACAAAAGTAGCTGCAGCCGTGGCAAAAGCACCCCACCACAGGCTTCCAACTCCATTTGTCTTGATGCGTTGGCGCAGAATAGCGGTTCCTTTGGCGCCTTGGGCTTGCAGAGTTGTCTTGAGGGTATCGATGGGCGTCAAGATCATACGGAATGCGGCAGCACTTGACTCTTTGTCAGTATCCCCGCTGCTTATTACACCACAGGTATCTATTTTGAGGGAACTTACCATAGAGACGCAAAAATAGTCTTGATGAGTGTGGGAAGGCCGTTGAGGAACGTGTTCGATTCGAGAAGAGCGAGAATACCGGCGTTGGCAGCGGTGTCGCCGAAGCGAGACACTGGACCTGTTGAGACATGTAAGTTTCGTTTTTTCTCCTCGTCGTAGTCAAAGTCAAAATGAGCTCGTTATGACAACTCGTATAGGCATGAATTCTCATATAAGACGTACCCTGAATGAGAGCTGCGCCGATACCCTGGTAGTAACGGCGAATTCCTCCATCGAGGTAAAGAGTCCTCGTAGCCTCCTGGAAACCGGTTCCGAAACGATACTGGTAATTCATGATAGTTCTGATAGGCTACATAACCCCAAGCTGTCAGCAAAGGTCATCGCTGACAAAGGCGCAAAGGTTCTAAGGGCTTACCATGAGCGTCAGAACCTGCAGGACCATCGCAGCAGCGCCGCTCAAGCCACCACCAAGGGCTCTCTTGAGCGCCGCCTTAAGGTCAAACTGTAATCCGACAGTCAGCGGAGGTCTTGCCACTTGAAATCAGGTCATTGATGAGTTGACAACTCACATTCGTGTCCTTGGCATCAACCCAGCCCTTAATGAAAACAGCCAAGACAAAGATGGCGAGGACAGCCCAAAAGCCCCGCCATAACCACCAGCCAGTCGTTCGCTTCTTCCCTTCCTCTCCTTCCCTGTCAGGGGCGATGAGGTACGCCGTCTCGGGGTCGTCCCGGTCGTCACCTTCAGCACGGTCCTGTGACTGTTGACGGTTCGCATCATCAACATCCGTCGATGACCCGAGGAGCGGGGTCCGCTCGTCAGTCGGCTCCGCCTGGCGCTCTAAGTCTTTCGAAGCTGCCATCATATGATCCAAGTTGCCTTCCAGTACCAGGGGCCGCAGTTGATCTTGGTGAAAATCTAATCTGACGACAGCGATGTGAACGGCAAGCTCGCGATTCTGTCTCCAGACCCTTACTAATTGGCAGCGGCTTCGGTATCGCGTGCATGCGGGGGGTTATCGCGTGCTTTGAAATCAATCCTGGCTGCGCCACACCTGCACTTGTCCTCAGCCACAGCTATTTCCCCCTGTAAGTTGGGATGGACAAAAGTGTTGACATCATTATTGCTGTATCACAAGTGGTTAGGTGTGTAGTCGACCTGGTATTTCAGAGAGTCGGTTCATTCACTCTCCTTTTAAGAGCCATGATGCCAAACGCTCATCTTACTTGATCTTGGCAGTTATCGTTCACCAGGGCATCTCAAAGGCTTTGCATACTTTGAATGAGCACTTCCATGACTTGCCAACTTAGATTGTTGATGTGTTTCAATAGAATCAACTGATTATTGCATGAGTTGATCCAATGCAGAGACCGCAACCTTCGTCGCCGGTAAGTCGCTGCAAGATCGTTACAACGATGTATTCCAGTGTAAATACAGTACCCAATAGGTGCTGCCAGTATCGGATAGGTGAACAAGACGTCGTAGTCCAATGTCTAGTCCGGCGAAGGACAGATGAGAATAAGAGGCTCAACAGGGTCTCACTGTACATTTATCTCCTTTTGTCACTCTGAAAGGATGACTTGTTCGCTTACACGAGACAAGAGCCGCACATCTCACTATTTCTCGCCTCGTTGCTCAGTTCTGGAAATAGCGAACAAATGTCATCAGTTTGTATGAATTTACTGCGCTATGGCGCCTTCAAGAGATATACTGACTTCAGGATCGCCAGTCGCTCAGTGTTTTATGATTTACTCATGCCATATAGTCCTTGCTTGCTCTGCCTCCTTCGTCTTTCTCTATTTTGTCGTTGGTGCTTACGCCAAACGGCCAGATCAACGCCTTAACTCATCCTTCCCATAGCAAGACAGGCTTTCGCAAGAGCCTTTATGTGTAATGAGAGATTTGATCTTAAACTCGATACTTATTCCTGCTGGCTGTTAGAACCGATCGTATTGGCATTCCCAGATGCCCATGAGAGAAGCCATTATCACGAAAAGCACAAGTAAAGTTGACGCCTCCCCAACTGAAACCGGAAAAAAAGAAAGTGGAATAGGCTAAAAGATGCTAGTTAATTAAGATTTAAACTAATTAAGACTTAAACGTTGATTTCCTCTATAAGTGCGAGCAGTCTCTCGCTCAGGCAATGACCAGTCAGGTACCCCGGTCTTAAATTGATCTGTCGCCCACGTACCCCACAGTTTCTACATCGACCTCCAAGAATTTGAAGGCAAAGCCATTTGTTCTTTGCTCTTTCTTTGGTATGAGATCGTTACTACATCTGTTCGCAGAATCTTGCCATCCTCTGCACGGCTCGAGTGGTTGTTCATCGACGCAGATCCCAAATGCTCAACCTCCTGATTTTGCGATGCAAGGATGTTCTCTTGGCTGTCGTCCTCAACGATGGTAAACCCAAGGTCATCTCTCGCCTTTGATTTCGGTTTGAACTGGCCCAATTTATGATCATAGTCTCCCCGAGACGTTCGTCTCGACGGCCAGGATTTGTTCGGCGTGGAGCTGTCTTCTCGAGAATTACCTGTTGCTTTAGAGCATCTAACGGAGGCGAAGGGGTTGCGGTGCAGTACCAGGTCGAGAAGTGGATACATTACAGGTATCGAGCTTGCGATGATGATGGTGCTTCCCTCAACGCTGAATTTAGGTTAGATCTATTTCCCAACGCAATGGAGAGTGGACCGGCGATGTGGACGAACCGGCGTGGGTTACTTACACGGTCCAGACGACAAGATCAGGTGTTTCGTCTGCATAATCCGCGAGGTTGTTCAGAAAGGTTTTCAAAGCTGCGAGGGTTGGAGATGGAAACTTACACGAGTAATCCTCGCTGGCTAGTAGTGGAAGTCGGGTGGTCTTGTAGATGGCAACAACACCAGAGCGGGGCAAAGATTAGTTGAAAAGACTCCAGAACGATCGCCAAAATCTCTTACATCGTCCCTATACCTAGGGCACAAGATGAACCAAGCTTCTTCCTGAAAGACATCTGCAGACGCCACAGAACTACGGCCGGATACACGGCAAGATACACGTCCACGAACGCCGAGAAAGCTATAACTCATGTCAGTCCTTATCTCTTGATAGACGATATGGCAAGTAGTAACTCACTTCCGGCGTAGATGGAAAAGTTGATCAGAATGCTGGGGTCAAAGCACTTTCCCTCGATCGAGAAATCCCATAATGACTTGGCAGGTGTGCACCGCCCAATCAGGAGCCCAACCGTCACGAATAGCGTCAACTGACACCATATACCCATCCACCACATAAGCCACTTGTGGAACGTTCCTGGATTCAGAAGTCTTATCAACAGCACCACCACCGCCAGCTTTGGTAGACCGAAAGACAAAATGCCGGGACATTGGGCGACAGTTGTCCAGAGTTGGGCATCTTGTTGTTGTTCCAAGGTGAGCAGCTCTATGTGCCTGCCGATTCCAGAGACCACTGCAAGTGTGGAAAGGGACGTTGAGATGATACCGCATATCTGGGTAGAACATGTTTGTTAGATCAGTTATAGACAACGGACAGAGGGTTTCACAAAACACACCAGCCCGAGGATGACAAAGTAGTCATCAGTGTAGAACTTCCCTATGATCTTCCATCTCAAGAGGATTCTGATAAAAACGAAAAATCCGCTGAGGATGGTGAATACCCAGCAAACTGTGATGATTGCAGGGCCTTTGTTCTGGGCTCTCCATTCTGCAGACCACTTTGGCGGATTCGACATGCTTCTGATAGGTGCATTCACAGTGATGCGAACGCAACGAAAACTGAAGAATGGCATAAAGCATAGAGTGCCTATATAGCGCCAATGTATCAGGGACAGATTGTCGTTGGAACCTCTTCTCTTTATTCCTTGGAAGATGTGAGTGGAAACCCTTTTTCAACCACTTGAATGATGTTACCGTACTAACTGCAGTGGTACTGCCTGCCTCGCCCTTGATCCACGTGTCGCAAAGTCTGGGAACAAACAGCTTGGAGAATTCTCCCGAGTCACAGCAAAGACAGGCAGAAGAGAGGCCCAGCTAGGCCAGACTCGGCAATGACCGAACTCGAGGTTTTGGTGGTGGCAAGAAGGTAAAGTCCACCAATAAAGGTAGGATATAACAGATTAGGGAAATAGAAGGAGAATTCTATTGAAGTATGGATAGATCCTTCAGAATCACATACTGTCCCTGACCGTTGTTCTGTGTCACGTACCTATGTGCATCTGGCCAAGTTTACAACTTTCTTATCAAGCAAACAAACCTACCCAGGTCAGGGGCGACAAACCAATCAAACAAACCACAACTGCTGCATAAACAATCATTCTGTCGACAATTGTTCGATACAGCTGATCCTAGTTCGTCTGCCACGTGCCCCTGCATCACTTCGTTTGATTAAGGTGTAGATTGCGCCCTTGCCACACTGTGCGTGGACTTGTGCAAAGCCAAGGCATCACTTCAGACCACTTCATTATTAAAGAAATAGAGCCTTGAGATTAGTATACACACAATGAGAGTGCGGCAGTCGAGAGCCAAACACCAGGGAAGTAGCGGCGTAGCCAGACATTATAAGTTTCACTTTGAGGCTTGCAGAGTGAAGTATAACACGCCAGGGTAAGGTTAAAGCATTTTCATGGAGGAAACTTGAATTCCACTGCCAATCACCACTGGTCGACGAACCATGTCGTTGGCGCCCGTACGTTGTAGCTTATCAGCCGTGGCCAACGTCTCACCCGCATCATGCACCCCACATCTTCGAATACGCAGAGTCCTATTAAATAGGTTTGACGCATACGGCCCGGAAGGATTTCATTCAGGCCACATGGAACAATCCAAAGGAGCTGCACCATCAGCTGCAGTATCCCTGGCAGGATATCCGAGTAATCAAGCGGGCGATACGGCGTAGTAAAGTACTCAGTTCCCGCAGAAGGTTTTGGAGACTGGAAAAGAAACATAAAATAGTCGTCCATGATTGCGAGGATACCCATTTTGGCGGAACATCAAATAGCCGATGCGGCAATTGGAGCTTACAGGATGGGAAGCAAGTCACGAAGATTCTTCTTGATAACTGCTCACAAAAAGCTCAGTAATGTTAGCATATAGTCTGTTCAATGGAAAAGGAAGGCCCAACAGTTCCTCCATTATCGATGTTAGCCATCTTGAGAATGATCCAGCCAGGCATAACACGAGAGGCTAGCCTCGGAGTGTGGTGTGACCGGACGGGGCCATTGCCTGAACTGGCTAACCGTACGTCTGTTAGCATGTTTGTTCATTTCGTTCAGGCACCCAAAACGGACGATCCTTTGGTGAAGTGATGGACTCCGTCACTTAACCCTAGCAACGGCCGTCTTATCGCTGGGGAGGCAACCAGACTTCAGCCTGCAAACATAGACACTGGCTTCGTGCGGACGAACCATCCCTACAAAAGTGATCGTAAGGACACATTTGCCAAGAGCAGGTACCACGAAGGCTTGGCCATTGCGGGCATTGCGGGGAGCAAGGTCAAGAACATCATCAAGTGCAGTAGCGTAATTTCGCTCGTGTGCTTCATGGGTGCCATGTGGACATGGCCCAACTCCGCGGACCATGGCCCGTTTCCGAGCCGCATGGTTGGGCTTATAAGCAGTTTTGGCCATCCGTATACGTGGGGGGCTTCACCAAAACCAGTTTTGTAACAATGTTGAGTTAGGTCACGTGGACGAGATGATGAGTAGACGTTTTTATGTCGGGACGCAAGCCTAATCTAAACGATCTTTGCTGCTGGAGCGACGGTTGTTTTCACAAGTAGCGAAACCGTCCAAGACACCGCGCGATGTGGTTGACGGATTAGTGCCGACTTCGATAACGCTCATATCTGAGCGCACTTTAAAAGTCCTGCCCCTCCAGTTGACCGTAGATCCGCAGAGGACGGCCCAGGTCCAGATAGGAAGCGCAAGAAGCTCTCTGCCAATCCAAGCTGGCAGCCACTCTGGGAACGACCGAGGGGGAGCACCACCAAGGGATGCCGTACCCCTCGCAAATCTGGGTGTGTTTTCGTTAACTTCAACGGTGTACCCTGCGTGGAGGCGGTTGTAAGTGAACCAGTCTGTAATCATCCAGATGGTTACGAAGGCCAACCAGTGAAGACCCATTGCGCCCCATGTTTGCGAGGTGCCAAAGGTGTCGTGAAACCACGGAAGCGTGGTAACAGCGAATGCGAAGTGGGCACAGCAAAGGAGGGATTCGATGCCAGGCTCCACGAACGTGGCAGCGAGAACCGTCCATTTGCGTGCGCGCAGCCATCGAGCACGACGGCCAAAGTATGCCGACACTGACATTCCGGCCATGGGCTGAACAGCAAGGTCGCCTGTGACAAGGCCATGGTTCTTCATGCCCGGCAACTTTGATCGCCACAGGAGGTCTCCGATGAGATGATCTTCGCAGATGTACTCAGAAAAGTAATCGATGCCCTCGGGAAGCTTCTTGGTGGTGGGCAGAATCGGGTTCCGGGAGGGATCCGTCACCTGGTCGAGATGCGATTTACGAAACATGTTGCTTTTACCGACAGCGCAAGGGGCAACTCCCACTGCGTTGATTGCAGCGTAAAACTTGGCATGAGTTGTGGCCATGAACATCTCATCGAGGCGTCCCCCGCCTTGAGTCTTGGCATACTTGAGCAAAGAGCCGCCCCGCTCTGTCTCGGTGATACTCGACGGCGAACCAAGTTCGGCAGCGGACGACAGCAACGTTTGCGTCTCGGGCGAGACATCCCTTGGAGAAACTGTGTCGACGACAATCGGCAGGAGATGGACGAACTTGTAGGGCATGACCCGGCTTCCACCTGGCCCAAATCCCATGAGCTTATCGACCATGCGACCCGCGACGCCACGTCCGACCCAAATGTTACAGTCCATGACCCATATAAGATCCCCCTTGGCCTCTCTGTATGCGCGACTGATATTTCTAATCTTCGGGTTTGGGCCGAGATTTTCGATGTGGCCATCACTACCATGCAGCAGAGGGTCCTCCTCTTCAACAAGCACCCTGACATCAAAGCCTGGGAAGTCCTCAGCGAGCTTTACTAGGACCGGGTATGCCGGATCCGTCTTCTCGGCCACACAGAGGTGGATGGTCAATTTATCGACCGGGTAGTCTTGCTGAAATGTAGAAGCTATGCATTCGTATAGACCGTGCTCGAGACCCTTCACGGGACGGATGATGGTAATGTGCGGTACATTTTCCTTCTTGAGCGATGGGGAGACGGCAGGCTTCGGTCGGTAGGAGTATGACAGAAACCTGGCGTTGGCAAGGTCAGCGGCGGAACAAAACAGCATTCGAGATCAACTTGCAGTCTGAATATGCCTATGGACTGGACGACGTAAACGAAAGTCGCCCAGATAGCGGAGATAAAAGCAAGCGCTTGAACAAAAGACAAGTCTGCCATTGCGTCGCGATGTTGTTCTATGTGCGATGTGTGGAGGGTGTCAGGGAATCAGGGAAAGGCTCGTTATGACGTCTCGACAAACATAATTAAGACTATATCCCCCAGAGTTCGTCCCAAACGCAAAGATAATATCTGGGAGAATTAGGAAATTGGCGGTCGGTTACTATCTCCCACCCCCCAAAGTCGCAAATGACTGAAATGCGAACCTGAGTGGCATCGAATTCCACGGTCCCCACAAACCGGACGGGACCGAACTGAAAGCACACCAGCCACAGATGGGTACTGCGCACTTGAGGCACAAGCTTGAACGGAGGTGGGTGTGGCTTGACTAGGCAGGACAGGTGGGCGCCCAAAGGGAACCTCCATTTAGGATTCGTGCCCGCGCTGAGGTCCATGCTCCCCACCCCAGACCCCGAAGCCGAGTTTTTCCGGAAGAGTCAGACAGGCCGAACTGTGGGGACGGAAGCAAGCGATGGTTACAGCGGGGACCTTTTTCTACACTGAAATTTTCTGCGCAATACAATTGTAGCTTTCTTCCTTTCTTCCCCAACCACGCGTCTGCTGAACAGAATCGAGCTACCTCGAGAATAGTGAGGTGATTATTTGGCTTGAATGGCCCAATTGACGGGTGATCTGTTGGTAAGACGGGTGGGATATACTCCGATCAAGTAAGTTGCTCTTCATCTTTCAATTCTTCCCTTCGTCCATGGTGGTCGTAGTTGTGGAAGGCCTTTTCCATGTCGCGCGCTTCAAAACCAGCGACAGGAAAAAGTCCTTTCTCCTGCTTTCCCACCTTCGTGTTCTTCATGATGACACCAAACCCATTTGTGCAAAGAGGCGTCTTCATTGAACCTCGATGAACGCTCAAATATAGACTACAACGGTATCTGATACGAACACGAACATTGCACTGTTGAACTCTGCTTTGATTAAAAACTCCCGTTTTGAATATGCGGCTAACAGTCTTGAACAGACAGAAATGACCTGCTAAAGAAGGAATATGTCCCAAGACAAAACCTCGGCATCGCAGCCTACTAAGGCTCTGGCGTCTGCCCCACAGAGCGCATTGGGGTCTTCGACGCCGCGTCCAAGAGGCCCGCCGTTGCATAAGATCTACGAGCTGCCTGCTCCTATTCGAACCTTCCCGCTTCCTAGCTTCTACCCGAATAATCCAATTTCTCTCTTCCACGTTTTGTACGCATGGACGAAACAAACTCTTTTCCCACCGCCTGCTGAGCCGTCCGTTGTGCACGAGGGTATCTGGTCACCAGAGTCCAAATCCGTCAATGTTGTCAAACACGAATCCATGCGCGCGCTGTGGGAGCAAGGCTTCTACGGCAAGGGCAACCTCAGTCGAAGTGAACCCAACTGGCTGAAGCGTGAACAAGTCAGGCGTGGACTGGTGCCAGGCCAAGTAAGCGAATTAGTGACGGCCAGCAGACGTGAGGAGCGAAGGCAAATGAAGTGGGAGAGAGCCAAGTCCGAACAAGAGGCCATCAGACAAATGCGGCTCCAGGAAGCGCAACTGGCGACCCAGGATTACGCCGTTGACAAAATAAACCCCTCACCACTCAAGCCTGAGTCTGAAGAACTTCAATCGAAACTCGGGGTGGACGCTGTGCTGAACGGACCTGCCAATCACGTTGCTGAACGAGAAGCCTCGACAGACGCAAGGCCAATTCCTGAACCAGCAACTGTTTTTCCTAAATCGCACCTCACTCAATCTGCATTAGAAGTGACCGACGACGTTTTCACTTCCTCGCCTGTCGCCAAGCCTGAAGCGACGGATTTCCCCGTCGAGGAGAGTACACCCGTGGTAAATGGAGACGTCGCTGGCTTGGTGAAGGGGACCGCTTCCAGTACCTACGGCGGCTCGTACCTGGGACCAGCCAGGATAGCCAGGCCTCATGACTACGACGACGGGACGGACGAGGCTGATGTCATAATTGAGTCCGAGACTATTCTGAAGCCAGGCGATGTTCTTACGGCCCCCATCCCTCTGGCCTGGACCGCGCCCGTTGGACCTTCGCAGCTCCTCTCTTTGCCCAACTCTGGGACGTCGCTTGTCACGAATGGGATTCCAGAGAACACTGCGGAAGGTGTCGACATTGTCATGGATGAGGAAGTCGTCCTTTGTTCCGGCGACGCCCTCCCGGCCACCGTTCCTGCCTCCTTATCTGCTCCAATCGGCCCTCTTGAACTGCTCCGTTTGCCCAACTCCCACATAGTCTTGCTCGCGACAACCAAGCAGGTCTCAACTGTCAACGGGGTATCGGTCGAGACCAGCGATGCTGTCGATGTCTATCCTGCCCCAATCTCTCCGACCGTCCCGCATAAGCTCTCCACAATCCCTGAGGACATCGATTTCAAGAACTCAACCAGGCCAGGGTCAACGACTGGTCACCTAATTAGAGATTTGGTGAACAACACCAAAGGAGACAAGGAAGTGAATGGAATCGGACTGAATGGGGCCACGACGACCACGACAGCCGCCGCTTCGGCAGACTCTCCGCTCACGCCGAAGCCAATAAAACGCCGCAAGAGTGTCCGCTTCTCTCCAAAAGTTGAGTCCACTACCTATCAGCTGTCGGACCCTCCTAGTCCCAGCCATGCTTTGCTGAACGGTACCAACGGTAAGGCGACCTCGCCACCTGTAAATGACGCGCCTCTCGGCCCCAGCGTCTTGGAAACGGAGCCCACGGCCACCAGAACGACAAACAGCACCGGTGAGCAAAAGTCTCAACCGGAAGTCTTTTCAAAGCCCACAGAAGTCGTAAATAGGGAGCATCTCCAGCTCACGTCTGAGGAGGCGTTCTTCCTCGCCTTTGGGCTTGGTGCTCTCCGCGTAGTCGACCCACTTACGAAAACCCCGATCCCTTCGGCGGACTTGTTTAACATTTTTCGACAATATTCTTACTTTCCCGCTCGAGCCGTCGACGAACTCCAACCTGACGATGGTTTCCTTGTGAACTACGCCGTGTACCATCACTTCCGCTCCATGGGATGGGTTCCCAGGGCGGGTATCAAATTCGGCGTGGACTGGTTGTTGTACGCCAAAGGACCGGTGTTCGACCATGCCGAGTTCGGCGCCATCATCCTACCTTCCTACTCGGACCAGTGGTGGAAGGACAGCGATCGCGTGCTGCCGCGCAAGACATGGCACTGGCTGCACGGAGTAGTCCGCGTCCTGTCCCACGTCCAGAAGAGTCTGGTTTTAGTCTACGTCGACGTGCCCCCGCCTCCCCAATTCGACGAGGCGCTGAAAAGGGGTCCGGCGGAGGTTTTCAAGCTATACAAGATTCGCGAGGTTATGGTCAAGCGGTGGTCTAGCAACCGCAACAGATAAAACGAACATTACGTGGGTGTGCCTGTTGAAGAGAAGTGAATATTGGCTTTTTGGAGACGAAACAAGCTAAAAAAGTGCTTGTATGAACAGCGAAATGAATTCAGACATGGGTCAACGGTGTAGCGCAAGACGGGCGCGTCAATGCACGAAAGGCAAGGGGCATATTGTATGAATAAAACGGATAGAAGGGCCAGGCATTACGGCATCACCGGCGACGGCACGTTAATGAGGCCGTTTGTTTACTCGTTACATTACGAGTAGAGTAGCCCCCTCAAATGTAAGATCATAATGAGGCAACTTATGCCAAATTTTGCGAAATCGTCAGTACTGACACTTTCCACGAGTCAAGTCGACCAAACCCATGCATGGGATGTGATAGCGACAACTTTTAAGCCCCCTCAAAGAATTCCAAAGCCCTCGGCCCCAGCCTGGGTTTCCTTCCATGTCATAATAGATCGGACGAACTGTGGCGGCGAATTTGCTCCAAGGACCGAGTGGAACCACCCTCCATCTCCACACACGTGGTTAACCTTCCTCGCCGGTTCTAGCCCGAACCCCGCGATCTCTCTCGCGAAATCCTTCCAAGATCGCCTTCCCCTTCCGCAGTGCCGTCCGCTCGCCCGACGTGCATCAGTAGTGTGGGATGCCGAGTGGTCGACGCAAAGCTGCAGCGGATGACGTATCCGGCCTAGGTCAGCCACGCCCAGCATTGTCTCGGAAAATCATTTGCCATTTCCTTTCCCAGATCAAAGCTTAGCAATGGTATGCAATTGGTGGGAGGGTCAACGCAAGGGAGGGACTGGCGAGAACGGACTAGAGTTGAGGGGGCCAGCAGGAAGAGGGGCACTCAGCCTCGACCTTCCATTGACGGAAGAAATAAAGCTTCGTCGTTTCAAGCGGGCAGGGATCATTATCATCCTGGCATTATCCCCGGACAACCAGGGGTAGTTCCACACCCAGAGACCAAAGGCCTATGAGGATTGGGGGAGCTCCCTGGCAGAGTTGCACTTCGGAGGACAACAGAACGAGAAATTTGAGTGTTGGGGTGGCCAGCTTGCGAACCGATCGGGGTCGGAGTTACCAGCTTGGAAATCTGCCGGGCTTGGGCTGAAGTCCCCAGCCTGTGCCGTATAAGAGGGGGCCCAGGATGGTCCTCGTCTATGAAGATGGACGCCCGGTGCTACGAGGTGCGTCTTCTTCTTCATCTTCCGCAGTATCAGGACAGGAAACGAACAACACCAAAAACAACAACAACATCACCGACGAAACCGCTACGATGAAGCCTCAATCCCTGCTCTCGGCGGCCCTGCTCCCCGCCCTCGCGATGGCCGCGCCGTCTGCGTCCTTGGACAAGAAGGCCGCCAAGCCACCCGCCTTCTTCCTTGCCGGCGACTCGACCACGGCGGTGCAGTCGACGGGAGGTGGCGGATGGGGCAACGGATTCCTTAGCTTCCTCAAGAAGCCGGCGTTTGGCACCAACTACGGTCGCAACGGCAGGACGACGGTGGACTACGTCAGCCAGGGACATTGGGCGACCGTTAAGAAGGCTGTCGAGGACAACAAGGCGAAGTTTGACGTCTACGTGACGATCCAGGTAGGTCACCATTCCCCCGGTGTATTCCGGCCTGGGGAATCAACGGGTGGGTGACTGACACGTCCGCGAAACACAGTTCGGCCACAACGACCAGAAGCCCGAGAAGAACATCAGCCTCGACCAGTACCAGACCAACCTCGGCAACCTGGCCAAGGAGATCAAGGCGCTGGGCGCGACGCCAATCCTCGTGACGCCCCTGACGCGTCGCAGCTTCGACTCCAAGGGGGTCGTGACGAACAACTTGTCCAACGAGCGGGAGCGGACGATCGCGGCGGCCAAGGCGACGGGCACAACGTACATCGACCTCAACCTCAACAGCCGCAAATACGTGCAGGCCATCGGCCCGGACAAGGCGCACTCCTACAACCTCATCCCCAGCGACAACACGCATCTCAACGACGAGGGTAGCGTCGTGTTTGGACGTCTTGTTGCGGATCTGCTGCTGCAGAAGCAGACGGCGCTGAAGCAGTGGTTCACGCCTAACCAGACGCTGAGTGATGAGATCTGGAAGGCTATTAACAGCTCTTCTGTGTAGAGATTCGAGCTTCAGGTGGAGAATGGGAGGTCTGCTGACGTCGGACTCTGCGTAATTTTACAATTCAACTGCCCATATTGAATACACAATTTTGCAAGAATTATGGAGTGAAGCAACGTTAATGACGGTGCTCTTGTTTTCCAAAACAGTAACTCTCTCTTATACAGGTCCAATGTTGTAGGTGACGGGTCCGTGAAAATCGCTAGTGGTGACTCGAGCAAGGTCTTGATCGAATTGCATGGTCTGTATTACTGCTTTCCGCTCATCCAGGTGTTGATTCGCCGCTGGTAATACGCCTCCTGTTCTCGCAAGGAACGGAAAGGTGTCGTTTCTGGACACCTACGGCGCATCATTGCATCCGACGCTTAGTCTGGTACTAAAAAGGTAAAAAAGGACGTTGGTTAATTACAAGAAAAAAAAGTTTTTCCTCACTATTAAAAAAAAGTTTAAAAAAAAAGTTTATGCTTCGTATCATAGACCTATTTATTATCGCAAATACAACCTTATCTCTAAGTTCTGGGGTTGGTATTGCCCTGGGTAACACCACAA
The DNA here is from genome assembly GCA_001937105.1 of Colletotrichum chlorophyti. Classification (NCBI taxonomy): domain Eukaryota; kingdom Fungi; phylum Ascomycota; class Sordariomycetes; order Glomerellales; family Glomerellaceae; genus Colletotrichum; species Colletotrichum chlorophyti. Next base: position 260,811 of record MPGH01000108.1, on the reverse strand, counting down.
CCGCCGGATCCGCCATTAAATCCTCCCAAACAAACGAAGAAAACGTTCACGACAAGTTAAATCATCTGACTGAATGTTCGTGGAAGACTTCCAGGAGCAGGTTCCATGTGAAGGAAACTAGAGCTTATTGCATGGGATTCCCTTGGTCCGACTGAGGCGATCTAAGGACCTATGGCGGCCACGAGACTGATGGGGTGGGTCGAGTCAGCGAAGACAGCATGTGAAAGCTAGCGAAGCCTTTAGTACGATATGGCTCCGAACTGATATTTCTGACGCTCAAAGCAAAACGATAGAAGGTACGTTAACACTTGGACGAAGTATTCGGTTTGAAAGCGTGAGTGTTTTCTCAGTAAGATTCGTGGGTCCTCGTTGTCCACCACAGGGGCTCTGTCGTTGTTGGTTGCCGGCGGAAGGGCCGTTGGTTCAAAGGTTGTCTTGAGAATGTCGTCCGACATACCACCATAACCAAATCTGACTTTCTTCTTCTTGCGGCTGTTCTCTTCCGGGTTGGATCTTTTGGTTGGGTCGTTGAGGTTGTCGAGGTTAGGCCGTTCAACTGGTCCTGGTTTTCCCGGTATAGGCTCGCAACTATCGTTTCGTAGCGTCTCCCCAGCTTTTATAGCTATACGCATAACTACTCCTAGGTTTCTTATACTATTATTATTACATAAGAATGTAATTAACTCCTTTTATAGCGTTAACTTAGGCTAATTTATTAATAGCTAAAAATTAAAGATTAAAATTATAGCGGTTATATAGACGATAAATAAAATTTTACTCTTAGACCTTAAGTCTTTACCGTCTAATAAGCTTTTATAACGTCTAACGTAAACGTTTAATAATATATCTCCTTTTATCTATATAGATATCGGTTTATTTAATAACAATACTAAGAGTTATATCTTTACTTCTATACTAAATATAAGGTTATTAGTATTATTATTATAGATTTAAACTACTACCTTAAGTACTATAGATTATTTAGGAGCTAACGTATAGTTAAGGCTTAA
>MPGH01000108.1:186835-253973 GCA_001937105.1 Colletotrichum chlorophyti | reverse complement strand
AATTAATCTTTAGCTATATAAANTTAATATACTTTCTTTAGTATTAGTATAGTTAAGAAATTAAGCTAACGTTATATTAATATCTAGCTTCTCTAGTTATACTTAGATCTTACTATTAAACGCCTTAAATATAATTTAAAGTTATATATATAGGTCTATAATTTCTGTATTCTATACGTCTCTAATTAACGTCTAGACAAATGGTTATAGTGTAAACCCCTAAGCTAAGTATTTAATTATTAGCTTATAGCTATATAAAGCCTATAATACTTCTAATAAGTTTTACTTAAATTGTTTTTATAACGTCTTAATAATTTAATTAATTAGTCCTAATAATAAACTACTTCTTTTAAAGGTAGTTAACTTAGTTATATACTATATTAATACTATACTTAGAAGGTATAATAACTATACTTTATAAACTTATTATTTACTATAAGTTATTATAAGATATTTAAGTCAATTATAAAAGATATATATATTAGTATATATTATATATTTAGTACCTAAAGTAATACTATATTTAGATAAGTCCTTTACTATTAGGTTAAAATATCTAATATCTTTTAGTTTTAGTAATATAACGTTTATTATACTAGTTAGTAAATCTTATTATCTATAATCTTAATTCCTTTAGTGTTATTTAAGAGTTATTACTATAGTTTAGTAGATCTAAGTAATTATTACCTATAATAAACCTATTTCTTAAGGACTAGGGTTTAATATACTTAACTTACTAGGCATTATTATAGTATCGTCCTTACTAGAATCTAGTAATAGGGAAGATAGTAGTAGTAGTAGACTCTCTAAGATATTATTAGTATAGTAAACGAATTTTTAATGCACTGGGCGCCTAGAGTGTAATCCTTATCCGAATTAAGCTTTATAGGCGTTTAGGGGTCTTATTGTAGTTATAGTTATAAGGCTTCTATATATAACTTATAATCCCTAACGGTTAATATAACTATCTTGATATACTTAGATAATTCAGCCTACTTAATAGGGTAGTTAAGTTCTATGTTACCGGCTTTATAATAGGTAGTTAACTATATATATTATAGAATAAGTTTAGCTACTATAACGTTAATAGTTATTACGTTCTTAATATAGGGGTAGTTAAGGTAGAGTTTATAAAAATAGATTAGTTATTTTAGTTTTAGTAATAATAATAGTTTAGTTATATCTTATAATAAGTTAAAATTAGTAGCTTTAAAAAGCTAGGATCTTAGTTAAACCACTTTAATAGTTTTTTTAATAATAATAGTTAATTTAGTAGTATAGTTAATTAATTTGGTTATACTACTATATTAGTAGGGGTCTTACTTATTATATATAAAAGGTATATATTCTCTACCTAACTGTTGTTGCTAGTTGCTACGTATTGTGGACTTTGCCTGCTGACTAATTGTGGCAATTAGCCTTAGGTTGAGGGATCGTGGTTAAGATCAGATGAGAATGCACTCGGATGAAGATGGGATAAAATGCACCAGCGCATGTGAAAATGTAGAGGTGGTCCAAGCTCCCGGTCTTCCTTCCCCGGAAATGCCATCCGACCGAGGTTCGTCCCGTCCTGCCTCCACGTTCACCCACTACAGGAGCTTCCTGAATTACCCCGCCACCAAGAAGCTCTCGGCAAACTGCAACCAAAATAGAATATCGGATCTAAACACGGATCTCGGTGCCGTCTTCTTTACTCAGCCCATTATTTGACTATAGTTTCTCGTCCTGTTTTTGATTCCGTTGTCCTTTTTATCTTCTTTCTTTTTCTCCCGCACTCTCAACTCCCACTTCCTGTATGAAGGCACCGCAACGCCGATAAGTCGACGTCTCTTTTGCAGCTTCCCAGTAGCTGCTGTACAACGTACATTGTTCTTGGCTTCAGTCCAAACATTCGCTACCTCAAGTCCCCCTCAGCCTCGGTCGAAAATGGCCTTCAGGGCCCCCCTACGGATTATTGGGTCCGCGGCGAAGGCGCCATTCCCATCGCTCCGCCTCGCCGGCCGAAGAAACCTTCTCACGCCTTTTGCGAGCGTCCACACGACTTCCCCCAAGACCGGAGAGGCAGCCGCTGCCCGCTCAAATCCTGAATTCGTCGAATCCTTCCCAGAGGCCCATTCGCAGGGCGTCGCGTCTACACCTGCAGACCCAGAACTCCCTGTGACCCTTCGCTACGAGATCGCCCACGGCAGCCGCGGCAGCGCCCTTCGTGTCTTCCGGTCAACAGGCGGCGGACGAACAGCCACCGAAAACAAAGCTGTTCTGGACGCGGCTTGGTTGCGCGACCGTTGCCCCTGCCCACAATGCGTCAGCCCCTCGTCCGGCAACAAGTCCTTCTCAACGGCTGAGATTCCCAAGAGCATCGAGCTCGCCAGCGTTCAAGAGCTGTCGAATGGCTCCGTTCAAATCCAGTGGAAGGCCGATATACCGCGAGCCGCCGCCGCAAACCACGTCTCCGTGTTCCCCGCGTCCGGGAAGGGAAGCTTGAGATCCATCCTAGACGAGCGATGGCCATCCCGAGAGGCACAAACCAATGCCGCGAAGCTGACCGCGGAGTTAATAAAGAAGACACTATGGGACAAAGAGCGCATCGCATCGAATCTGCTAAAGATCGACTACGCAGATTTCGTCGCTGGCGGTGAGGGTTTCAAGAAAGCCGTCATCGAGCTCTCCAGGACCGGCCTTGTCTTCGTAACCAACGCGCCCCAAACCGAAACCGCTGTTGCCGACATAGCCCTCAAGTTCGGGGCCATCAAGGAGACCTTTTACGGCCGCACGTGGGACGTCATCAGCAAACCCGACGCGGAGAACGTCGCTTACACCTCAGCCTATCTGGGTCTCCATTCTGACATGCTCTACCTTGAGTCACCCCCTCGAATCCAGCTGCTGCATTGCCTCGAGAACTCCTGCTCAGGGGGTGAGTCAATCTTCAGTGACGCTCTCAACGCTGCCAAATCCTTGCACGATAATGCGCCAGAAGTATACAACGACCTGTGCAAAACCGACGTGACGTATCACTATAACGCACATGGTTTCAGTTACCGCCAGGACAGACCCGTCATCCGCCACCACAAGATGTGGCAGCACCTTGATATTTGGTGGTCCCCGCCCTTCCAGGCTCCCTTTCCAGTCCCCAAAACGGAAACGGAGCTGAGGGAGTGGCAAGAATGGTTGAGTGCCGCGCGGAGGTTCCAGCAGGACCTCGAGTCCGACAGGAGCTTGTTCGAGTATAAGATGCAACCGGGCGAGTGCGTGCTTTTCGACAACCGGCGAGTGCTGCACGGACGTCGTGCATTCGACACCGCGAGCGGTCGTCGATGGCTCAAGGGGACCTATGTCGCCGACGAGGATTTCCTGAGCACTCTTAAGAGCGTCGTAAGCATTTAGTAGGGACAGCTTGTTCTTGTTTCGGCTGGGCGCTCTATGAGAAGCCCCGAAAACGATGCGTGAGGTGCCAGAAAGGTTGGCCACGGACTGGGACGTGGGGTAAGTTGCATTAGCCGACTGGATTCTTGCTTCTATTTTTGCTGGGGAGTTTTTCATCAGGCGTTGAACGAGATGTCCCCCACGCTTTATGGTCGTTGGATCACTCTTGCATATTATTATACCATTTATAAGGACGGTGCAATGACATGCCGACATCGTCGACTTTTGAGTTCCAGATTGCACTTTGATATCTTTTTTCTCGTTTTTTCACCAATCCTAACGCCGCGCCAGAGAGCCTTGAAAATCCATATGAATGCCCTATTTCTGTACAACACGTGCAGCCGGCCGTTGATCCGCCCACTACCAAGATACGCCCCATGCCAGTACGAAGGAACCAAGCCAATGAATGCAACTTTTCCGCAAATTCCAAAACACCCTTAGGACTCCCACTTCTTGGCCTCAACGCCCTCGGGGGGCACTGTCTCTACCTTTCGGCCCTTGACGTCGTCCCAGTCCGTGCTCAGCGAGGTGCCGTTGCTCTCGGTAAAGCTCTTCATCATGGCGCGCTGCTGCTCCGGGGTGGCGCCCTTGTACAGCTGCTTGAAGAAGGTGTTGATGTCGCGCTCATCCTCGTCGTCGGCGCCCTCCAGCTTGTCCCAGTTCTTGGGGCCCGACTTGGAGGATGTCGGGTACGCGGGGCCACTAGAGGACGACTGCTTCGGAGGGGCAGGAGCCGGGGCGGCGGCGGCGGCGGCGGCGGCGGGTTTAGGGGCGGAGGCGGTAGAGGAGGGGTCGCGGCGAAGGGTAGGCCATTTGCCGGCATCGAGCTTCTTGAGCTGAAACTCAATCTTGTTGGCTGTCACGGTGTGTTTGGAACCGGCTGGGTCGATTTGGCCCCAGAGGAGGATTGTGTATTCGGGCTCGTGGCCGGGGATATGCGTCATTCGGATCTGTCATCGACGTGTGTTAGTATGCCAGTAGCCACGGAGGAGGGGGTGATGAGGGGAAAGGTACCTCTTGGCTGCCGTACTCAACCTTGAACTCATCCTTGGGGACGTTCTTCGCGAAGACGGTCACGGACATAGTGGCGTTGCTCTGGAAGAAGTCGACGCGGACGTCCTTCTGCACCGGCTCGGGCTTCTTCGTCGCCTCGGCGACGGCGGCCTTCACCTCCTCCTTTGTCAACCTCTCATCGTCCTCCTCGTCGGCCGCGTCGAGGGAGACGTCGGGCGCAAATTTGACGCTGACCTTCCTCTTCTCGTCGTCTTCGGCCAGCTTCTCCAGCCCGCCGAGGATCTGCAGCCGCAGCGCGCACACGGAATTCCACATGGCGCCGTATTTGCTGTGAGCCGGGTCCTCCGTCTGCCTCACGGCCGTGATCTCGTCCGTCAGCGCCTTCCTCGTCGCTGTCGCGAAGCCCCGCTCGTCGGTCTGTGCTTCGCGCCACGAGGGGTCCGACATGCTGCGGCCCTCGCACATACGCTGCGCCCATGTGGCGCAGGCGTCCGCGTCGGCGAGCTGGCCGAGGCGGAAGTGGGCGACGGCCCGGCGATACTGGGCGTCGAGGACCAGGGCGCGGTTGCCGCGCTGGGCGGCGGCGGCGTGGGCGAGCTCGGCGTCGCGGAGGGCGCGAGTAAAGTCCTTCGTGCCGATGTAGGCTTTTGAGCGGGCGATGAGCCACTTCGGGGACTTGGTGGACTTGAGGGCCTGGGAGAGTTTGGTGATGGCTTCCTCCCAGTTCTTGTTCTCGACGGCTGTGATGCCCGCTTGGCCGGCCGTGTATTCGGACATGGTGGTTAAGGCTGTGCTTTGGCGGCGGGTGTGTTGTGTGTGTGTGTGTGTGTGTGTGTGTGTGTAATTGCTCTTGAATCGCTATATGTATTGAGTGGCAATGAAAAAAAAGTAGCAACTCAAGCTTGACGTCGTGGTGTTTGTAGAAAACCCAGGTGCGCAAAGATGGAGGGGTGAAAAGAAAATACGTAACCTAAGCAAACAGCGACGGCTTAGGTCGAAACACGGAGCTGGGCCAGCACCGACGAAGTCCAGGCACCGGTACGGTTGTGCTGAGTCGCGGCGGGGTCGGACTGTTCTGGAAGCTGTTGTGGAGAAGACCCACCATTCTGCCGTTTGGAAGGGTCGTCACCCGCGTCGTAGGTGGTGACGTGACCGCCTTCCCCACTGAGAACATCGACAATTGTGGGACACTCACGGAGCTGTTTTACTCCTCTCTGGCTTGAGAATAAAGTAGGAGATGCCATCTTCTTCTGAAATTCAATAGAAGAAAGCTTCTTTCTAACTAGCTTTTTTCGAGATCTACTCTTTTTTTTTCTCATACATCCATCTTTGCCCTCAAAGCTTGGGCATTGAAAAATCGGGAGCGCAGTGATGGAGGGGCAGGGGTGAGGGACGGCATGTGATCTTGAGAGATGATCTTTTAGATAACGAGGCTGGCTGCAAAAGATAAAAGATCGTAGAAACTATCATTCGTATCATTAGGATTAAGTATATTATGCTTCAAAACAGCTTAAGCTAAGAAAAAGCGAAACACTTCTGCCATCTTTACTGATCGCCCTTCTCGCTGATGCCAGGGACGAGCTTCTCGTCGGGGTATTTGCGCGCAAACATGCCCAGCGCCTTGATGGGGAAGGTAAACTTGTAGTTGGGATACGCGATGGTGCAGCTCTTATTGAAAACGCCTTCCATGGTCTCCTGAAGCCACTCGCCGTTGGCTTGCTGGCGGTCCATGAGGAACTGGATACCCTTACGGAGAGGTTCTATGTGGGGGTATTCGGCCTCCATCAATCCGATTAGAGCCCAAGCAGTCTGGACAACAAGAGATCCTCTGGGGTGTTCGTGGTATTCCATCGTCTCACAGGCCTGTTCCTCGTCAGTCCATCATTTCTTGTTCCCATTTACACATAATCTTACCTTGTAACTCTCAGACCAGCCGCCGTCCTCCCTCTGCTTGGAAATGAGGAAGTCGCAACCCCTCTTGGATACCTTGCTGTTGACGTAGAGGTCACCTACGCTCGCCAAGCTCTCCAACGCAAACATGCCAGCGTAGGTAAAGCAAATACCCCAGCTGCCATACCACGATCCGTCAAAGTGCTGGTGCGACCGGATCCAGTTGACAGCGCGCTTGATGAAGATTCGGATGTCGTCGTTACGGTAGTCGGGCCAGTGCTTCTGGAAGAGCGACAAAGCAGTGACACAGGCTGTGGTGCACTCAGGATAGTCGTATTCAATCATGATGCGGCCAAACACCTCGGCAGCGTTGAGCATCTCCATGTACTCGCCTCCTCGGCGTTTCTCGTACGAGCCTACACCGCCAGTTTCGTTCTGGTAAAGCAGGATGGAGTCAATGGCGTCGAAAATACGTTGGTCTGCCAAGAGTTGCGGGTAACCCTCTGTCTTCTGCAGTAGAATGACCGACTTGAGCGCCTCGGAGATGCAGTCACTCACGGCATAACCCTGCTCACGGTTGCTAAAGGGCCAGCCTCCCTTACGCTGTTGGCGGTAGCACTTGTCGGAGTCCTTGCAGTTCTCGCGGATCTGTTGTCTGTCGAGAAAGCCCAGTGCCTTCTCTAACATTGGACGCCATCGATCATCAGTCTCGAGACCGGCAGCGATAACGGCCTGGATCACGAAGGCAGTATCCCAACACTGGACGCCATTCGTTCCGTTGCCGAGCATGCCCTCGGCATTGACCCACAAGGAGTCTAAGAGTCTCTCGGTGTGTCGGCGGACAGTGTACGATCCCGGTCCATCACGAACGTAGCAGACGACGTGGTTCATTGGGCCGTTGACTGGTGCCAAACCGAGGTAGTCCGTGTTTGCGTCCTCCATGTCCACAAGCTCGCTGGTCCATGCCTCGGCGCGCTCCTTGATGGCGTTAGTTCGCAGATAGGGGTTCCAAATGTTCACTAGGAACCAGTTGGCGGTGTTCAGGAGCCACGATTTCGGATGGTAGTTGTCCCCAGGTGCGATGTCATTTCGGTGTGCCGCCCAGTTGATCGACGCCCAGTTCTGGGGGAACAGTTCCTTCTTTAGCTCGCGAATGAGCTCAGTCTCCTCACAGCTCCATCGCTTCGAATACAAGTAGGACATGGGCAGGAAGACCTGGCGGATGTGAACCCACCATCGGCCGGGGTGAATGGGCACCCATTTGGGTAGCAGCCAAATCTCGGGGGGAACTGGGTTGACGATGTCCCAGTCCACCACGCCCAAGATCGCGAGCCACCACTTGGACCAATGCGGGCCCTGAGTCGCGCCGCCAAGCTCGTGAAGCCTTGCTCTCGCCTTGACCATGACAGGCTCATCGGGATCGACACCGACAAGTCGCAGAGTCGTATAGTTTAGAGATGTGCCAAAGACCGTGCTAAGACCCTCGGTATGTAAACCCCATCCGCCGAGCTCAGGATGGGCTCGCGCGAAGAGGTAGTTCTTGATCTCGGTGGCAAAGGCCGAAGGGATAGGCGTCTTGGTGACATACCAAGAGATGACAGTGCTTGGTAGGAGGAACATGGGACCACCGTACTCGCAGCCCCAGTCGCCATGGGGTAATTGTAGCTTTTCGAGGAACTCGAGCCCATTACGCGTCGCATCGAGGGGGTTTGTCGGTTCGGGTAAGACAGGCAGGTCCTGAGTTGACGACGGATGTCAGCAAAGACCGGCGAAGACGATCAGCATGCATTGCGATAAAATGGTCAACTAACAAGGGGGAGACCCAAGAAGTACTTGTCGGCGTACGTCTGAGGCCATTGCTTTGCGGCTTCATCGTCTTCCAAGTACTTCCAGATATGTCGGCCGTCCTGATCGTTCATCCTCCATCTTGTGCGATCAGTCTTGGCCTCAACGCGGGGCTTCTTGGGCCATGCTTGCTCGGCGATGGCCTCTGCGACTCGCTTTCGGGAGGCAGGTGATTTGGTGTCGGTCGTTCCATTGCTCGAGGCAACGGAGGACGGTTTGGTAGCAACCATGCTGGGTGTAGCTGCAATCGTCCTGATGTGACGATCAGGGAGGGGAAAAAAGCAGTCCGTGGTGGATGGGGGAAATGCTATATGTACGTGGGCTGGTCGGTCTTGTTAAATGACTTCGCGGGAAGGTAGCCGCGTATCCCCTGTCATTTTTATCTATCAGGCGGTGTCCAGAAAGCCGACAGTGGGAAAGATTGCACATGTTCGGGAATAACCCACCACATCCTCGTTCGACACCCTTGCTCCAACCATATGTTTAGTGGATTGGGGTGTTGCGCCATTTCCAGGGGGGAGGGGCTTGCCCTGAAAGCCTGGGGAAGGACTGCCCTCAATCAATTCTTCCTCAGCTTGCCTTAGTTTTCACTCAGCTCAGCTCTAATTTGGTCGTCCCCTAGCAAGGCCGTTAGCTTTTGATCCACGTCGTATCCCGAAGATTGCCAGCTCGGTAACTTAACGTAAATTGCGTCCACAATGTGCCCAACAAGCTTTTGACAGCAGCCAAGTTTTTTTGACACGGCACGGGCAAGAGATTAACTTTCAGCGGCTTCGAGTCCCCGAATGTTTCTTTCAGTAGGTAGGTAGCACGAGCCACCGAATTTCATCTCGTCTTGTTGCCAAGTAATACAGCGCCTGCACCACAACCACACACACCCCTTCATTTTCCCTCCTTCCACATCGAGAGTGAACGGGCCACAAGGCACAATCAATCCATTGGCCAATGGCTTACATTGTGGGTCGAGATCCCACGCATGTCACTGCCCACAGTCGCTTCCATCCTCTATTCTGCCGACAACTTCTCTTCCGAAATGTGACCAAAGGTCATGATCTCCTGTTCGATCTGGTACAGCTCGACAAACATTTTCCGGAGATGGATCATGCTACACCTTCAACGTTAGACGGCCGTCAACAGGGCCCACTAACGTCCCAGCTGCCTTCCGCTAACCCGAGTCAATCATGCAACGTTGTGACCATCCCGCATCCGGATCCTAATTCGAACGCCACAGGAATCGCCATCACCAAGCTGGAGGACATACTTGCATCTGTTCAAGATGCCCTGCGACAAAGAGAAGAAATGTTTATTCCGTACCTGGCCCGTCCCACTTCTGCCAGCCAAGCTGCGGATGCTCCCGGTAGAGCCGCTCGTTCTCGAACGCCTCGAGCCGTAGTCCGTTTCCCCGGCCACAATGTCGCCGAGGCTACCAAGTTTAGTATGTAGCTAACTAACTCTTTCTCGCTGATGAATCCACGCTGATATTCGTCCTTAGCTCGTTTAATGCTTATTCTTCGGATGTCTCTTGGCGCCTTGACAACGGGCACAGTCATTACTAAGAGGTCCGTGGCTGGCGTTCTTGCTGACCGATAAGCGAGGCTGCTAAAAGGCAGAGAGAGCACAGGAATATCTACTATCAAAATCCCAACCTTTTCAAACGCCAAAGTGTTGTCGACAATCTCGTCGATGGTCTAGCCTACACTCTCGGCCTCGGAAGGGAAGACCTTGCCATAGTGAGTCATGTCATCAATCTTTTGCTATACCGTTTCCTAATGCTGGTTCAGGTTGCCGCAAGCAAAGGCCTTGTAGCAGGGCCTCTATCATTGCGCATGAGGGACTCCTTTGATGCCGACCCCTCCGTAGTCGACGCATCATTGGGTGGCACCGTGGGCTCCCTGATGGTTAGCTTGTGAAAATCGACTAACTGGGCGGGCAGGGCGTCCTCATCCCTTCGGCAAGGAGCGTCTCTCAGATCGACTTCGGTCCTGCATCATGGATCCTCGTCATTGAAAAGGAGGCGAGTCGTTATTCATTACCTGCTTGGAGCTGGAGGCTGAATTCGGCAGGCAACCTACCGTACCCTGGCGACGGTAAGGTATTGGGAAACTTCAAAGTCAGGTCAAGGTGTTCTCATTACGGTAACCAATTCCCTCTCTCAGGTGATTCTCCAGGAACACCAACAAATTTACTGACCATAGAGCAGGGCAAAGGCTTTCCTGATTTGAACACCAAGCAATTCGTTCACCTTCTTCACGACGCTAGACCTGAGATCCCTATCTACGCCCTCGTTGACTTTGACTGTTACGGCGTCCACATCATGCGCTGCTACAGCCATGGTTCCAGACAACATGCACACGAAAAGGGCGTCACGGTGACCAGCCTGCAGTGGCTCGGGATCAAGAGTGGCGATTTGGGCCCTCAGCATTCTTTGCTGCCGAACGGAAACCAAGAAACGTCACCGAAAGATGGAGATCCGGATGAGACGCCCCGGATGCGATCACGTCCTCATTCCTTCACAAAGCTGGGCTCAGCATCCCGACGCAGACGATGCGTTTTCAGCGATCTTGGCGCGTCGAGTGTCCTCACAGAACATGATAGGAAGCGGGCAATTAACATGATCAAAGACATTAACGAGGATGGCAATGCACATGACATGGAATGTCGGAGGGAGCTGCAGGTCATGTTGTTTTTGGGCGTGACGGTAGAGATTCAAGCGGTGGATGATGCGGGCGATATATCGAAATGGCTCGACGAACATCTGGTGGTTTAGCAAAGCAGAGCGGGGATTTCCGTTCCAATGCCGCCCACATTCAACATTTAGTTGTTGTTTTGAGGCTCCATCTCCGATGCAGCGCATGTCGACTATAGACAGGTGGTGACGAAGAGGGGGCGACTGGACTGTGCGGAGTGTGCATCACTTTCTCTCACACTGTGCCTCCACACACAATCAGCCAAAAATTTCTGACATGAACAACATTTAGACTCATTTTAGGTCCCTCAGCGCAGCTCACCCAAAATTCAAGAGATCAATATCACAAAAATGGCGCCCAAACTCACAGAAGAAGAGATCGATGATCTCATTTACTTTTCACGGGCAGGCGAGCTCGCTGACCTTGAGGAATCCCTCAAGGCCCTGTCAGAGCGGGAGAACGTGTCAATCGGAGAGGTCATCACTGCCGCCAAGGATCAGGGCAAGTCGACCTGTCTGCACATGGCCGCAGGCAACGGACACTTGGGTATGTTTAAGCGTCTTCTCACATCTCTCACATTTATAACAGACAACTGATCGTTCAATAGAAGTTGTCAAGGCCCTCATCTCGGCCTTCGACAGCCGCCCCGCCGAGGAGAAGAAGGCATACATCGACGCGGGCAACGAATTCGGCAACACGGGCCTGCACTGGGCATGCTTGGGCGGCCACCTTGACGTTGTGAAGCTTCTCGTCGAGCACGGCGCATCGCCCGCTGTTGCCAACGACAAGGACCAAATCCCGCTCGATTCAGCGCTGTTCAACGGCAAGAGAGAGGTGGCGGACTGGTTCCTGGCGCAGTCCGGAGGCCTAGAGAGCGGGAACCAGGAAGGTCTTGAGGGCGCGGCAGCGAGTGTTGAGATTGAGGATGACAGTGAAGAGAAGAAGGACGGGGAGGCGGCCAAGAGTTCATAGAATTTACTATCTTGGAATGAAATAAATGAGTAAAATGACATGTGGCTGTGTCGAATGTTCGTTGGGAATAGAAACATGTCCTAACCTTGAAAAGTCAGCAGGCCGAAATCCGACCGCTATCAAAGTCATAGTTATGTTGTACTAAGGTGCTCAAGTTTGAACGTCCCGCAGGTCAAAGAACCGATACAGAGGTGTCTGTCCAGTTTCAAAGGTCTGCAGATGATGGTCGGAATAAGTTTCGGTTCACTCCTCACAACCGTAAACACCCTGCCAGCAATGCCAGCTTCCGCGGCCTCAAGTTGACTAACTAGGGCTCGAACATGGTAAGGCCGGTATTGCACCAAGAGCACGATTGTTACTGTATAAATCAGCCACGGCGATTATGTTCAGTCGGTCTTCGCCACAAGAGCCAACTCAAACTTCAGCAAGATAGCCTAGCTTTTTCAACGATTATTTAGGCCGACAGCCAACCCCATAATAGAGCAAGAGAGATTGCTCTTAGGCACCATTGAAGGTGCCAAACCATGCGAGCAATCACCCAATACCGCACGTCTTCACCCGAACAACCATAATGCTTTGACGCGGAGTATCAAAAAACGCCGTGGCTCCTCTCGTTTCGTACATGATACTGTTGGTCTTGCCCTCATGATGTTCGGGTCAAGCTGCTCGCCTCTTCTTCCTTAGAAACTCCCAGCTTGATGTTGAAGAATGTGGGGACGGAACAGGTCCTAGTATTAGGCCACATTATACATTGGAAATGGTCGACGTCTTACTTGGTACGAATCGAACATTAGTTTGACTTAAACCTAATTCTTCTACCTCCTTAGCTTAGCACTCATTTATGAAGCTATACTCTCCACTAACTTAATTCAAATCCATTATTTTATCCAACTCGTTCTACGTCATACGCTCTCTTAAAAGGCTACGTAGTGCTGCTGCTGTGGTTTGCTCCAGAAGACTTTGTTAACTATAGAGCTTCATAAAACTTGATATGTGTCTTTCTTTTTTGCTTTTACTTTTATGCTTCTCTATTCCATACTTTCTTTTACCGTACCATAGAAACATTCAAAGGACTATCTTAGTCCGGGATCTGGTGCAAATCCAGCCTCGCCCTGCCGACATTATAAATCATGTCCTGCGAGAGAAAGATTAACAACGAAGACTGGTGTTTCAAAAAGACCTCGGGGTCTTTGGGGCCGTATATAATGCATAGGTGCCGACTTGAGCTTCGTGGTCTACCCCTTGATGTGAAAAGCTATACTGAGGCTGAGGCGTAACATGCTTATATGCTGTTCGTAGATCATTGTCTGATCATGGAGTCCCTGCTCGCCGCGTTGCCTCCGTGTTTGTTGTAAGTGCATGAGTGACAACATCCTGAACGGTGAATGAAACATACGTGCCAAGTAGGCAATGCTGGCACCAGCGCTCGAAATTACCATCCCTTCATCACAGCAGAAGGATCCAGGTGACGACGACGATGACGACGACGACGACGACATTGTTGTACGCATCGCCGGGACGGATCCGAGTCGGCTCCGCGAGCGAGTTTGTGGCTACTTATCGACTCCACTTTATGTCTGACCTACTCGCCCACCCAAACACCAAGCTTCGTTCCAATACTCTGCTTGATGAGTTTGGACTAGATCCGTGGGACACCATTTAGTCGAGAGACCGGATCATCCGGTACTTGTTCGTGGACTTACCCTTTCAGGAAATCACCCGCACGAAGACGGCGCGGGACCTGGCTGACAAAGCTTCGGACCTCATACATACCGAGGTTGCCGAGGGGGTCGCGATGTAGGAACATGGGATAGCCCAGGCTGCTGCTGCCAACCTCCCACTCCTGGTCACATTTTAGTTGCTATTGTTTCCATTCGAAGCTTAACAAGGTAAATCGCTCCTTTAGGAACTACCTAGATTGACACTAGCTTGTTAAAGCCCCGTATGTTTCTCTTCACCGCTATTGTGCCGTTGTTGGTCAACATGATTTGTGAGGTGAATTTGCGCCATGTCACATCATCAGGAGGCTTGAGTAAGAATGTTTCTCTCCTCTCTCCTCAGAAAACTGGCTCAAACCGCATTTGTGTTTGCTCTTATTGCCTCTTTCTAAGCTGGTGCTGCGAGGTAGGCAGCCTTTTCACTGCGGATGTTGTTGTTATCTGGGGTGGCTATGTAGCGAAGCTGTTCTGTGTAGGCCAGAGACCTGCAACCTCCGTACGTTTATTCGAGCTCTCGTGCGTCGCCCACCGAATTTGCATAGCTAGACTCACACGCTTGATCATCCAAATATCCTGACTGCAACTCGAGCCAGGCGTTTCATCGTCAGGAGCAGAAATGTGACGAGGTTGAGGTGTATGCCCCCTTCATCGCCGTCGCCATCGCCGAGACCAGGCCATTTCTACAAACAACGCCAGATCTCCTGAGCTCGGCCACTCCCAGAAGGTCGTTTGAAAACCGGCTATCAAGATACCAAAGTTTACCTATATGCTTCATAGATACCCTCTAAGAGTACTTCCGCTGGCCCCAAGATCCCTATCCTTCACTCCAAAACTTCGCTCAAAGACTCTCACAGACCCTGGATTCAAGAGCTTTCAACGTGTTCTGTATGGTCACCATTACAGCAGCAGTAGCCCAGCCACGTAGAACTGACGATGGCAAGCAGTCACTACAACATCTTGAGACCTGACTAGAACGCCGAAGCGGCAGGGGGCAGTCGATCAGCTGACTGTGGAGCCGAGTCAGTCGAGTACATGAGGAAGTGTGACAGAGCTCATTGGAGGGAGTTGACTGAACGAGAGAGTGTCATGGGGGCTGTGTCACTCTTGAGCCAGCATCGCCGGAGCCAGGTTAGGCCGCTCGTCCTTTTTTTTGCGAGGCCTCGTTAACATATATACCGAGCCAGATGTTGGCTGCTGGCAAAGAAACCCTCAAGAACGGAATTATTCGGACGGTTTAAAGGGAACATAATCTTTGCAAGCTTTTTTGCAGATGTAACGCAAAGTCTTTGCTGTCAAAGCCGACTTCGGTCTAATTCATTGTGTTATGCCTGTTCAGGCGTGCTATTTACAGGTTTGGTAACAAGCACAAAGAATGAAATAGATACAGAGAAAAGCAAAGAAAGAAATAGCGCACAGTAGGTTTAAATATACGAACTGTCCACCCAGGAGCTGTAATCGCTCCCCAGGATGGTGCCAATTGAAATCGCCGAGCTCAGGGATTTGCCAAACGAGCGTTTGCCTTTGGCCCCGGCGCCCGTGTTGAGGTATTCCTCGTAAGTGACATGGTCCGTTCTAGGGTCGGTGGGGTTCCAGACAGTCCAGCCGGCCGAATTGATGATACCTGAAAGGGACGTCTCCTGGAAGCACACGCGTGCGTACTCGGACCAGGGCCGTCCCAGGTAGACCGACCCAGGCGAGACGGAGGACCCAGTCTTGGCGTCGACGGTGGAATGGTCGATGACAAAGAAACTCTGATCCGAGGAGCTCGAAGGCGCATCGGCGGTGATGCTCCCGCCTCCCGCGCTGACTCGGATGTCGCTCTTGGTCACCCAGATTCGGGCGTGCTGGCCGAAAATGAAATCGACTGCACCCTCGATGTAGCACTTGCCATAGACCTGGTTGCCGACTTGCGCCAGCAGGGTGTCTTGGTACCCGTACAGGCCCACACCGTAGTAGCCCTGCTTCGTGTTGTACGCAGCTAGAGCAATGGCCTGGCTTCCCTGGCCGTAGGTGTTCTTGATGTTGATGTTGTAGATGGCGACATTGGGTGACCCGTTAATCAGAGCGGCCGAGTGCTCATCGTCGGCAGCTCCGCTCTTGATACTCGAGTTGTGTAAGATGTTGACCACGTTGTTGGTGTAGTCGGACGTATCCGTGGTGTAACCGTAGATGTTCAGTTTCCCAGACAAAGCTGGGATCACTACCTGCTCCTGGTAGTTGCCGGCATGGATGAAGATGCTGTGAGCGGAGGTCGACGAGGTTGAGATCGAGTTGACAGCGTCTTGAATCTAGTGTCCGGTTAGACTATGGGAACGCGACAGGCAGAAACATCGGAAATCACACACGTGAGAGAAATTGCACCCTCCAGTTGTGCAAACAGTAATACTGCCGCTCGGCGCTGAGGTCCGGCTTGCGGCGAGGGCATGGGCAGCACCGTACCCAAGAAGTAGAAGTGACAACATCTCGTAAGTTTGTAATGAGACTGGTTTCGTTAAGAGGATGGATCGATGTCTATGCGACTGCCAGTTCCAGCCTGGTGTGTTTGTGATGGTTGTTCAAGAGACATTCGACTTGTCAGAAAGACGGAGTGTTATATACAGCTCGAACCACCGGATATTCGGCAGAAACCATGAAATCTTCGGACGCAAATTATTGGTGGCATTTATCTGTTACATCTATGGACCGCCGTTGCATCTGTGTCATCTGTGTGATATCCGCCTTCAACTTGAAGCTGAACACGCGCGGATCAAGATGGAGGAGAATGATGATGGGTAACACGGGTCATGTGGAGTTGTCCTCCTCCACATGACGACACCTTCGCCTCGCTTTACATTTCCTTGAGTACTTGCTCAGTCGACTCATCATGGAAACATGTTGTGGGCGTGCCCGGGTTTTGCGCATGGGAACATCCTTGTCCGTCAATGATATGATTGCCAGTATATTGTTCGTTCCTGTAGTGCAAAACCTGGCCACCCCGCGCAGGCCGAAGCCGACGCAGCCGTGTTCTGGTTTGGTTTGTTCGTCAGCCTAGACTTGTGGACTCACAAGTTGCTGCAGATGATTTGGATGTACGATCGGCAATGATATGCCGGGACTAGTTTCGCGAGACATGGGATGGTGGGGGAGGAACCGTAAGAACAAGCTTCTATGTATGTCTATATGCGCAGGTGCTCCAGCGCTAGTCTCTGCAGCTAATGATTCTGAATCACACGTCCTTATAAAGATTATTTCCCACGAATGTTCATGGGGGACGATAAATGGATTGTGGGGAATGTGTCAGGGATCAGAGCGGAAACCGACTGCAATCCCCGTGGGATGCTGTGGAGGTGCTGCCCCTTGCTCAAATTATTTGTTTGCCTTGCGCTTGAATATACCCCCCTGCTGCCCAGCACAACGCCCAAGGTTGTCTAGGCTAGGAGAGATGAGAAGAGGGCAGAGAATTGGACCGAGAACCCGGGGATCAAAAGTCGCTCAGTCGCGTGTCATCCCCACAAACCCATGAGCCACGATCTCCTCACTTAGCTCTTCAGAACCCCATGGGAAACGAAGTGCGCTCTAGCGCCTTCCACGGGCTCTGAGTGAAACTTCCGGCCCGAGCCTGCCAGCCTTTACTCTGACTGAATCGCGAAGCGGATAGTGAAAGCCTTCTAACCGAGCTAAAACGAATTACACTGGGCTAGTGATTGGTGGAACCGACTCTAACGGTTGGCCTCCAGACCATGTCACGATGTCCTCTGCGTCTGTTTGTGTNGGGGGGGGGGGGGGAGATTGGGAGTTCGAAGGAGGTTTTGAGCATCACGAAATTCGTATATAAAGAGGCAGACAAGCGGAACCTGTCAAAGTCTTGGACCATCTTGGCATCAAAGCTTAGCTACAGCCTCATCTAACCCACTCTTGAGTCCTCCTCCAATCTTGACAACTCTTTTCGTCCTTGTATCACATATAACGTCGATCGTCATGCAACCCAACTTCTTGGCACTGTTGCTTGCGAGCATCAGCTCCGTTGCAGCTGTCCCAGCGCCAGCGCCCACCGCTCCACCTTCTCTGGAGCATGCCGCGGCCAAGCGTGCGACCCCCTGCACATTCTCTGGCGCCGACGGCTATTCGCTAGCCAGCAAAAACAAGGCTGCCTGCGCCACCATCGTCCTCTCGGCCCTGTCCGTTCCGTCTGGCGTCCCTCTGAACTTGACCGGCCTGAACGACAACACCGTTGTCGAGTTCCAGGGCACCACCACCTTTGGTGCCAAGCCATGGCCAGGACCGCTCTTCGCCGTGAGCGGCAAGTCCATCACCATCAGAGGCTCGGGCACTCTGGACGGCCAGGGTGCGTCCTACTGGGACGGTGGCGGTTCCAGCTCCGGCAAGACGAAGCCCAAGTTCTTCCAGGCGCACGATCTCACCAACTCCCGCATCCAGGACATTACTATCCTCAACGCGCCAGTCCAAGTCTTTAGCATCAACAACGTGAAGACGCTACACGTTGACAGCGTCACCATCAACAACAAGGCCGGTACCTCTCAGGGAAAGAACACAGACGGCTTTGACATTGGTAGCTCGGACAGTGTTACCATCACCAATGCCACGGTATACAACCAAGATGACTGCGTTGCGATTAACTCTGGCACTGTAAGCTCTTTTATTCGTCCCTCTCTGCGCCGTGGTACTCAGGACGCTAACAAACAATTGTTCACAGAATATCGTCTTCTCCGGCGGCTTCTGCTCTGGCGGTCATGGCCTCTCCATTGGTTCCGTTGGCGGCCGCAGCAACAACAAGGTCGACGGCGTCATCTTCTCCAACTCCCAAGTTGTCAACTCGGAGAATGGCGTTCGCGTCAAGACCATCTCCGGCGACACCGGCTCCGTGAACAATGTCACCTACAAGAGCATCACGCTTTCCGGCATTACCAAGAATGGCATCATCGTCACCCAGGCCTACAACGGTGACACGGCGACCACTGGAGTTCCCATCACCGATCTAATCCTCAACGGCGTCACTGGAAGCGTCAGCAGCAGCGCGAAGGAGATTTCGATTGACTGCGGCAGCTCGTCGAGCTGTAGCAACTGGAGTTGGAGTGGCGTCTCCGTCACCGGCGGCTCCAAGGGCACCTGCACCAACGCCCCCAAGGGCGTCTCTTGCTAGACTGTCGAGCCAACGTAGCGTTTCTGGGTTTTGTAGTCAACTATCAGGAATACGAGTGCGACCATGCGAGATATACAGTTCACTGCGGTTGGCAACGGTTGACTAGGGAACTATGAGTTTGACGAATCTCATGAAATAGCAATAACCAAAAACTCTTTGTAGTTTGAATGCTTTGTTTTTGAGCGGTATCAGTGAATGTTCGCGAGAGGCTATTTTGATCACAGGCCCTGCGTTCGTCTGATGAAGCGAGCTCTCCACAAAACAACGGTGTATGACACGTGTAGTTCACCGTCTCCTTCAATGCCGCAGTTTTACAGTATAAACTTTTGGAGAAATAGAGAAACGTGCAATTCATGAGAGGCCATAGCCTGCACGCACGCGTGCCATTGCGGAGCAAGCTGGAGGCTCGCGTAACATTCAATAATGAGCTCGAATGTACGTGGCTTGTATAGAATTCAAGTATCTATAGTGTTGAGTGGAAATTGCTATCTTGATTGCAAGTGTGGCAACCCAGTTGTGATTCGCAATTGGGTCCAACTCCTGTTAGTGATGGTCAGTGCCTGCTCTTCACTGCCTTACCTTACCACTACCACGATTGCCTGTATCAAATCGCTAACTGTAACTGTGAGTTCACCATGCAATGCGTACAAGTCATGAAGTAGAAGTGGACGCAGTAGTTATCTAACGACCTTCATCCGTTACGTCAAGGAATGCGTGAACTAGCAATTGCTTACCGGATCCCAGTACCAAGGAAGTAGATAAAAATGTAGGCCCTTGTCTTTTCGGGTTTGAACGAGATCGAACGCCATTCAAAACGGTAGATACTCTTTTTTTGTTAGAACAACTACGTTTTTGCATCTTGACACGAAAAGTCAAGAACAATCAGCACTCTGTCGAAACGCTAGAGGTTCCCGACCAGATGAGCAGGCTCTAAATCATATGTTCAGACGGCGACATCGACGTCGTCTCGGGAGTAGAATTACTGCGCCCGTTACCATCTGAAATAAGGTAATCTGATGGAATGCGGTTTTCAAGCAGCCTTCGCTCGCGTATAGACACGCGCCACTGAAACAGAACTAGTCTCTATGTCGGACGCATAGCGGAGTTCCACTCCTCCATTATACGAGACCAAGCTGAATCAAGGACGCCGACAACGTTACGGGACTAGAAAAATGCGTTAGGTCCTTGGTTTTGGGGCGGGCAGCGGCGGAGCGGGATGGCATGTGCATCCCAACACGGTCGCCGATGTGACTCAATTCCGCAGGCAGGTGGCTGTGCCACCCGCAAGATGCGACTTCAACGCTCGGTATTCTTAAGTTGGGCAAACTCTCTTGTAAAGTCATTCTCCTAGTGCGACCATTATTCTCAATTTGAATCAGATAATTATTTCCAACGAAGCAATAGCCAGTCAGTCAGACCATGGCGCATAAACCACGCCTCCTCACCGAGGCGGAACTTCGACGATTTGAGGACTGCGCCGGTGAGAACGCCAAGCTCGCAGACTGCTGGACCAGTGACCGGATCCTTGTCATCGCATGCAAACCCACAAGCGCGTATAAGACTGCACGCGTCTCCGTCCGGCCGGCCCTCGAGCTCGACGTTCTCTCGCCGGCGGGCAACCCCGTATGGCAGTCTATCCCCAGCGTGTCGCGCCCCACGCGACACTTCTGCCGCAGGAGACTCCGGCAACTGGAACGGCCCAAGGGCAAGGGGGACAAGATGTATCAGCCGCGGCCGTGGTGCGTGGCGACGGGGGTGTATCAGAGCTATGAGTTGTACGAAGAGGAGGCAAAGGTGAAGGCGCAGGAGGTCTTTGACGAGCTGGGCAAAGGATACGCTTCTGTGTGCATTGCGACCTGTTACATTTCCACCACGATGAAGGAGTTGGGGACGTTTGGGTTGAGGCTTCCGGCGAGCACTGTTTTCGTTGATTTGATCAAGGTGTTGGAGCACCAGACGAGGGAATGCGGGATTCCGGAAGAGTTGAAGAAATACACGGACGAGAACGTGTCGGTATGGAAGGGCAGGTACGATGGGCGACCCGGGGGTATCATTGACCGGCATGGCATGCAGGATGTTCGGTTCCTGGAGCTACTTGGTCCGGCGGCCGAGGCTCATCGACTGGATTTCAAAAAGGCTGAAAAGGAGGACACTGCTCTGAAGCGAATCGCGGGCAGGTTCCGAAACGGATGAGTGGTGGGCACGTTGTTCAGTGTTGAAGGCTGGGGTGTGGAGGATTGCCGGGCGTGTCGGGTTCCCTCATCTCATGTGATATCTTGCACCATGCGAAATCGAAAAGCAGTTTGAGATATTTTTCTCGTAGTCTAATACTGACTGTCAACAACATGGCAGGCAGGAAATTGTGAAGCTCGGGATGACCGAGGAACAATTAAAACGCTCTGTTCGGTGAGCGGCGTGGCGTGGGGGCAGGGGTGTGGGTAGCGCGGAGATGTGGAGCTGGGATTCCCCACATAGTGGGAGATTCCGGCTCGATGAGTACGCAAACTGTCCTAAGCGCACGCAACAAGGGGCTTTATTCCTCCACTCTGGAACGGCGAGAGTGCATTCTTATCAGGCACTGTGCTGAGCGATTCGTGGGGGTCGGAGCTCATTCCCCCGCGTTGAGGCGCAACGACATTGGATGGATCGGTATTCTGCCCACCCCTATCATCCCCACCGTAGCCATCTCATCTCACTGCCAGAAACTCATCCTCCTCGGACTCATCACCACATTCTCAATAGGACGCCTGGCACAGTCGCGATTAGACTGGCAAGCGACCGAGTCTCCTTCGTGCAACGCATGCGCTCGGCTGTCTACCAGGCTTGGCCCCGCAACACTTACTCCTGGCCCTCGTCCTACCTCCGTCAACACGAACCGCGCTTCACTTTCTAGTCTCTGCCATGTCATCCTAGTCGCCGCTGATGACGAGCAACTCATGGCCCTACAACGAGCATCCCAATGCTTTTAGCCCCTACAAACGGGCCAGCCGCAAAGGGGCACCTCGCCGCTTCCAATGCGACCATCCAGGATGCGACAAGAGATACTCCCGGGCTGAGCATCTCCAAAGGCACCAGCTTAATCGTGCGAAACCCTCCCCTAGCCGTGGAGAAGCCAAGAGAAACAGAACCCATTGACTGACGCTTTCTCTTAGATAAACCAAAGGAAATCTTCACCTGCGACCACCCAGGCTGTGACCAAAACTTTGTACGCGCCGACCTGCTGGCGCGTCACAAGAAGCGACACTCGCCGTCCTACGTTCCCCGCAACCGCGCTCCAAATTACACTGCCCCCGGCGCCTCCGGTTCCCCATCCGAGCCCGCAGAGGCGCCGTCCACAGCGAATGCCGGCCCGGCACCCGCTTTACCTGACTCTTCATCGCCCCAGTCCTCGTTATCCCAACCCCAACCCTGTCTTCCTCAACCCTCCTTGAGCGGGCCCCATGACGCTGCCATTCTTCTCACCACTAATTCTAATACTCCTCCCACGCCTTCGACAACTGCCCATCAGCCTCACCCGGTCCCGCAGCCCACGGGCATCGCCGCATCTTCGTCATGGCAGCCTATCGACAACGTGCCTGTGAGCATGACGCATCATAGGTCCGAGTTCTATACTCGGGAACAACCTCCAATCTCTCAAGCACCGCCACTCATGCCCGGGTTCAACAATATGGGCTATCAGCCGGATGAGGTCTTGTCGCGGGACAACTTTGCCGTCTGGCTCTTTGACCCCCAGGCAAGCTTTAGCGATTTCAACGGCATTGCCAACATGCCATTTCTGGAAGGCGGTCTCGAGTCGACGTTCAATAACAACATCCATTACGACTACGAATCCCTAACGAGCATGTCACAACTCGACCACACCCCGCCTCAGCACGTCGAATCCAACGACGATCTCATCAGCGAACATCGCCGGCAAGAGATCCTCAGATGGCTGCAGATTTTCCGTCAGAAGCAACCCAAGTACGAACCGCGCATCGTGAGCCTGGTGCAGGAAAGCGGCGGAGACTTGCCGGCGCTGAATCTGGACATGATGAGGGACTGTCTCCAGGAATTTTGGAAGAGCATCTCCCCCAGATTGCCCATAGTTCATCAGCCAACATTCTCGTCCGACCGTTGCTCCATTTACCTGTTGATGGTCATGATTGCCCTTGGGGCCGCATCATTGAGCGGCAGGGACTCCTCAGGAAACCTCGAACAGTATGGCGGCCTCGCAGATGTCATCATCTCCAGCGTCCGATGGGAGATCCTCACCGCTGAGGAGGCATCGCCACCCGTGGGGTTGTTCATCGCCCAGTCACTGCTGCTGCTCGAGTTCTACGAAAAGATGTTTTCTTCTAGGCGCATGCACGAGCGAGCACACATTTACCACTCGGCTACTCTAACCCTCCTGAGGAGGGGCAGCCCCTTGATGGGCAGGGCAGGAAGCGAATCGCCACCCGAGGAAGCCGCTCCGGCATCGAACGATGGCACAGCGTCCGAGTCGAGAACATGGTGGATCAGATGGGCTGAAAGCGAGTCAATGCATCGCGTCGTCTTCGCTGCTTTCATGATGGACATCCTCCACGCAGCCATGTTCGGCCACAACGCCGACATGGCCCCCCATGAGATCCGGCTCCCCCTGCCTTGCGACAACAGTCTGTGGACGGCTCCGACCCCCGACGCGTTCCGCCAGGTGGATGGGAATTACCGTATGTACGGGATCAAGCAAGTGTCGTTCCTCGACGGGCTGAAGAGCGCTCTTCACGGCCAGGAGGTCAAGACCCATACGTTCGGGCGCATGATCATCATGTCCGGACTGTTGAGCGTTGGCTGGCATCTCTCCCACCGAGAATCCCACCTCAAGTGGCTCGATTTGCGCACCCCCAGCAACGAGACGCACGGCGGGTGGAGGAACATCCTTCTCCGCGCTTTTGACGAATGGAAAGAGAGTTTCGATGTCGCCGCAGGGCCGAACGACACGTCCGAAGCGCCTGGGCAGTCTTCGAGCTCCAATGGCCTCATACACTCCGCTGCGGTCCTCTACCATCTGGCACACATCAGTCTCCACGTTGACATCATCGACTGCCAGGTCTACGCAGGCGTGAAACGATTAGTCGGCCGGCGAGTCTCGACTCGCGACCACTCGAATGCTGTCGCCAGAATGAGAACCTGGTCCAACTCTCCGCCTACACGCCACGCTGTCCTGCATGCCTTCAAGCTACTCTACCGTGTGCTGGTCGACCACCGCGGGCCGAGGAGACGGGCCAACAGCTGCGAATCGCTTCCGGAGCCCGTGTCCGTTTTCTACTCCTCTCGCAGCGACCCGGATCCCCACCGGCCGTGGACCATGTACTACGCGGCACTGACCATCTGGTCTTTTGCACAAGCATTGGGCATCCCCAGTAAGAACTTGCCGCCGGTAAGATACAGCGAGATTGCTCGTTACCTGGCCCACTTCGCTGAGCTGGATGAGCTCGATGATGAAGCGACTATGAACCTGGGTGACAGGCTGCCGGAGTTGCTCGACCTGTTAAGAACGAGTCTGCAGCAGTCTCAATCAGAGCTCCTGAGGGAGGCGAGCGAAACATTGAAACTCTGCCAGGATATG
This sequence comes from Colletotrichum chlorophyti, assembly GCA_001937105.1. Classification (NCBI taxonomy): domain Eukaryota; kingdom Fungi; phylum Ascomycota; class Sordariomycetes; order Glomerellales; family Glomerellaceae; genus Colletotrichum; species Colletotrichum chlorophyti. The sequence goes on along the minus strand of MPGH01000108.1, from coordinate 229,697 downwards.
ATAAGGTAGTTGAAACTTCTGGATGCCAGTTCTTCTCAACGAATGGCCCAACCAATTATGTGTGGTTCCACACGCTGGCTACGTGAGAGTGCTGCACGTAAACGGCCGGCTGTGTTTGCGATTCTCGAGGGTCTTGAGATCCTCTGCCATGTTCCTCCCCAAAATATCCCTGGACTATCTATCGGCAGGAAGAGACCAACTATTTCTCTCCTTTGACCCCAGAACAACAGTGCACATACGTGCTTCTTGTGACAGAAGCGTGGCCTGAAGTGGAGACAGAACAGGGGCCCAACTAGTTACTGTTCAGTTTCTTGATTCAAAGAGAATGAAGCAGGTAGTGAGGGGGGGGGAGGGTCGGGTGGGAAAGAGGCGGTGACGATATCTCTGCTGCTGGGGACGATACCGAAGACACAGCGGTGCCTAAGAGTAAGTTAGGCGTCTTGCCTACGGCTTAGATACTTAACAATAAAAGTCTGGGTCAACAATGGGTCATTGACTGTGTGATAGCATTGTGCTGTCTTAAGGGAAGGAATTTCAAGCGATAAGCAAATACATGACCCCGTTAAAAAGCTCAGCAAACACAGAGTTGAGCTTCAATGCGATCATCCCGCGCCCCTCCTGCTTACTGCGCTTGTTACCGAGAGCCGCTCGCTGTGCCAACTGCTTTCACACAAATACGTCACGTGAAGTATCTTTCGGCTCATCCTTTCCAAGTATGCGATAGGTTCCTGCTCGGCTTGTAATTCCGCCGACCGCCTCAGCCTCACTTTGCGCTTTGCATAATACTACGACCCTCTTCTCATCTGCAATTTTCACCTTCCAATAACTTACCTATAGAGTGCTTTCTCCAACTTCCAACCACTGTCATGGGAGCCTTCTATCTAACTGTGAAAAGTTACAGAAAAAGCTGGACCAAGAGGTGATTCTGTGGGCGATGAACCCATGTTTCTGTGGAATTGACCACACACCGCCCAGGTTCTTCAGCCTCAGGATCGAATCTAGCTAATAGCCTGGTCAAACAACATGATGGATCCTCATCCACCCTTAGACGTCCATATAGCAAATCTAGCTCGATGTCTCAGCCAGCACGATGAGAATCGGTACTGAGGCAGAAGTGCCCCTTCGACGAGTAGCAGAACAAGCGGAGACGACTTTTGGCGAGCACCACAGCCTCACGCTCAGGACCAAGTCCATGTTAGGAGCTGTGCTCTTCTCAATGGGACAGTATGCTGAGAGCGAGCTGCTACTCAGACGTGCGGCAGACGGGCATAGGATAACACTTGGTAGACACCACCACGATACCCTTTTCACCTACTACACTTTGGGACTTACTCTTTACAAGCAGGGAAAGCGTCCAGAGGCAAAAGAGTTACTTCGAAACGCCTCGGACCGTAGTGGGAGAACATATGGCGGGGATGATGAGAAAATAGTGGATAGCAAATACTTGGTAGAACGCGCTTTCTGGCGGCAGAATAGTTTCATTGAGGCAGAAAACCTATGTCGAAAGGTAGCAGACCGTGGCGAGAGAGCACTCGGCGGGGATCATCAGAGAACACTCGAAAGCAACTACCGGCTTGGAAGAGTACTTGTCGACCAAAAAAAGTTCAGCGAGGCTGAAGGGCAATTACGGAAAGCGGAAAACGGCCTGGAGAGAACGGTTGGCAGAGATCATATCGACACGCTTGATAACAAACGCTTGCTTGGATGTGTGCTCGTCCGCCAGGGCAAGCATGCTGAGGCTGAGAAGCTGCTCAGACAAGCAGCAGACGGACTCGAGAGGAAACTCGGTAGAGAAAGTGCTGTCACGCTTCACAGAAGACACTGGCTAGGAGTCGCACTCCTAGATCGGAATAAGCACATTGAGGCAGAAGGACCTCTTCGACATGCAACAGATGGCTACAGGAGAGTGATGGGCGAAGACTATGACCAAACAACGATCAGCAAACGCGCGCACTAGTAGTGGCGAACGAAATTCAGGGAAAAAGCGGTTTCTCCAAGCACCTTTCTAAGATTGAGAATAACCCTAGGTTCAAGCGCGAGGAGGCAGGGCCCGATGTTCTATTTGAAGCAGCGTACGACCACGAAGGGGGCCAGACGTGTGAGCGGTGTAGTCTCGACAGGCAAGAAGCCCGGCCGCGACGGGAGAGCGGGGAGGAGGTGGCGGTGCACTACGGGACCATCGCATCAGGGAACCAAGTGATGAGGAACGCTAGAAAGAGGGGCGAGGTCAGCGCGGAGCTAGGCGGGGTGCTCTGCTTCGAGATGGAGGCCGCGGGCCTGATGAACAGCTCCCGATGCCTATTGATCCGCGGCATATGCGACTACGCAGACTCGCACAAGGACAAGACGTGGCAGGCGTACGCGGCGGGAACGGCTGCGGTATGGGCGAAGGAGTTGCTTTCTGTGATTCCCGTCAGCAGACGAGACGAAGTCGGCCAGGATGAAGGATGGTGATCGGGACTGCAGAGAGGTATGGGATCGATCAAGCGTCTTGTATTCTTCTTTTTTGGAAAGCGATGACGCTGATTGGTTGAAGGATGTATAGATGCAACGTCTTTTTCCCGTTTGTAAAGGTTTGATCATGCTAGAAGAACGGATGAGCTTAGCGTAATAGATCAGAGGATGGTGTATCAGGCGGCCGGGGAGTGCTAGAGGTTATTATGCCCAGCAGAAACAGCAAGATGTAAGCTGTACTGCAAAAGTGTAGTCGCCTCGAGCTGGCATACCCACTTGAGGCTGATTCCATGCGTACTTTTGTCATGTTAATCATTGGGAAATGCATTAATGAAACGCTACACAGACCAGACTTGCCGGCTCATCTTTCTCGCGAGAAACTACTACTGTTAACATCCGCGCTATCCGCTAGCTGCAGCTGCAACACCACCAGCCCCTGCCTGAGGAAGAAAGACGGCGAACTCTCCGTTCATGTTGGCAACCTTCAAAGTCAACTCGTTTTCTTCTCGCTCAAACTCCAGTTCTCCTAGAGCGGGATCAATGATGAAGGCGTTGGCATCAGGAAAGAGGCGGCCTATTTGGCCTTTGCTGATGTCAAGTGTATCTGTCGCGAGGTTAGCCTTTACCGATTCGAAATTTAGTGATGAGTATCCGGGCGACATACTATCCGCATTAAGAATGAAGTCAATCTTGGAGAGCGTGACTCCCTGTCCACCCTCTGCGAGATTAACCTTCCACGAGACCGGCTCGACTGCAGTGAATCCGGGCGGAGGGGGCGCAGGTGATCTGTTCTCGGTGACTGTTAGAGTCCGACCGACGGCGTTCTGGAACTCGACCTCAAATCGGCCGTTTTTCTAAGGAGAGAAAAATATGTGAGAAGGGTCCTTGATAGCCCGCTGTAGAAAGATTGCAGGGGCTTACACCGGGAGGAAAGAGGACATCCTGCTTCGCATTTGCGCCGCCCAACCGGACTGGTACGGCAAACTGCCCTTCAATCTCCTTCTCGTCAGCCTTTTCCCCCTCTCCACCACCTTCCCCTCCAGCAGCGGCTCCTTCGCCTGCCGCCGCTCCCTCGGCGGGTGTCCGTTTTGAAAATCTCAGCCCCTTGATTGCATCTCTCACAGGCCCGCTGTATCGAACAACTATACCAGCTGACGGGTTCGATATTGGTATGCAGGCTGCAGATAACAACTGTGAAGAGAGAAGGACGAGGTTTGACAGTCTCATTCTCAAGGTGGGTAGTCGGTTATGAAAAGCAAATGAAAGATAAAGAACAGAAACCAGCACAATCGGCTTGTGCAAGATCGTAGCGGTCTATCAGCGAAAACGGAGTGGTAGAGAAGTAGGAAATTCAAGACAAAGTGCGCAAACCTCTACGTGACCTAGCGGCACAGATTGGAAATCGAGTCGATTATATGCTCAGCGGACAATCGACCTGGCGTGAGCCCTCTGGCCGACTTTGGGTGACGGAAGACCCTCCAGAGGGACCTGTTGTGCTGCCAAGAACGACTGCATCATGAAACCCACATAAGACGGCAAGGATGAAAGCCCCTCCCCCGCCATCTATGCCGCCAAGCTTGCCAAGGAAGAATTTGGTCCTGCAGGAGGTCTCTCTGAGAATCATACAATGAAGATGACTACAACGAATCGAGGGCCACATATTGCGCAGACGTCGGCGGTTAGGTTTATTCGCATTTCGGCATTGGGTGATGCTTGGCCACCGGAAAACTCGCCTTTACTTGACGTTACCGGGCGTTTATTCATCCGAGAAGAAGAGCTTCAGCAAACAAAAGCCTCCGCCTCGTCGCACAACCGATACGAAAGAGTTTGACAAGCGGTAGGACTGATAAGATTTGATGAGCTTGGATCTTAAGTTGTCATTTCCGCCTCAACCATCCGATGTTGAGTGATGACCAACAGCCCTGGAGGTGCTTATCTGACACTGGCCTGTAATCGGTGAATTATCATCCGTCTGTCTCTGCGAATAGGCTTTGGTGCTGTTGCCGTCAAGTCAGTTGTCATTCGCCCAACACGAACCTCCATTTCAGCTCAGATTTGGGGGTGATGCCGACATCTCATGCCAGTCTCAGATGGCAGCTGTCGCGTACTAAACATAGACTCTCAGACGCTTTTACTTACCGGCCGTCAAACGAGCAGACATTCGAGCCCCTGACCTAGTTACCGATCCGGAATCAGAGCATATAGCCGGGAGGGTAGAACTTATGCGGCCAATGATTTCATCCATTCTAACGCTTCCCTGTCGATCCTTCGGCTCAAATTTCTCTCTTCTGAAACACAACTGTCGTCGTATCTTGCAGGGGGCCACCTCCGCTTCGGATCGACTTAGGAGTCGAATATTTTCTCAAATGTGCTGCCCCGAGCAGCAAGCTGGAACAAAGTGATCACAGCCATGTACGCGACTTTCCGTTCCTAGGCAGCGGAGTTTAGAGGTCAGATGGGAAAGAGTGGGCTTGCATTGAACATAGAAGGCCATTCGCAGCTGAGGTCTTGCATCGTGGATCGTGCGTCGGCGGGCAACATATTCGGCCGGCTTGGCAATCAGGCCATTTTTGACTCGTTGTTCTCGTTCCAAATTATGGCTCTATAGAAGCCATTTTCGCTGAATGAGTTCAACCCCTAAGTATAACCAGGATTGAGCCCTTGATTCTCGCAGCTTTCAAGCGTGGAATGGGGCCATGGATCCTGCTCTTCAGAATCTGGCTGTAAGTCTTCGGAAGAAGCAGATTGCGACCGTTTCTCATCTTCCAGATTTCGGTGTTTCGCCTGGCGTAGGAACAGTCTTACTCTTGAGGCTCGGCAGGATGGACTTGAAAAGGCTGATCGAGTGCTGATGTGCATTGTTCTTCAGACAGCTCTAGCGAATCCCGTTGCCTATGTACGGAGCCAAAGCGAGAATCGCAAAGCCACTTCTCAAGGTTGCTTTGAGACAACAGGCAAGATTTCAACGGATTAACTACGTAGAAAACGAATGTTCACTGCAATTCTCTAGTTGGGCAAAGCCGAGACCGCTCGGAGGGTGGAGTCCACCCGGGCGAAGACGGGGTCAGAAACCGGGGCTTGGTCCGATTGCTCCGAACTCGCATACGCTTATTCTCCTTCCTTTTTGGACGCTGTTTATCCGAGCACAACGTCACCTGGTCGCGACCCCTCAATTCTACTGTTTACCCGTTCGTAGTCGCAATTTGAAAGTCAATTCTCGAGTTGATCCATAACAATTCAAGCTGCTCTGAATCGGTCCACACAATGGTGACAAAAAGAATCGCTCGATATGGAGATTGGGGGAGTCCAATCACCGCCGATACTGTAACGTCTAAAAGCTGGACCGTTACATCGCCGCGAGTACACGTACGAGCTACACCCAACAGACAAGCATCCACCATGACATACCACTAACTATCTACCGCAGCGGGAAACGGGCCGCGCCTTCTTCAATGAGTCAAAGGATGACGGCCGCAATGGCATAGTCGAGATCGCCAAGGATGGGCTCAAAGACTTGCTGCCAGCGCCCTACAGTGCCCACAACACCGTCTATGAGTATGGCGGTTCTCCGTACGACGTGGTCGCCGACGGGAGAATAATCTTCTCGCACTCGGATAACACTGTTAAGGTCCTCGACCCTAGTACAGGTGACGTCTCCAACCTGACGGGTCACTCGAAATTGCGATATTCGAACTTCAGCGCAAGCCCTTCAAGCCCCTGGGTTTTGGCCATCGAAGAAGACCATGAGATCAACACACCACGTGGGATCAAGAATTACATCGTCGCCATTAATGCGGATAGCGGTCAAGTGCGGAGAGTCGTTGAGGGCGCGGACTTTTACTACACACCGCAATTCAGCGAAGACGGGAAAAGGTTGACTTGGATGGAATGGGATCAGCCCAATCTCCCCTTCTCGGCTGCTAAGGTGTTTGTGGGCGATTGGACGGCATCGGCAGCAGTTGAGAATGCGGTTTTGGTGGCGGGCAAAGACCGCGAGGGCGCTGCTGAGCCTCGATGGGGTCCCGACGGGAGTTTGTTTGTTTGCATCGAAATCCATGGGTTCCGACAAATCTTTCGTTTGCCCCCAGGAAAAGACACGCCTTCTCATGTTCAGCTTGACGGACTCGAGAACGCCGAGTTCGGGGAGATACGTTGGTTTCAAGGAAGGTATGGTTGCTCTCAGACAGCTGCTACTTCTTTCTTTCTTACTCTTTTTTCTTTCTTTTCTCTTCTTTTTTCTTTCCCCTGCTGACAGAAATCTAGCCATACGTATGCTCCATTGTCGTCTCGGCACATTGCTGCCGCCGCCGTTATCTTCGGTCAAGCAAAATTGATTCTGATTGACCTCGAGAAAAACGAATGGAAGGTTATCGGGCCGCCAAACATCTGCGGCATTGCATTTGATTCCCTGGTACGACTGAACGATGAATCTTTGCTTCTTATCGCCGACCAATCCGCTTATCCTTCCGCTCTTTACCAAATCAATGTCATCAGCGGTGACACTACCATAGTCAGGGAGACAACGGATGAGAAGCTACCAGAATCGCTATTCTCTAAGCCGGAACTGGTGAAATTTCAGTCCAAGGGCTCACCATCAAGGACAATTTACAGCACTCTATGGATGCCGCGGAATCCAAAATTCCTGGCTCCAGATGATGCCCTGCCGCCCCTCATCATATCTTCTCATGGAGGCCCTACCGGATATACTGGCTCTGGATTGAAATTACGAACTCAATACTTTACAGCACGAGGGTACGCTTTTCTTGCCTTGAACTACACAGGTTCGACTGGACACGGCAGGGACTACCGGGAGGCGCTATTCGGCAAGTGGGGAATCGTTGATGCGGATGATGCTGCCGAGGTAGCCAACCATTTGGTCCAAGCTGGCCGAGTTGGCAAAGTCGGAATCGTTGGTGGAAGCGCAGGAGGATACAACGTTCTTCAAGCTCTTGTCCGCCACCCCCAAACGTTTGACGCCGGGTTTTGCGTATGCGGTGTGAGCGACGTCAAAAAGCTGGACGAGTCCACCCACAAGCTCGAATCAGAATATATGGGAGCGCTGGTGCTTGACCCAGGTATGACTGATGAGGATAGAGAACAGAGATACCGAGAGCGAAGTCCTCTGTTTCATGCGAGCAAGATAGAGGCGCCCCTCTTCTTGTTACACGGAATGGCGGACACTGTGGTCCCTGTCGAACAGGCACGTCTCATCTATCAGGCTGTGAAGGACAAAGGAGGAGAAGTCAGGATCAGGGAAGTGGAAGGCGAGGGCCACATGTTTGGAAAGCCTGGGAGTCAGAGACTTTGGCTTGAGGAAGAAGAAGCTTGGTGGCGGAAATACCTGCTCTGAGATGAAATGCAGGAAAGTGGAGTGTTCAAGGTCATGTGTTGCTGTTATCACTTCGGAATACATTTGTCATAATGTCATTACTCTGACGAATGGATCAGAATTAAGAGTTTGTAGATATACCTAACAATATGAAAGACTGGTGAATCTCTTGCGTACAATGCACAACCACTAACGACTGCTTAGACCAGACAACTTTATCGAAATATTCTAGTTTCTTATTTCTTTAGATTGCGGCGAGTATTACTGAAGAAGACAGGCCGTTCATTTTGAACGTATTACTGCATCATTTTGCCTGGCTTTTCCTCAAAACGCAGCCATTTTCAACACATAACCTCGAGGAGCATCAAGCCAATAGTTGTATCATACCTTTCTGTGTGATTGGCAAGCCTTTTCATAGCCATGCTCATGATCCCTTCCTCTACGGGGGCCGTTAAAGACAGGGGATCAAAGTCATCCAACACCAATAGGTTCTTGAAAAGACGTGTCGGCGTCTACTGCCTTCGTTCAGCGAAACCAGGCTGTCAGGGCGCCATCTTAGGGCTCGGAAACTAAGAGCAACACCATCAACCGTCACTCTCAGAAAGCCGGCTTGCCATGACTCACTCAATCCCGGCTGAAATTTAGGTTTTGTCATTTCTTGAGTTTTGAATCTTCGGAGGATTCTTGACACTTTACGATTCATGGCAGCGGGATAAGTGATATACGTCACTCTTCGCTCGGTTTAGGGTCGCAAAGAGATATCAAAGGGCCACAGACATGTCTGTCAGCCATGCCGAATGGCAAGACTGAGATGTCAACATTGCTGTGAATAGGCAACTAGCGCAGTGACAGCCCTTGCGTGGACTAGTTGTAAGTTGATGTAAATCATCGGATTAAAGCATATCACGGTCCTTATCGCCTCCCTCAAAAAACTTAAGATTACCATAAATTTTACGCCCCTGGTCCCACTGAGTTGGGGAGCTCTGGCCCATTTCCAGAGTCTAGACCTATCGTCATTCAATTGGCGAAGTTGATGGCTGCAAGCGAAAGGTAAATAAATTAACATTATTCAATAGGGGGACTTGGCATCGCCCAGCCCCCTTTTCTATGTACTTAAATTCGACGTCCGTTTTATGAAGCCGAGTGCTTTCGGTCTTCTATTCATCATACACGTTTTAGTTCATAGTTTAGCAGGTCAGGTCGAAAACCGGTGTCGAGCTTCCAGCTGGCGTGACGCCGAAAGAAATATCGGTCTGCGCGGTGTTCGCATCCGTCAACGTGTACCACCAGGCATTGCGCTGGCCAAAGAGGCCGCAGCCGACCTGGGACCAGTACCTGCGAGCGTTCTCAACAGAAGCGACAGCAGCGCCCTGCTGGGGACCCCCTTTACACCAGAAATGTCAGCATCCTGAGACAGAAAGTTGTGGCACATGCGCACGCATGCACCGGAAGGGGAAGGGCCTAGAACTTACTGTGTGGCCATCCAGTCTCGGTGATGAACACAGGCTTGCCACCCGCAACGCTCTCCGTGTTACCAACTGCGGACCAGAAGTTGTCCAGGGCCTGATCAATAGCGTTGGGCTTCGTGGACTCGAAGTAGGGGAATGAGTTGTGGCCAAGCCAGTCGACGGAGGCAGCGACTCCGGCGTTCTCGGGACGGACCCAGGCGGTCCAGGTGTCGACGTGGCCGATGGGCTTACCCTCGAGGGCGGTGCCGCGGATCCAGTCACGGAGCCAGCCAATGTATCCCTCGATTTCGGCGCCCGTGGCTCCGACGCCGGCGTTTGACGCAACGCCGTCCGGGCTGCTGCGGTATAGGTCCTCCGAACCGACGGATATACCGACGACGCGGTCGGTGAAGGCAGGGCCAAGTTCCCTTGCCGCGCGCAGGAGTGCGTTCAGCTCGTTCTCGTAGATGCCACGGCCCGCGCTGGCCCAAAGGCCGACGAGGATCGAGGTGTCAGTGTCAATGGCGGCCTGGTACGCCGAGATGGGGTCGTTGACAGTGCCGCATTGAATAGAGGTGTAGAGGCGGGCAGATCTGAAGCCAGGGGCTCCGGGAAGGTTCTTTGCGATGTCGAAGGCGCTGCGGAAGTCGTCGTAGCCTCTGCAAGAACCATCCTCGTTCGTGGCGCCATAGTTGAATCCCTGCTGCACTTGGGCCAAGGCAGTGGTGGCCAGGCCGGCCGCGAGAGCACCTCTGAGATACATCTCTTTATTGTTTTGCTTTTATGAATTAGAATTATTGAGTTGATGATTCTCGAAGCCTTGCCAAACTCCTTTCTTTTTGATATCCCGCAGGACGACCTCAAGGTATTTAAACATTCCCGGGACCACGGACATGGTTGGCTTTCGTAAGGTAACCCGTACGTCTAACAAAAATAGAACAAATCGACATGACGTCGGCCACCCATGTCATTGCTTCCGTGGAGCTCGTATTTTTTGGTAGGCCAAGCGACTGGATCTTCTTTCCCGTCACCCCCCAGTTTTCTTACTGGGTCGACGTGGGTAGAATATTCGACCTACGTGGCTAGCGATCGGCAGCTCAGCCTGCATCTCCACCCTCAGCGGTGGTCTAGGGCTTCGCCTAAGGGTCCGGGCATCCGTCATCCACATCGGCTCGTCCGCCTAAACGAGGCGGATAATGTGAGTCGTAATGCCGGTCCCTAATCGTACGCAGCAACGAGCCCCAAGGTAATGTTGCATTGCCGACATTCGATAAACAATAAACAGCATTTGGGCCCCGTGCTCACACATCTCCTGCTCCGCTCAACTCCTGAGCGACTCTATGTTACGTGGAGCAAGATGTCTTAAACGTCAAGCTGACACACTTACATACAACGCTAAGCCGCTCCCCCCCTTTTAGTGTGCTCTGGGCATTGTAGGAGGATAACCCGGGGATCGGGAAGTCTGGCTGCAGGTACAGTGACACCGGCAAGTTGCAACTGCATCCTGGTCGGCCCGGCCACTCCGGTCACGAGGGTGAATGCGAGTAACATGACTGAAACTATCAGTGGCACTGTAAAGAGGTCCTACAGGTTCGACAAATGATGTTGGATTCGTCAGTATTTTCTCACCATGAACCATACCAATGAAGAAAGCCTTGGTGTGCGCTTGACTTGTTCACCAGGTGGATACCAAAGCTTCACCGGATGGCATCGGGCCAGATTCAGGAGTCTACGTAACTTCTCGGAAGCTCAGTAGCCGGAGGCTCTGTCCCGGTTAGACGGAGTGGATGATTCATCACTTTAAGAGATCCTTGGCTGACGGTCGATCATCTCGAGGTTACAGCATCAGACTAATTAAGTCTATATGTTTATCAAGCATAGAATCTCAGCTCATGTCATCTGATGCGGGTTGATACCGTCCAGTAGTACCCCGGAATCATCCACAACTGACGATGAGACTGAGGTGAGGGAACTAGCAACGAGGATGGGGATGGGCCGGGATCTCTGTGACCAACAATTCACGGTACTATTCCGTACATAGATAGTAGTAGCCCGCCCTCCATTTGTGTCGAAAACCAGAGAAACCTACGCCGCACGAGACGCGTTTATGCGAAGTTGGTGGGACGCTTGGCGCTGAAGATCTTCTGGTTGGAGATCTTGGGAACGCGTTTGGGTAAGGAGAAAGGAAAGGTCCTTGGTGAGGACCTGCTTGATGTAGTGCATGTCGAAGCATGCGTTGTTCGATATCCATCCGTATCCCAGAACAATTGTTATATTTTGAGAAGCAGACTAGGCTCTTCAGATTACCCGGCATAGGATTTGTCTATGCCCAGCAGAAGACAGTTGAGGTCCAATATTAGTACGGATTAACACTTGAGGAAGGTTTCAAGGTAATCGTGTCGAAATATCAGAACCTGCCAGCTTTAGCTCAAGTGGCTAGTTTAATCAGATCATGTCAGCAATGCTTCTCGTGGACATTCAAGATATAACCCCTGAGATATATACACTGCTACTCGGCAAAACTAGATCGTATTGACTTATGTGTGGCCTAGGTTCACGATCGCAAGGTATATTTGCTAGGAGAAATAACGCGTTAAACTCAGGAACCCTAGTCCTTGACGTTAGCTTGTGCTTTCTTGCTCTTTTCTAGCTTTCCCATCAAGTCATAATAGAAGCTGTTCCTACATTTATCTTGTTTCTTTTAGAAAGATTTCCCTCCTAGCCGTCCCTCCTACCCACAAACGAGCGGAAATACTAGAGGCTTTGAAGATTTAAGAAATCGTCAGGCTCTTTCTCACCGACATAGTCAGAGACGACGATTGGCAATATCAGGTTCGGCGACATGTAGTCTTTTGGTAGACGCTGGGTCTTGGATTTTGGCCACAAAAAAGGAATGCGTCTGTAATAAGCAACGAACCTCAGATTTACGTCTACGCCACAGTCTGGTAAACAGACAATTTACTATCACGTCTCGGTTACTCGTTTCATCGAAAGCGTTCCAGGTTAAGCCGTCGAAAATTTATTCCAGCCGCTGATGACTGAATGAGATCTTATACACAGGCCTCAGCGGACTCCCCGAACCATTGTTGGAGAAGGAAACCGGTCTTTCTTCTCCAACGAAGCGTCCATTAGTATAGCCTTTGCACTAAAAACAATACCCATATCTTCCAGCGCTAGAAATTCGCGTCCCACACCACCTGCGATGCTTTCTTCGCGAACCTTGTTGTGCTTATCATAAGCATCACGTCGGTGTCCGCAGCGGAGATTCTAGCCTGATTTGATGAAGGACAACGCCCAATCAGACCTGCACTAATCGGAAGATGCTGTAAGCGCTCCCATGCGGCCGTAAAGAAAGCGTAGCTCGAAGACGCCCGAACATGGCTTCTTTCATCTGAGCTTCTCCTGCAGGGTGCCGCAGATGGGCGTAATTGTTCGGCCCGGGGCGGCCCGCTCGGTCAACCATGGTCAGTATGGTTCACCTCGGTGAGCCCGGGCTCTACCGGCCCCACCGGGAGCTGCTTTGGTTCTCGTCTTCCAAAGCTTACCTAGCAATCCCTCCCACAATCGAAAACCCGCACCACTGCATTGCCAGGATCCTCTTCTTATCCTATCAATTGAAGAGCAAATTTGAAGCTGGCAAAATTTAAGTCATGATATTTACTAGTCGTGCCTTTGCCAGGTCGCGGCCGACCTTTCGCCTAGGCCAACGACACCTCCGACCCCCCACAGCGAAAACAACTCTCCGCAACGCGTCCTCCAGTTCAACCAGCCGCACCGCCGAACGCGTCCTCGATCGCGTGCCGAAGCGCTTCCAAAAGTATACCACGGGTCTACGAAAAGCACCGGTCTCGCACGTCGTCGCCTTCCTCATCCTACACGAAATCACCGCAATCATCCCGGTCCTCGGCCTTTTTGGTTTCTTCCACTACACCGACTTCCTACCCCTCGAGTACGTGACGGGCCACTGGGCCGAATACGTCCGCGATGGCGTGGGAAAGGCGGAGAGATATTTCAGCAGGAAGGGGTGGTTCGGGTTTGACGCCGAGGATCGCGGAACCCTCACTGAAGAGCTAGACGCGAGCGGCCTTACGGCCGCGGGACACGCGGAAGACCTGAGGAGCACACAAGATGTGCTGGAGAGATGGCAGAGGGATGGGAAGTACAAGGTGGTAGTCGAGGTGGCCATGGCATGGGCCATTACGAAGGCGCTGCTGCCGGCGCGGATATTGATTAGTATATGGGGAACACCATGGTTTGCTGGTGTCATGGGCAGGGCACGCGGAATGTGGAGAAATACATAGAGGCACAGAATCAACGCGAAGCGAGCTTGTATGGGGGGTGCCTGGAAGACGCCTTGACTTTTGAATTTTTGACCTTGTAACTTTTCTAAATCAACCCATTGACGTTGTGACATGCAGTCCACTTGCTCGACAGGCGGACAGCGGACTGTTCACGTCTCGCGCTGAGGCAGACGAGGTATTTAGGCCTTCTCGTAGATCCAGTCGAACTGGGAGGTCTTCCACTGGACGGCCTCACCGTCCTTGAACCAGAGGGCAATCTCCTTCTTGGCGTTCTCGACGGAGTCGGAGCCGTGGCAGACGTTGCGGCCGACGTCAATGGCGTAGTCGCCACGGATGGTGCCAGGGGCAGAGGCAAGGGGGTTGGTGGCGCCGAGGATGGCTGTCCAAGATGTCAGTGGGAAACGTAGCGATAGACAGGCAAAGGCGCCAGGGACTTACTGCGGCCAGTCTTGACGGCGTCACGGCCCTCCCAGATCATGGCGCAGATGGGGCCAGAGAGCATGTCTGCGAAATGGTTAGCTCGGTCAAGTCGCGGGCTGTTGAAAGGGTAGCGCACAGTTGATCAGACCGGGGAAGAAGGGCTTCTCCTTGAGGTCAGCGTCTATCGACCGGTTAGCTATGCGATTCGGGGACAAGAGACAACGAGTGACGAACAGTGGGCCTCGAGGTGCTCCTTGCCGGGGGTGACGAGCTTGATGGCAACAAGCTTGAAGCTGTAGAAGACGTGTTAGCATCCAATATGACACATTGTAGGAAGAGCCTTGCTGGGGTTGAGAACTTACCCACGGCTCTCGAAGCGAGAGACGATGGGGCCGATCAGGCCGCGCTGTGGTCGAGTTAGCTGCCTGAAACAAGCAATTGACAGTTTCTCTCGTCGATAAGGCGTACCTGAACGCCGTCAGGCTTGATGGCAATGAAGCTGTGTCCAAGTCAGCACATTTTGATCTGTGTTGTGTGGTGTGCCCCTCTCTTCCCGAAACCTCCCATAATGGCGGGGTAGATTCAGGGTAGCGGCAGACGTAACCCGCGATAGAGATACGTGCAGCACGATACAAGTGCAGGATGCAGAATTGTTTGGGATCAGAGGAGGGAGGAGCTTACGTCTGCTCGGTAGACATTTTGGGTGAGGTATCAACGACAACGTCTGTGGGTGAAGAAGTTTGTTGTTGGTAGATTGTAGTGGTGACAACGGAGGGGACAACGGGAGAAGAAATGTCTGCTGCTGACCGCTGGTTTTGTTGGCTGGAGGAAAAAATTATGTACAGGCCGAAGAGGAGAGCGAGAATTATGAAAATTGGCGGGGGCAATTTTTCGGCCGTTCTGCGCGCGGATTCGGGGAAGGAATGGCCATTGGCGGTCGAAGAGGGGTTGTTTTGTGCATTTGCATTATTCTGCTGGTGCTTGTTCTGGTGCTGCTGGCGCTTCGTGTTCTGCTTCGGGTTTGAGGCGGGGTCCTCCTGTGCCGTGTGGTGGGGTCCGGGTTCAGCCATGGCCGCCTCACCTCACCTTAGTGGATGGATGGATAGTGTGTACAGTGACAGTGGGTTCCAGTTGATTTTGACGTGAGGAGGAGGAGGTGGTGGTGTGGACGTCAATTGGACACTTTGAGCAGACCGCCTGAATTTGGGGGGACAGTTCAGCATGGAACATTGTGAACCGAGAAGGAACAGTATATGACCGGGGAAACCTACTTTAGTGTTGAGAGCAAGACAGTAGATTTCGCCTGAGACGTCGGTGGAAGCTGCATCTGGGGACAAAGGTGGAAGTCAGCCGAGCTCAGTAGTCGAATTCTGTCGGGCTCGCTTTATTGAGACTAACTGAGCTGAAGCAATGAGGTGAAAGGTGACAGAGAGGCGGGAAGTGAAGGCACAGTGTGAAGATACGCAGCAAGCCTATACACAGTGCCGGGGCTTCCACAATGCTTAATGGCATTTATTATGCCTGGGGCTCATGATAGCGATAGCTGTCTAATTTAGAACGAATAAGACAGAAGCGGGAAATGGTCTTTGGGGGACACCCCAGATTGAACTAGTGACGCTAAGTACACAAGATGAACTTTCAAATTGCCGTCCCGTCGCTACAGAAAGTCTGATGGGCGCCCTCCTTGATTGCATTCTCGTCTCTGAAGCAGTCACTTGCGATTTTCAATCTCTTCTCAGCTTCGAGTGAAACCCGGATGGGATTGACTGCTAACCCCGCCTAATATGCATTAAGCGGTGTTTCCTCCGTACTGATAAACGCCCCTTACCCGAATTTACCCTTACGAGCAATAATAGCTCCTTCCTCGACCATGAGCCCACAGCCGCGCTAAGCCCGACTTGGAGCTACCATATCCAAAGGAGACAGCTGTTGAACTTCGGCCGTCTCACCTTCGGCCTCCAACAACTATCTCACCAATCCCAAAGTACCACCACCGCAGCAATAACAAAAAGAGAGCACAACAGAGAAGAAGCGCCTTCTTTTTCGCTCTCATGCTCTGCTTTTGATCTATTCTCTCCTCTCAATTGTACTTTCAGTCTTTCATACGAGAACGCGATTCGCAGTTTCCCCTCCGCCATGGGGTCTATAGGCAAGTTGTCCTGCAAATGGACGACCTTCTTTGGTCTACTGGCCGCACTTAGCTGCATGATCCAGCCCGCAGGTATGTGATCGGTGACGCCATGACATTTTACCCCTTTCATATCCTTCTCTACAACCAAAGAAATATTAACAAGTACCTGCGCAGTCATGGTTAAGGAAAATGACTTCAAGAAGTGCCACCAGTCCGGCTTCTGCAAGCGCAATCGCGACTACGCCGACAATGCCAATTCCCTTGCCTCCACCTGGGTCGCTCCCTACAATATTCTCCCCGATTCCGCCTCCCTCAACGATGGTCAGCTTCAGGCCATCATTCTCAAGACTATTGATGGCGCCCAGGAAACCGTCCGTCTCCCCATCACCATCTCCTTTCTCGAGCCCGGCACCGCCCGAGTCACCGTCGACGAGGAGAAGCGCCAAAAGGGGGAGATCGAACTGCGACACAACAGCCAGGCGAGGAAAGAGCGATACAATGAGGCCGAGAACCACGTGATCGTCGGTGGTCTGAACCTTGATAAGGAGGCTAAGGTTGCCCACCAGGACAAGGACCAGATTACCATCAATTACGGACCCTCGTCCAAGTTTGAGGCAGTCGTCAAGTTTTCTCCCTTCAGCATCGACTTCAAGCGGGATGGTTCCTCCCACATCAAGTTCAACGACCGCGGCTTGCTCAATATGGAGCACTGGCGCCCTAAGGTCGATAAGCCTGTCGAGGAAAAGAAGGAGGGTGAGGAGAACAACGAAAAGACTGACGCCGTCGAGTCCACCGACCTCAAGACGGAGGACGAGAGCACTTGGTGGGAGGAGACTTTTGGCGGTAACACCGACTCCAAGCCTCGTGGCCCCGAGAGCGTCGCTCTTGACATCACTTTCCCTGGATACGAGCACGTCTTTGGCATTCCTGAGCATACTGGCCCCTTGTCCCTGAAGGAGACTCGTGGCGGAGATGGCAAGTACTCCGAGCCTTACCGACTCTACAATTCCGACGTCTTCGAATACATCCTTGACAGCCCAATGACTCTGTACGGCGCCATCCCTCTGATGCAGGCACACCGAAAGGATTCCACAGTCGGTGTCTTTTGGCTCAACGGCGCCGAGACTTGGATCGACATTACCAAGAGCAAGACCACCCCTAATCCCTTGGCCCTCGGCGCCAGCGCTAAGACCAACACCCACACCCACTGGATCTCTGAGTCCGGCATTCTTGACGTCTTCGTCTTCCTGGGCCCGACTCCCAAGGACATTTCCAAGAACTATGGAGAGCTTACTGGTACCACCGCCATGCCTCAGGAGTTTGCCCTGGGCTACCACCAGTGCCGCTGGAACTACATCTCCGATGACGATGTCAAAGACGTTGACCGGAAGTTTGATAAGTACAAGATTCCTTACGACGTCATCTGGCTCGATATCGAGTACACTGAGGGCAAGAAGTACTTCACCTGGGACGGCGACATGTTTAAGGACCCTATCGGTATGGGCCAGGCCCTCGACGAGCACGGCCGAAAGCTTGTTGTCATCATCGATCCCCACATTAAGAACGAGGGGAAGTATGAAATCACTGAGCAGATGAACTCTAAGAACCTTGCTGTCTTGAACAAGGACGGCAAGCCCTTTGAGGGCTGGTGCTGGCCTGGCTCGTCTCACTGGGTCGACTGTTTCAACCCTAAGGCTGTTGAATGGTGGACCGGTCTTTTTAACTACGACGCGTTCAAGGGCACTATGGAGAACACCTTCATCTGGAACGACATGAATGAGCCTTCCGTCTTCAACGGCCCCGAGGTAACGATGCCCAAGGACAACCTGCACCACGGCAATTGGGAGCACCGTGACGTCCACAACATCAATGGCATGACTTTCCACAACGCCACCTTCCAGGCTCTTCTTACTCGCAAGAAGGGCGAGTTCCGTAGGCCCTTTGTTCTGACCCGTTCGTTCTTCGCTGGCTCTCAGAGGCTTGGAGCTATGTGGACTGGCGACAACCAGGCCTCTTGGGACCACCTTGGCGCTGCTGTTCCCATGATTCTGAACCAGGGCATCTCCGGATTCCCCTTCGCTGGCGCTGACGTCGGAGGTTTCTTTGGCAACCCCGAGCCTGAGCTGATGGCCAGATGGTACCAAGGTGGCGCGTTCTACCCCTTCTTCCGCGGCCACGCCCATATTGATGCCCGCCGCCGTGAGCCCTATATGCTTGCTGAGCCCTTCAGAGGCATTCTCACTGCAGCCTTGCGTCTTCGATACAGCTTGATGCCGTCATGGTACACCGCCTTCTTCCACGCCCACAGAGACGGCTCGCCGATCGTGCGCCCGATGTTCTGGACTCACCCCAACGAGGAGGCTGGCTTCGCCATCGACGATCAGCTGTTCGTGGGATCGACCGGTCTCCTCCACAAGCCGGTGGTCGAGAAGGACCAAGAGCTTGTGAGCATTTTCATCCCTGATGACGAAGTGTACTACGACTACTTCACCTACGAGAAGCTCGACACCCAGAAGGGCAAGTACCTTACTCGATCCGTTCCTCTCGACCAGATTGCAGTGCTCATGCGTGGTGGACACATCTTCCCTCGCCGTGACCGCCCTCGCCGATCAGCCTCTCTTATGCGGTTCGACGACTACACGTTGGTTGTCAACGTCAACAAGAAGGGCAATGCTGAGGGAGAGCTCTACGTCGATGACGGTGATTCGTTCGAATACGAGAAGGGTCAATACATCTACCGCAAGTTTACGCTTGCCGGCAACGTACTGGCCTCTTCTGATGCCGAGGGCCGTGATACCAAGTCAGTCAAGGCTGGCTCGTGGCTCCAGGCGATGAAAGAGGTGTACGTTGACAAGATCGTCATTGTCGGAGCACCGGGTGCAATCAACACCAAGGAGGTTACCATCGAGTCGGAGGGCAAGACCTGGTCTGTTCCTGTGCAGTACCATGCGGCCAAGGACGGCCGTGCGGCCTACGCGATTGTGGGCAGGGTCGGCGCCCGTATCGGGGAGGACTGGAGCATCAAGCTGGCTTAGAAGACATGTATGAGGCTCGTGCATTGACGAGGAAGACGCGACGTGAGACCAGTGTCCAGCACAAGCTGAACGATAGAGGATCCGGAGCGGTGAAGGCGCGCACTAAGAATAGAGAGAGATAGTGGGCTCCACAGATCGCTACCGGCAATCATGAATTTTGAGATGAAGAAGCAGGTTACATGGTCATAGAGTCCCTCCATTAGAGGAATTGACAAAAGTTCACAAGACAAATTCAGGCCCCCGTCCCCCTCGACCCCATGGCTCCTGTTTGATTTCGTTTAACAGATCCAGAACTTGGTCGATGGGCTCAGCGCCCTGGTCGGTGGGTGTGGTCGAAATGTCGAGGTAGGTGTCGGAGTGGGCTCCGTGGGCTCTCTCGAATGATGCCAAACCCACCGGGACCCCGTCAGCCAGTGCTCCCCGGCCGGAGACATATTAGGCCCCGAAAGACTCAGCCTCGTTCGGCAGACAACGAGAACCGAGGGTTTTAGCCGGCGGTTGC
Source organism: Colletotrichum chlorophyti (assembly GCA_001937105.1). Taxonomy (NCBI): domain Eukaryota; kingdom Fungi; phylum Ascomycota; class Sordariomycetes; order Glomerellales; family Glomerellaceae; genus Colletotrichum; species Colletotrichum chlorophyti. The sequence continues at coordinate 210,077 of MPGH01000108.1, read as the reverse complement.
GCGGGCTGTGTGTTGTTTTGTTTTGGGAAAATTAGACGCCGCGCGAGAGTTTTCCCAACCCAGCTTTGCATATTGGACGATGTAGGGATCAGCCTGCCATGATCTGAAATGTAACAATCCCCGCCATCCTCGCGCTGGGGGCTTGTTAGGTTGGCTACGAGTCGCTGTAAACCATTCCCTGGCAAGCGAAAGCTTGTCGTACCTTGTAATCACAAAACGACGACGAAAGATTCTGGAAACTACTGTGTATCGCTAAGTGTCGTGTGCCTATCTTCAAATAGAGTGAAAGACAAGGCACGGAGGAAAAGCTAGGGCACTCAGGGGGGGCAAGCATGCATTACATCGCAGACATTTCGCGTTTCCTTGCGAGATAAGGAAAAGTATTACCATTGGACCGATGCTCCCTTTACCCTGTCATCACCGTACTGGCATTGATGAGAAGAAACCCCAACTATGTTAAGGGGAGTAGCAGGCAAAGGAGCCTTGCACGTGAAGAGAGGTCGCGCCTCCTATTCGCGCTAGGCGGGCGGCTGCTGGTGTCCGAAAAGGAGAGGGAGGTTAATTAGAAGTTGGCAGGGGAGGTGGGTGGGATGGGCGGCCGCGCGTGGCGGATGATGGGCCGCTGTCGTTCGTCTTCGCCAGCTAGAGCCTCAGAGCAGCCTAAACCTCCATGCTGATTTCTCATATTATTCTGCGTGTTTTGGGTGGTTTCTCCCCATGGATTGTTTACATGGAAATCAGTTCGTTAGAACAGATTCGGAGATTTGTGGCGGCAGCTGGTTGGTGAAAACTTCCCTGTCCTTAACATGACAGCCGCCACTCGTGCAGGGAAAGTGCATGCTTAGAAAATTTGCGTCTGTTGAGTATTTTTTTTCCCCCTTCTTTGCCGATCAGCACTTTGATAGGAAGAGTTCGGTGGTGTGGTGTTCGTCCGAACGATTCTGGAGACGTGCGCGGCCCGAGAAAAAGTTGGGAAAGCTTGCGAGTGTGACTTGATGTGACGAATAGTCCACCGATCTAGAATCAGAATGACAACGACGAGAACTACGCAGTCAGATTTTCTGCCTCCTATTTCTGGACAGCTTGCTATAGCTTGGTGGTTTGATGTCATTGCAATTGAGCGACGAGGTTGCCACGGTTGCCTATCGCACAGCAAGGTACTTGCGAAGAACTGCGAGTGAGATAGACGTATTCTGTCCTGTTGTTTGTCGACAAGGTCAAGCAGAAGGCAGAAAAACGTCGACGTGGCGATCCCTAAAGCTCTGTGTCCTCTGTAGAAAGCCACCTCGCGCAGATGCGAGCCTGGTTGTGGAAGTGTGTGGTACCCGTACCTGCATTCAGCACTCTCTCACTGCAGGATACGAAACAGTGCCTTGTCATTGAACACTTTCTTGAAAATGACGGCCACGGTGGCAAAATCATAGTGGGAAGGACGAACGGGCGGGCGCGCGGGAGACTCAAGATGGCAACCCGCGAGTGACGTGGTCTTCAGGGCGTGTGCCTCGGGATCTCTGCCGTACTAAAATTCGCTAGAGACGCACGAAAAGAAGGATTTTCAGGAGGGTCGGAAGTTCTATGGCGCTAGCAGACGGGTTTTGTGGCATGATGGGTGGTTGAGGTGCGAGAGGTTGTGTCTCGCAGGTTTTCAGTGATGGTCATGCTTGAAACGGCTGACATGTGCAACTGCGTACCTGTATACAGCAGGATCCTGTAGCGAGCGAACACTGGCACCGATCACGCAACGAGTGTCGACGGACTCACTTGTGTCGACCTCAGCGCAAGTGTCTATACTGTACTAACATCTCCCTCCTGATCCATCTACTTGCGATTTTGAGCGAGACTGATGGAGATGGATCTTGTGGAAGCTTCGCCCTCGCCTGCAGCACCGCGGAGTTCTACAACGAACGAAGTAGGGGTCAAGAATCTGGCCATCGCGTATGGGGGGTGGGGTGTTGACGGTGACTTTGTGAACAGAAGAGATCTTGGGGACGTCTGCGTACGGTGTGTGATAAGTTGGCAAACTGTCATCGTTGGGTGGACATAGGCACGGAAGACAGTGACGACATCGGGCAATCGAGACGGTGACGAGAAGGTTCGGAAAGGGATGGTGCCAAAAGTGAATTAAGGGGGGGGTGGTTCAGGGTGCAGAAGCCGGATCCTGGGATTTCTCTTGGCAGGGGAAGAAAAAACGGGCAATGTGGCCCAGTTTTACCGTGTTCGAGTGCGGAACGTGGGAAAGGTCCGCTGCACCGTGAGTGACGTCAGCCGTGGCGGTAAGGTGGAGCCGAAGGAGAAATGGTGGGGGTCTTCCACCAGAGCACGGCCGACCGAATCGAAGGAAAGAGCGAGCCAAGGACCCGAAGGCTGATGGCTGAAGACTGGAAGGAAAGAGCACTGAACGCAGGAAGATACAAGGAGATGCTCCGTATGACCTATCGCTGATAGGTACCATTGACTGAAGCGAGGGAAAACTGGTCTTGCGCGAGGCACGTGGGCTTGGGCAGTTTACAGTGCCCAGCTGCTGCTCCTGCCCGCAAAACACTGGTTTCTGCGATGTGTTCCGCTCATGGAATAGATTTGCGGTCGGGGAACTCGTATTAGACCTGATCAGTTCTGCGGCACCATCACTTGTCAGTTCTTCCGCGTCTCGGATTTTTGCCTTTCGCCGTCAACAGGTAAATCCCTTGCCAAGAATCTTGTCGTTGATGTCCATTTTGTTAGCCTGCGGCCTTTTTGGCCCATTGGCCGTGAATATACTACCACCATATAAGGCGCTATATTCTGTTGGGGTTGGCTCAATGGCTCGTTTGGGACACCCGGGAGGCGGCCATGTGCACTCTGGAAGGGTGTGATGGGTGAGTTTGGCGCTTGCTGATCAGCGGCCGTCTGTTCGCGGCCGGCGGACGGCGCGCGAGCCTCGCTGTCTCACCGCTCGGGAGAGAGCCAGGGCCCAGGGACCAGGGCGTGGTGTGATGGCCGATTGGAGAGTTCTTGGTAGGCAAGCAGGTAAGGTGGTCACTCACTGGGGCTTTAGTCAAAGTACACCCCTGATGCCTACGGTTGACAATTGACTTTTAGCAGTATTGGATGAGACCGGGATTCGGGTAGGTGCAGTGCAGTGACGCGCTTTCCGACAATGTTGATGATGCATGAGTGTACGGGGTCTGGGGATGGGATTTGCATCATGGCCGTATCGTCCACGGGCGATGGTTGATGCTGTTGATGGGGATTATGACGACGACAGGAGGGTGGACGTTTCGTAGAGACGCTAGACGCCTTCTAGTTTAGAGCTGTCGCGGCGTTGACGCCTTCTTCGGAGGGGACGGTATGCGGCAATCGATCGATGGACGGCCTGTCAATGCACCCACGGTCTCTAGCATAAGGTATCCGTACAGTAGTACCTCAAGGTAAGGTAAGGAAGGCAATTACAAAGTACGCAGTAGCGTGCAGCATTGTGTTGCAGAAAGTCTCGGTCGCAAGGTGCGGCAACAGGACTGTGGCCCCGACAGGCCAGTATTAATGGTGGTTGCACTGTAAGTTGCATCGTAGCGCTAGATGACGCCTTATCGTCCACGGAGATGCAGTGCTACCCAGCAATCAACCAAACGACGAGATATTCAGGGTCTCCCCCTCCTCCTCCCCCTCGAAGCTCGTAGAAATCTTTTCCAGAGCTCCATCTGCTTGGACTTAATCCATCTCCATGGTCCCCGAGATCCGTGGGATGGGCGGCAATGTCTGGAAGCGACATGCCTGGTGGAACATGATCCGAGCATCGTCTAACCCGGTCATTATCCGCCTCTTAGCTCCTGTCAAAAAACTGACCGAACACGGACCACGGATCACCGCCGCAGCGCACAACACACACCCGACCGACGACGGCCGTCCAAGCTCCGGGGATGGAAATCGAGCAGACTCAACGGGCTCACTCCTACCCAGCCCCAACACATGCTTTCGGGAAACTATCTAATCCTGGAAGAGGCGCTGAAAGAAAGGGCGGCCTTGATCTTGGAAACGAGGCCCAGCGCACAGCTAAAAATACGAACCCACTCTTTTGAATGTTAAAGGTAATGACGAGCAAGCACTGTACGGTAATGATCAGCACTCCTGTCACCCATTCTTTTCTGGGCACCGACGTGGCGCCGCGGGTCGAGACGGACGCGAGTGGACGACATCTCGCATCCAACAACAAGACTCGAACGTGCATATGGAATTCTGGAGACTGGAGCCCTGGCTTTTGGCCGTCGTTAATTCTTGGTTCATTCAAGTCAAAACATGCTGACTGGGCCACCCCCCCAACTCGCAGACACTGGGGATTTTCTCCATATTTGCTAGATGAGTCCCCTGTTTATAATTAAATGGCATCCAGGGTGAAGCCGACGGGGACATGAGAATTCCTTGTTGAAGGAGAGCCTCCCATTCCCACTCTGCCCACCTCACTCATCTCAGTCTCCATTATTGAAGCTTTCCGCATCCACGTCTCCCATCCGTTGCCTCTGCCGTATCTCGTCGGCTCTTGCAATTGCTGTTGCTTGCCTTGTCTTCCTCTTCTGCTGCTTGCCTATTTCGTCTCGGCTCCCTGCCTTTTCCCTGCCGCACCCTACCTTTATCAGGAAAATTAAACCGGAGGTACCTTGCGGGATACTCTGTACTGCTTACTATTGTATCGGTCGGACGGGTACAGCCCGGGAGAAATATTTCATCTCCATCCTCCTTCCTTCTGACTTCAAGAGCAAGCTCTTCTCCCTCTTCTTTCCCCGGCTACTCCTACCCCTAAACTTCACCCGCGGGGAAACGAGGGAAAGCGACAACAACGTTAGGTCTCTTCTTAACTGCAAGAACCTACGGAGTACCGATCACCCATTTCTTTTACTGTAGCCCGCTTTCCTCGTCGGAACACGGTGGTTGACATCGGTTTTGGGGACAATCATCCATCCAATCGCTCCTTTGTCACCTCGAACTGGACCGTCTTCACCTTTCCTTACCGAGAAATACATCGAGCCGGACCAAAGTCGACCGACGCCCAGAGCGCAAAATTTACGCTACGCATCACCAAGTTTCCTTTCGCCTCTTCCGTGGTCTCGGCAGTCGGCATCGGGCCTATTCTGTCATTTCGTCATTGTTTCTTATATTGAATTATTCGAGAGGACAGAAGCGTGCACACTCCGGTCAACAACACTCTGCTATTACTCCAAAACCAATAACACGCCCAACCCATACCACTTACACCGGTAACAATCACGTCTCATTCGGCTCGTTGTGGCCCGGCGACGTCGCCCAACATGTCGAACCGCGATCGCGCTAATTCCGACGAGAACGAGAAACACTCCTCACACACGTCTGATAGCCTACAGACCGCCACGGATCCCAATTCCCAGGCGCCTCAGGCTGAGAAAATCACCCGCCTCAACACCGATCACCTACTCCCTCCCGGTGATGACCGCGCAACACTGTCACCCGCGGACACGCGGGAGCAGGCGTCGCGTTTGAATGACGACCTCGAACTGCTGCGTGCCGAACGATTCGTGTCCAATCAAGAACACGAGCTGTCACAATCGCGCTCCCATAAGGGTAGGACCCGCGAGATGGAGCCCGAAGACGTCTTCGCCGGCCAGCCCTCAGCCGAGCCTCCCAAGCCGCCGCCGGAGAAGAAGGCTGGCGCCATTGCTTTCGCCGCTTGGAAGTGGCTTAGAAAATTCCCTCGCGTCTTCCGATACTCCCTCTACATGCTCCCCGGTGCCGCCCTCCTGCTGATTCCTGTCCTGATCGGCCACTTTGCTGTCGACCCGGAAAGCTCGACCGTTGGTGGCGCTTATGGGGTCTATCTCACTTGGTTCGGTATCTGGCTTGAGGTCGTTTGGTGTTCACTATGGGGTTCGCGCATGATTACCAGCTTCATGCCTCTGATCTTCGGCGGACTCGCAATTCTCCTGGGGTCGAGCAATCACAAAAAGTGGAAGGACATTGGCCAGGGGCTCGAGCTACACACCGCTCTCTTCATCTGGATGCTGGCTGTCATCTGCTCGTTTTCTCCCATCATCAACGGACACCGCGTTCTGCCCGACAACTTCAACGAGGACGACGATCTCCCTTTTGTCCGCTGGATCGATATTGTCTTTAAGATCATCATCGCCGTCTTTGTGCTTGCCGCTCTCAACTGGGTTGAAAAGATCTGCATCCAGTGGATTGCGACGTCCTTTCATCAACGCACCTACGCCCAGCGCATCCTGACGAACAAGAGCGACATTGATCACCTCGTTCACTTGTATGAGCATTCCAAGATGCGCATCAACCGGGAGGACTCCATCTGGCAAACGACGGAGAATGGAAATAATTCCGGTGCCCGCACACCCATGGGCATGGTCGGCAAGAATGTCCGCTCCGTCTTCAACAAGGCTGGTGGCGTTGCTGCTCGCGTTGGTAATGATTTCATAGGACGAAAGATTACTTTCAACCATGCCCGCAAGATTACCTACGAGATGATGCGCAACACGGCCTCGGCCCACTCCCTTGCCCGTCTCATTTTCCGCAGCCTCGTACGGGAAGATCGTGACACCATCTTCCTCGAGGACATGCAGGTCGCGTTCAAAACCGAGGAAGAGGCAGAACACGCCTTCAGCATTTTCGACAAGGATCTCAACGGCGACATTTCTATGGAAGAGATGGAGCTCACTTGCAACGAAATCCATTTAGAGCGTAAGGCTATCGCCGCCTCCCTGAAGGATCTTGATTCCGTCATTAAGAAACTCGACAAGGTCTTCCTCTTCATTATCGTCATCATTGCTATCATTGTTTTCATCTCCATTATCTCGGGCTCTGCTGCTGCCGGTCTAGCCTCGGCCGGATCCAGTTTCTTGGGTCTTGCTTGGATGCTTCAGGCTACGGCTCAGGAGTTCTTGCAGTCCATCATCTTTGTCTTTGTCAAGCACCCGTTTGATGTTGGCGATCGAGTTACTGTTTACGGTAATACCGGCACCTTGGGCACTGGGGATGATTATTATGTTACTGAGGTTTCTCTTTTGTACACCGAGTTCAAGAAGATGGAGGGTCACATTGTTCAAGCACCCAACAGCGTTCTCAACACTCTTTTCATCCTTAACCAGCGCCGTTCTGCTGGTCTTGCCGACCCCATCTCTCTCAAACTCGGTTTTGGTACTGACCCAGCTCTAATCGACGAGCTCAAGTCGCGCATGCTCAACTTCTGTCTCGACAATAAGCGCGATTACCAGCCTCGTGTTATTACCGAAGTCCAGACCCTCAACGAGGTCCAGTCCTTTACCATGAACTTTATCTTCTTCCACAAGTCCAACTTTCAAAATGAGTTGCTTCGCCTGCAGAGACACAACAAGTTTGCCGCCCAGCTCATGGCTGAGATCAGAGATTTGGGTCTGCAGGGTCCCTGGCAGGTCCAACCGGGTGGTTCTCGCGACTATCCCTTCTACTGGGCCGGCGGTGCTCCTCCCCCTTCCTACGACTCCACAAGCAAGTCTGGCGGCCCCAGCGGCAGCAACAATGCTGCTCCTCCAACGCCCTCCGACGCTCAGTCCCACCACTCCAACTCCATGTCCAACTCTGCCGGCCCTGCCGTCCTTACCCGCTCCCGCGCCGACTCACGAACTGGTGTGGTGCCGTTTGTCGACGACAACTGGAGCGACTTCCAAGACGTCTTCGAGGCACGTAGGGAGGTCCACCAGCCGCACATCTCGCGCCTCCAAAGCATTCGTGAGCGAGCCGATCTTGAGCCCCCCGAGAGCACCAGCTCTGGCGCCGCCCTGCCGCCGGGCTCTAGGCAGAGTCATGACTCGGGCTCGCAGCGCCGCAGATTCTTCGGCCGGCCTAGGAGTTCCAGCAAGGCCAGGACGGGAGACATTGTATAGACGACCAGACGTCAACTGTTTCATTTTAGACCGAATCGATAGGATATCCCTAGTCAGGATATGTATATACTCCTTCACATAATGCGATATTGTAATCGGGATCATTGGCAAAGCGAACAGAAATATCAGAGGAGGCATGGGTAGAGTTTGGGGGCAATGAGGTGCGGCATGCAATGATCACATCCCAAGTTCCCCGGCGAGTGAGGGGCATTCGCCGGTGTAGGCGGAGCTTTTTGCTACGTTGGGAGAGAGCACGAGAGAAGGAAGGAATTGCCACAAAGTTTTGGTACGGGCATTGTACGATGATAGAAAAGCATCAAGAAGGCGAAGAGCCTCGTCTTGTATTTCTCCTAGACTGGAAATCGGGGTAAAATACCCAATAGAGATCTCGATTCAAATTTCAGAGCATTGGATTAAGCCGCATGTACAGTCGACGACGTCGTCGAGGCGAGAACACATGAAGCCACGTGCAAAACAAGCGCAAGTGTAGCTAGACCTTTGCCGATTCCGTCATTGGAAGAGTTCAAGGGACAGCGTTATTCTCATGACCTCTTCTTCATTTCACAGGGATTGCAGCGGGAACAGGTTCTTGACGGTGGCATGGTTGAAGAATGGCAGGAGGACCAATGCTTCCGGAACTGGCCACTCCGGCATTGGCATCAATCATAACCCGATGGAAGTTGGAGTTTAAGGGGCCATAGAGCAACACTACTCAATTTATATTATGACACAGTTTATAACTAGGTCTGGAGAGACACACAGAATGCCACCAAAAATCCGTGTCCAGGACCTCCAACAAAAACAAATGCTGTCTCTTGGGAATTGTCTGCGAATCCGGTCTTGGAATAGCGTCTACTGTTTCACGAGCGCTCTGTTCCTATTACGAGGCGACGCTGCCACTCATGGCACGTCCGCATCAACACAAAGCATACTCCGTTGGGCTATGCCCACGCACAACTTAGGCTTTCCCTCACAATTCGTGGCTTCCATCAAAGCTTTCGAAGTCCTTGAATCTCTCACCAGCAGAGAACGCTGAACGTGCACTGGCTCTCAATGACAATCTGAGAGTACGCTGGATATAGCACGTCGAATGCCGAAGCAATGGCATTGTTGTAGTCTTCATCAAACTTGGTGATGTTGCACTCGTTGCAGTGAATACCGATGGCAGGCTCCGACCACTTGATCTCGTAGCCGATAAAACCTTTCAGCTCGCCAGACGCCGAGTCAAAGACGGTAAGGTTGAATGTCGAGGGAAGGGTGACAGTGTCGTCAGACGTATCATTGGCGAAGGGAGCAGGCCCGTGGTTATGTTCAAAATAGCTGCCGGTGCCAGAAAGGGAGCCAAGATTCTTGAGAACATTGAAGAGAACTGGCAGAAAGTTGAGAGGAGAATGGTTTGCTCCCTGGCAACGAGCAGTGACGGTCGAGTTCAGGCGGCTCGAGAAGGAATTGGGGCTGCAGATGCCTTCCGTGGTAAAGAGGATGCTGCTTAGAAAATGGTTGATGGTGCCATGCCAGACGGCAGGGCGAGGACTCACGTCGATCTTGACGTTTAGGGTGTTGACGACTGAGGTGTTGTGGACGGGTGTGTCTGTAGAGCTGGTTGCGTTGTTGTCCGGAGGAGCATCTGTCAAGGGGAAACTGGACCAGGGAGTTGGGCCGTTCTCGAGGTGATTACACACAAAAGCTGATACGCAGGTCGTGTTTCCCGAGGCACTGGGGCCAAGATTTCGTCCACGGTAAGTGTAGCACCAGAGAGTGGTGCCACCGTCCTTGGTGCTCATTGCCTTCCCCGCCCGGAGGGGTTCGGAAGTGCCGTCTTCGATCCAGGCGGACCAGGTCTCGCCATTGGAGAAGGTAGCGGACGCACCTTCATAGTTCCAAGGATATTTGCCATTTCCATAGGGCATCTCGATGACTTGGGCTGGAGAGGCCGGGTCGACCTCAGGTGGTGCAATCCAGATAGGGCCATTGTACCAGTTCATCTGGCGAGAGGTAGACCAGGTCTGGTTCTCGGGGTTCGTTCCGATGCCGCAGTCAGCCAGAACGAGATTTTGTTCGGCACTGATGGGGCTGGTCGGCGACAGAGATGGGAAGTTGAGTGAGGATAAGGCTGTCAGGGCCTTGAGAGTGCGGGAAATGGTCATCTTGAGGCCAGGCAGTGACAGTGTGCAGTCTACGGCAGAAAGAGTCCGAGGCAGTACAGAACGAATGTAGGGCCGATCTGTCGTAAGGTGGTTGCAGAGGTTGAGGCGGTCCAAAAGTCTCTAGAGGATCTAGTCTGAGAGGTCGAAAGGGTGCCAAGGAGGAGATGAAGATGGAAGTTGAGTGAGGAGAGGAAAGGTTGAACGAAGGGGAGGGGAGTAGGATCTGAACTCCACCTACTACAACATTCTGAGATGAAGCATGGAGTCGATAGAGCTTGCCGCACTTCATTGAAGACATGTAAGAAAGAGGAAGGAGAAGGTCCGTTGGCATGATGTCACGAGAGGTACAGCGGCAGGGCTCGACGATATGTTTGCACGGCTCTCTGTCTGTCCCCCCCGTACCTTAGATAAGGGAGGAAGAGAATGTAGTTTGCTGTCTAGTTCCTGCCGTGTAAAGAATGACTCAGGACATGAAGTGTCAGCAACCGAATCCTGTCACACTCTTCGATGAACTCACGGGATGAGAGGAATACTCGAACAGCCAAGAGCGGGATGCGTAGCGTTGTACCCGTTCGGAAAGCGCTCGATTCTGATGGGGAGCGACGCCTTCAGACTTACCTCTCGCTCAACTGCCTCTCCGCCATTGAGACGGATTGAAAGTGCGACAAGTGATGGAAATTGCCAAGGATTTACTGTGAAGAGTTGGTTTGTCGTTCCGTGCGTCACTACCTAATTTGAAGGCATCGCCAACTGATCTGTCGTCCCAGCTAAGGCAGGTGGATAGGGAATCTGATATGCATCCCTTCTTCCGATGACCGTTCCCATTCTTGCCTCGGCCAGTCTTCGTTCGGTTTTCTCTTTTGTGTCTCTCCACCCTCAATTATGCTGTATGTGCCGTCTAGGTTATGTGAGAATGGCTGGCAACTGCTGGACAATGACCTGTTGTCATGCAATCTTTAGCAGCGGAGAACCTTAAGTAGGTAGGTACTTGACAAGTATCTACCTTACCTTAGCTTGGGGTTGATGTGGTCAGTAAGCCCTATGCGCCAAGGCTCATCTCTGTGCCCTGCTGTGGATCAGTACAGCATCAACCATCCATTCCATCCTCACCGTCAAGCTCGACGAGGGGGATCCCGAGCTGCCATGTGCAGAGAAATTCATGTTGCGGATTCCAGTCTCAGATACGCTTCATTTCCTACTTTCTGGAATTCCAAACGCATAGTCTGTTCAGTCGGCGGAGCCAGAGCCTGAGGGCATCATCCGAACCTCTTCTGACGGCAGGATGGATGCGATGCAGTTAGCTGTGGTCAGGGCGTGGAGTGGGGCACTTTACCGGGAATCACTGAATCAGAGATCCAATCCCCGCTTGGACATCCCTGAAGTAGCAGGGATGCGCCTCTCCAAGCCCTTCAAGACCCCTAAAAATAAGACCAACCCGCATATGGTGTGGGGCACACTGTTCAATAGCCTCCGCTTCTGCCTCTCTGCCCAGGCTAATTCAGACATGACCATTTTCAGCTCCCTCACAACCCAACGAGAACAAACACCATGAGGACACACCTGGACACAGAATGGGCCTATACCTCCACTGCTCACGGCGATGCACCAAGAGAGGGCACCTCAGCCGCACTGACACTCAATCGAGACTAGCTGCCTCTCGACCCAACCTACCTATCCCACCCATTCATCGACTAGAGTCATGCCGCAGAAACCGCCTTGCGCCACGTTTTAACTCGTCCAATTGCCTGCATGCCCTCTTTCTTCTCCTCCTCTTCACGATGCTCTGCCGTTTCTCACGTCGCTGTTGGCGCCGTCGCTGCTCCGAGCAACCCCGACGCGACCATGATAGCTCGTTAGCTTTTCAACGCGCTACGTACACATACACATCTACATCTTGACGCGTCGCACACGTTGACCCTCTTGCGACGACTGCCATTGTCCTACGGCGATACCAAGACGTGGCCCAGCCCGCTGAGAGACCGGGATCGCGCTGTGTTCTGACAAGCCTGCAGGTCTGACGCATCTATCATAGACACCCATTTGCGGCCCTTCTCTCAAGAGATAACACGCAATACCAACGGTTCCCGCGCCTTCTCACGTCAGCGAATCCAATCACAGTGAGCCTGCAAACGACCATGTCCGGCCTCCCGCCCGGCTGGGAATGGGATTATGATGGTACTCGCTGGTTCTACCGTTATAAGCCCAACGGCCATGTTCAGTTCCACTTCCCCAAGGAGGGCGATGAATTCCCCGACTTCATCGATGCGTTCTCGCCTGTTCCTGAACTGGCCCCGGAAGAAAAGCTCGAGAGCCAGCAGCAGCTCAAGAGACGCACGACGCACGACCCAGACCCCAAATCCAAGATGCACGCCACCGGCGGTCCTTTGAAAGACTTCGGGTCTGGCCCGAGGACCGGCTTCGGTGGCCCGCTTGCCGATGTCGATGACGGCGCCGACGACTTTTTCTTCCAGCCAGAGAACTTCATGTATCTCGGGCCCGGCGCATATACCGATGTTAGCCCGGAGCCCGACGAGGATGAGCAGGAGATGTCACCAAGCAAGATGGAGGGGAAAGGTAATATCGGCGCCACCAGTACGGGTACCACCAAGGACAAGGCATTGCTTGATGCTACGAGTGAATTGTCAGGGGTCTCGCCTCTCCAAAGCGAGGCCAACACGCCCTCCGTGGCCAATAGTGTTCCAGTAAAAGAGGAAGTCGTTGGACCCAAACCTCCGGCCAAGGAACCCGCAGCCGAGCCAGGCCTGGTCATCAACACTCATGAATTGCCTGGGCCTGCTCACACAGTCTCGCACTCTCCAGGGGTGCCTCTACTTGACTCGATCGAACGTCCTCGCCCGGAGACTACGCCGTCCTTCAACCCGCCACCATGGGATCCTGTTGGTATCATGGCCGAAATGGCCACGGAGCATACGGCGCCAGCACATATTGAAACGCATCCAGACCCAGTTGAGATGGCCGACAACGCCATACTAGCACCCATCGAGACGCGAATGACGGAGCTTGGCATTGCCGAATTGCCTGAACGGAATAGCCCTTCAGATCGAAGGCCGACTGACACTTCGACCCATCAGCTACTTCACCAGACAGCCATGACCGACGAGGCTCTTTACGGAGCTACATTCGGGACAGGCTCAAGGCCTCAAACATCACCGCCACCTGCCTCTCAATCTCCGCCAAAAGCCGATCCTCCTGCGGCAACTGCAAAGTCTACCGAGCATCCTCTGTCCCAACCCGTGCAGCTACCAGCCAAGCATGTTCAAGTTACTTCCCAAACTTCCAGCAATGCACTGTTCACCACCGAACGGCAACCTGCCAATACGGAGGCACGACAGAGCAAGTACCAACCATACGTACCAGGGAAGACTATCAGTCAAGGATCGGAACAACCAAACAATGATTCCAATCTTAGCCGCCGAGAGCACAGAAATTCTTTAACCAGAGAGGCATCATTGATGATGGGAACGCGCTCCAAGTTTGAGACGACCAACATACCATCTGTTCTACAACCGCCCCAGATACCGCCGAAACACCCCGTCCACAGCGACCAGCCTCCGTCTCATCAACCTTTGAACCTAGAACGACCGCCAGGTCCCCAGGCTGCTGTTAAGGGCTCGAATACCGCACGGAACCTGACGTACTCGCCGAATCCTACCGCCCAACAAGGCTCTCTGCAACATATTCCGTCAGTTTTGAAGCCAGCGAGGGGGCAACCGCAAGGCCAAGGTCCACAACCATCCTCTGCAAGACCTGACTTAGGACAGATTCAGGCCAACCCCTTATCCATGTTTGCTTCCTCGTCAGATTCTTCTCAGCCCGGAGGAATCGAGAAAGCTAAACGAAGGTCAGTGCAGTACTCTGCCTTTCAACCAGGCATGTCGGTTTCGCCCAACCAACAAGACCCCCAAGTTGTCCAACCTCACGCGTTTCCACAAAACGACAAAATTCCGCATTCTTCAACACCTGCACCCAATCTGAATCCATCTTTGGGCCCTCGGCCAGGAGTCCATCGAGTTGAAACAGCCCCAGTTCACTCACCGACAGACCAACTGATGCCACACGGTCAACGTCCTCCTTCAACAGCCGACCTTCCGGCTTCTGTGAGCAGACCGGCTTTACCCGCTTTTTTGCAACGTCCCAGAGCCCAGAGCGATATTCAACAAAAGGGCTCTAGTGGACGAAACGCATCATTATCAGACATTTCTGCTCCAGAATTAACGGAAGTCCGAGGCCCATTAGCACTGATTCCGGGACAGGGGCGCCTGGAATCGCATGCTCATATTGCGCCTACCCATCAGAGTACAGCCAAGCGAGAGAATGCGAACGCATCGCCAGAGAAGCTGCCCTTGCACGCAAGCAGCGGCACCGGGCGGGCATTCAGATCCTCAACTCAAGAACGTGGAATACCACGTCAGATCTCCTACGCCTCGAGTGAGGTTTCATCCCTTGGGCCACCGTCAAGTAGCCAGTCGTCTGGGGTGCCCATGCAAACTCCATCGCCTCTGGAACCTGGCGGAAGACGACCTTCATCGGGGTTCTTCCGGGGGGCTAGTACTGATGCAAACTCCTCACTAACCAATTCAAGTCCTAATCAAACCCCCTTTACCACACAGAATGCTCACAACCATCTCTCGAGCTCATGGTCGGCCTCATTTTCGGGCCCATCTCCTACCACAGCCCACGCCGACGTCGACAGATCATTGACGTTGGCGCTGAGCAGTGCACCTCCGATTCCTAAAAAAGTACCAATTGATTCTTCTCTTATCGACTTTCGGCCTGCGGCCAGCCACCAGGCACCCTCTGCCTCTCAGTCGCCAGCATCGAACCGTCGCCATTCTTTGCCTGTAGACCAGATTACCAATATTACCAGGCAGACCAGCCGCGATGAAAGTCACTCAGTAGCAAATGTTTTCGTAGGCGACAAGTCTGGCAAGCAATCGGCTTTACACAATGCTACTAGCTCGGACAAAGGGGGGGACGAGATGTTGCAGGCTGCCCAAGGTATCCCTAGGCCACATTCAGCACAACTCCCTAGCACGCAACCAAGGTGGCCTCAGGATATACCAGGAGAACAGAGTTCTAGCGGAGCTCAGCCTCCATACCCAGTTCAGGCACACGAACGAGCTGTCCAGTCTTCCAACCGTCCACAACGCCCCATGGTGATTCTGCCCTCGCAGCAGCACTGCGGTCCTATGAGCCCTTCTACTCCGATCAGAACACCCGGTCATACTCTGCACCCCATCCAAGAACATCACCATGAGACTGAACGCGTTCTAGGGAATGCTTCATATGCTGCGACTTCACGGAGTTCTCTGGACTCCAGGCGGCATTCACAAGGATCTAGCCAACAGCCGTCGTCCGCATCTGCGTATCCTTCGTCGGCCGGCTCCGCCAGAAGCCACAACGCAGACAGGTTGATGGACCAAGTGAGACAACAGCAGGGAGCGAACATGTCACAACAATGGCAGCAACACCAAACCACAACACCTGGCGGCCTTCCACCGTCCTCAACGTATTCACCTGTGGCAGGCAACCCCTACCAGACCCAGTCTCCTGTCAGCGCCGGTGCGTCGATGCAGAATGTGATACGTCCCGTGTCGGCATCGCCGGCCATACAGGGCTCAGGAAAAGCTAAGGATAAAAGTGGTTGGCTCTCAAAGTTCAGGAAGAATTCCCACAAGTCTGCGGTTCTACACAAGCCTCACCCGCCGGAAGCTATCGGCGATATGCAGTGTTCACCCCAATTTGCTTCTCCCCCCCAAAGCCATGCATTGTACGCCTCTTCAGGCCATGCGACTTCTCCAATGCGAAGCGATCTCAAAGTGGCGACGGTTGTTCCTCACTCCGAAAATCCTATTCCGCTCCATGGGAGAGCATCTGATGCAACGGGAGCGTCGATTGGGGCTCCGGAACCTCGTGATTCTTCGGTATACCAACCCCAAGAAAATCATGCCCAGCACCAGGCGGCGAGCGGGCAAGAAATCTTGACAGTAACCCAGTTGCAGCATCTTTCAGGTCTGCCCAACACGCAGAAGATGGGGCAACCAGTGGTTCAGGCTTATCAGTCTCAAGATCACGAGAAAGGGCTCTTAATTCAGCGTCTACCATTACCAAGCCCGCAGGGTCTGCCTATTCAACCAACTCTTCACAACCAGGAATCACGACAAGTCAAAAGCTCTATGGAGAAACCGCCGACGCGCGAGCCTCCACAAGGACTAGCATTGCCTGCGGGGCAATCAAAGGACCCGATAGTGGACAGTCTGTCGGACGCTGCGTCAGTTTCCACGATGGACGTGGACATATCTGAAGCTCAAGCCCAGCCAGTTTTGAGGCCACAGTTGGTAACAGTCGAGAAGCATGCCGCCCAAGCAAAGGAGTCACAATTTCCATCGCGCGATGTCCGTCATCAAGAGGAATCAGTCTCACAGCCGATGCCACCTGCGGTTCGATATGATAGTGACCTCACTGTTGCGCCGCTCTTTTCGAAAGATCAGGCTAAGACTACTGTCACCAACGTTCCTGCCAAGGATGTCCCACTTGCACAAGACAAGTGGGCTAAGAAACCCACCGTGGATTACTCGGGCGACGACTGGGGTGATGACTCTTGGGATTACTAGTAAGGCGTGTGTTTTCGATAGCGCGTCTGGCTGATGAAAATGCATCCACAATTCG
This sequence comes from Colletotrichum chlorophyti, assembly GCA_001937105.1. NCBI lineage: Eukaryota > Fungi > Ascomycota > Sordariomycetes > Glomerellales > Glomerellaceae > Colletotrichum > Colletotrichum chlorophyti. The sequence continues at coordinate 193,366 of MPGH01000108.1, read as the reverse complement.
TATTTCTCATTCGGCCAGGCCGCTCGTTCTCTAGCTTTGAATTGCTTCCTTTTCGTCTAAATCATGACAGGTATTAAGACTAAAGTAAGGAGTTCTAAAGACCTCAGGCCTCGTTCTGTGCCCTGTGAAAAAGTTTAGTAAGGCTACATGGGATTTAAAGCTGCCTTTTCCACACTTCCTTGACATTTGGGAGCTGCATTCTCAGTGCAGTGTAAGCTTTCATCCTCCGCCACTCCAATACGATTCAACACGATTTCTATGTAATCATTCATAAGACACGCATTACCAGAGTTACACAGCTTAGCATTCGGGATCAACCTGTCAATGTGAGCGGAACATCCTCTCTATCCTTAACCCCGCGATAATCCTATCAATAAGCTTGGCAAGCATCCAAACCTCGTTCGTCGGGACGGCAATCTTCTTCTCTTGTAGTAGAGTCGAGTTGACGAGGTGTTGTTAAGGACATCTGTGGATATATCTATATACACGAGGTGGTGCAGGAGAATTTGAATCTCACATAAGACATGGTCATGCCCAGCGAGGAGGTTAACACAAGCGCGCCTTCTCTTCCAGAAAGTCAGACGAGCGGGGCATTGGGGTAAGTAATTTTTCCTTCGACTGATGCGCCTATTTCCTAAGCGCAGGACACATCTCCGGGCTCGTACGGCTTTGAGCGAGAAGCCGGGGAGGGGAGGGCAAGTCCAAGTGTGAGGCTGAAAACACATTGTTGGAATATCACAAGCCGAATGGTAACATCATCAGTCGTCTATTCGTCAAGGTCTGGGACTTGCCTAGAGGCGCAGCTCCCCCGTTCAGTCATCATCTATGTTGGTATCAGAATAGTAATCAAAAGACGCGGGCAGAGGTGCGTCTTTGCTGTTGGGTCCATCCGGATCAACGTCGTCCACCAGATGCTTCTTCACCTCCTTCGCAACCGGATTGCTCGTGTCCACGGGCTTCGTCTCCTGCACCGGTCCCGGAGAGGTGTGTGTGTGATCCGCCCTCAGCATGGTCGTCATCCATTTCGACCACTCCCACGGCCTCTCCCTCCCCGCAGGCAAGCTGTTGAAATACTCCCAGCCCATAACCCCCCCGAACCGCGCATAGCGGCCGCGGAGCGTAAGAAGCACGGCACCCAACATCTCCCACGGCACCCATCCGCCGCCGTTCTCCGGGTTCGTCACAAGGCCCATGACGACCTTCTCCGGCGGCCAGCCCTTGGCCAGAATCATCTCGTACATGACGGGATTGCTGCAGTCGCCCCACCCGCAGTAGAACTGCGCGTTGTACCAGGCGATATCCCTCCCGCGCATGACCTCTAGCGCCTCGTAGTCGAAGCCGCTCAGGTTGCGGTTGACGTCCAGGAGCGCCGCCGCGACGGGGGCCATGGTGATGATGAAGTCCTTGCCGAAATCCTGCCGTATGCGGTCGATGAGTCGGATGACGCCGCCCAGACTCATCGGCTCCTCGACGTCCAGGTCGATGCCGTCCAGCGCGTGGGTGCGGAGCATGTCGCGCAGCGGGACGTAGTACTGCTCGAATGTCGCCTCGTCCCCGTCCAGCCTCATGTACGACCCCTGCGCGGCGCCGCCGAGCATGCCGAGGACCTTGACGCCGCTGGCTTGCAAGACGCGCAGCTCGGCCCACAGCGTCAGGAAGCGCGGGTCGGAAGGATGGTGGTCGTTGAGCGTGAGGTCGTCGGGATCATCGTTAATGTGTATCGCCGCGAGGATCACGTGGGTGACGCTGATGCCGGGTTCGGTGAGGAGCGGGAGGACGGAGATGGGTTTGCCGTCGGGCGTGTGGTGGGTTTGGTAGTATGTGATGACGCGCGGTAGGGGTTGTTGTGCTGGTGGCGGTAGGGGAGGCATTTGGATGCGGAGTGATCGACGGCCTCGGTGCCGTTCTTGAGGCAGAAGGGAGGTCCGAGAGGGTATCGAAGGAGTAGACGCGTCGTCGCGTATGAGGTTCGAGGATCGGGTGATTTGCGATGCGACGATCTGCGCGCGCTTGGGACAGCTAGCTCATGCGGGGTGGGAGGCTCGCACAGTTGATTGCTCCGCGGCAATAGCAAGCGAAGGCAATGCTGCGTCATGCTTCAGGCACAGGCAGTGAGTTATGTAAGCAGTGCAGACGTTCTGACCGAACTCAACCATGACCCTTGGCAACCTTCGTCATCCATCTCGCACCACACCAGATGGCACTGGTCTTTGGCATATAATCCGCATTCACGCGCCTTTTCTGTGTGTGAAATATTTTCTCTTGTTTCTTCCGATGATTCTTCTGTACAGGCATGGAGACGATAGTTACTTTTCCTGTTAGGATGCTTCCTGATGTCCCTTATCAGACAACTCGGCTTCCAAATCGAGTACCATCATTAGATCCTCGCCTATGTTTACCATATTGGCTTACGCCCGCTCTTGTCCATACCTTCAATCTTGCTCGGATATCTCGCTACGACATAGTAGCAACCAATAGAGTGAAGCGTAAGAACAAGGCCGATCGCGTAGTACACTGGACGGTCGAATATCTCCGGGATTGTCAGGACGAAAAATCCCCACGGTGCAAACGTCCAGAAAGTCCCTACAATATTGACGAGGCAAAACCCGAGAGACAGGCCCTGCCTCGATCCCGCTCTCAGGTAATGGTGAGTAGGACCCAGGGCGATGAGAACGTTGGTGAAGCAAAACCACTGCATCACGCAGCCCTCGCCCATGAACTCGATGCCGAGGAGAACGACCGAGTACATCCCCAACTGCATCGCCGAGGCGTATACCGCAGCCGAGAAGAAGGACGGCTGGCTCCCGAGAACCTTTCCGAAGTTCACCGCGCGGTCCTTGGTGACGGCTCTGTGGATGCACCAGATCTCGAGCGTGGACCACAGCAGCAGGGCCGTCGAAGTGCCCCTCAAAAACCAATGCTCGCCGTAGCGAGAGGCGGCCTTGCCCAGGATATAGGACCATGTCGAGTCGTGGGCTAGGTAGAATGAGTGCATCCAGAAGGGCATTGGCCCTCTCCCTTCACGCAGTGTGAGCCGGATGGTATATGCGTACTGCAGATAGCCGACTGCGAAGCTGACTGCAGCCGCAAAGAGAGGGGGCTTGTTGTCGAGGTTGAACACCTCCGTCAACCTCTCGTAGTAGTTGATGTCGCTCATGTTGTGAGGTTCGTGTGAGAGCTTCGTCTCTGCAGGTCGAGAGGACGATGTGATGAGAAACCCAGTCGATTTATCGCTGTCTCTCCTCTGAGATGGAGTTTCGCCATGAGGTAGCTCGGTCTTGATCGTCTTAAATATTTCAATAGGATTTGGTCGAGGCGTCCTGCTGAGAGTAAGTGGGCTGATGCCTGTGGAAGTTTGGGACGATTCGGCGCCGAGATACTCAATTGGGTAAGTCAAAGCTGAGAACAAACACACCGGCCGAAGGGTCCATCCCAACAAAGGCGTCGGGCACAGACATCACTAACAAGAAGCACTAACTATTAGTCGAGCAATTGCCTGCTGGCCACGGACTTCAATCGTTACATATGGCACATTGCTGGCAAAGTTCTCGAGTTGATTGCTATGCTCCGATGAACCAGAGATATCAGAGTTGGTGAATCGGCTACGGTGCCTATTACACGGGTGAGATGGTCTTATAATGCTATCGATGAGTTGTGCGCCAACCGGCCTTTCCCTGAAGAACCAGCACTCGTAAACGTGGTCCCGCATCGTCCCTCCGACCAAATGTCCGCATCAGTCCGCACCAGTCCGTTGGATAATCTCCATGCCCCTCCAAAGCGCTTCCTGCACCCCTACCCTCCCCCCTTGCTACGTTCCGCTCGACCCGGTAGTAGTAAACCCCAGGATAGCCATTATATCGCTCGTATTTTAGGTTCTCTCATCACACTACGCGCGTTCTTGATCTTCGAGGGCAGGCGCTGTGTCAAAGCTCCTGGCGGTTGGTCTGCTGCAGATGCGGCTGGGCAGTAAATGATGACACACCCAGCAAGCCAGGGTCGTTTAACTAGACGAAACAGAAAATGGTCAAAGTCTCGCTATCGAATCGGAAGAGCCGCACAACTGTTCTGTAACCGAGCATTCCATTTGCTTCTTACACCTACCATGCTCTCTGCCAAGGATGAGGCTACTGACCTTTTCTGGTCTGGTGCACTCCCTCCTGGCTGGCGGCCGGGTTAACGTATCACTCTAGGATTGCCCATACACCGTGGATTATAATGACCTGCGCTGTGTTGCCTCGCACAGATGCCCCCTTTAACCCACCTACGACGAGAGAGAGATAGATACAACGTTCTAGCATCAGTTTCACAAGATCGGGAACAGGAACAAACCTTACCTAGATGTGTTAAGCCTTACAAGAACTAATAGGCGAACAAAGTACCTAGCAGGATTTCATTCATAACTAAGAGAAATCAGTGACAGTTCTATTAATCACTTCTTCTGCTGACTTATTGCTCCTTCATTTCCACGTGTGTGTATGAGGCCAGTCGCTTTGGGTGGGGCATGATACAAGACGCACTCAGCAGGCCGATCTGATATTGACGGGTGGTGTTATTCCCTCGTACAACCAAACCTTGAAACCCCAGCACGTTTTCAGTATCAGCTCGTAGTCAACTTGTTTCGTCGAATGCACTGCTTGCTCTCACTTCCCAATGCCACACTCTCCAGAATCCGTCAGAGCGAGCATTGTCGAACCGTCGCAAAACCAGGTTATCAAGTCACATCTCAAGACTTTGCCAGTAGTTTAACTAGTAAGGTGTGATGAGATAGGCACGGTAACTAGTTTGGACATGATCCTGTTCCCAATCGAGACAGTAATAATCTCAAGTATCAACGCTACGTTTGGTAATCCCTTCTATACTTATGAATTGAGCAATACTGCAGAACTTCGACGTACTCACCAGCAGGGTACGTGAGTTTTGAAAACCGAAAGCGAGTCCAGATTTCGTTTTCGGGTGGAATGCACTTAGCTAAGTTGAGATTTGTTCAAAGCCTCTAAAGTACGAGCTGTTTAGACAAGGTAAGCGAGGTAGAGCTTGGGAAGTAAGCCATTAACCTGAGTCAATTAAATTAAAGACTCATGGATCAGGGCCTCAGTACGGAGGAGCCTTTCAAAAGTTTTGACCAGCCCCCCTGCCAACCCACCACTGGCTGCTAGCTGCCGGCAATCCGACCTTTCCCTTTTGGGTAAGGCCTGATAAGGCTTGCTTTTTCTATAGGCCTATATGGGCCCCTTATAAACTTACTTTATAATAACAACCTCTTGTAAAGTTAATAAAATATTGCGATTTTAGCCTCTTTTTATTTAGTAAGAATGGCTCTTAATACCGATCCTGTTTAGAGGGTAGTAATTGTTGCTTTATAAAGTCCCTATAGTGGTAAAACTACTAAGGAAATTATATAGATTATAGGCCTTACTATCTGTGTAATTAATAGGATCTATTTACGTGCTATTAAGGTAGGATTTAAGCCTAACAATATAACCCTTATTATCCTTCCTTTTTATGTTAACGATAAACCTCGCTCTGGGCGGCTTAAGAAGGATACTAAGGAAGTCTATAAGGCTGTTGAAGCTTAAGTATGTTGCGATCGGTATGGATGCAAAAAGAACTATGCTGATATTGCTGGCGACCTTAGTAAGGAGGGCATTAACGTCTCTGCCTTAACGGTATAGAGGATCCTTTGTTGGGCTGGGTTTTAGAAGATGAAGCCTACCTGTAAGTCCGGCCTTACTAAGAAGATGCAAGTAGAGCGGTTAGCGTAGTGTATCTAGTACTGCTACTGGACCCTTGAGGACTGGAAGAGGGTTATTTGGTCTGATGAGACCAGTGTTGTCCTGCTCTATCGTTGGGGAGGGTACTGGCTCTAGTGGAAGCCCTTAGAGGCCTATACTAGGTCCTGTATCTGTGAGAGGTGGAAGGGCTACTCTGAATTTATGTTTTAGGCCTGTTTTTTATACGATATAAAGGGTCCCTGCTACTGCTGGATGCTAGAGACTGTGAAAGACTGTGAGGCTGCTGCTGAAGTTGTTACTTCCCTTAACGCTGAGCTAGAGCCTATTAAAAGGCAGGAATGGGAGCTTACTACCCCATTCAGCCGCCTTAGGCTATACAATAAGCTAGGTAAAAAGCCGGTCTGGCGATGGAACAAAAAGGCCGGTAAGCTTGTACGTAAGGGTAACGGCGGTATAGACTGGTATCGCTACTGCTATAAGATCCTTCTTCTGAAGTTATTCCTATTCGCCTATTAAGTTAGTAACGCTATTGTTTAAGAGGATAAAGCTCCTACCTATGACTACTAGTTTATTTACTATACCTATAACCTTAATAAGATATAGAAGCTCTTATGGTGCGGTAATAGCTTAGATCTTAATGCTATAGAGCCTTATTGGCCTTAGATGAAGCGATTTATAACTAGAAAGGGCGTACTGAAGAGCTGTGCTGAGGCAATACGAGTATGGGAGGCGTGTTGGCAGGAGCTCCAGCAGGACTAAATTCGGGCTTGGATTGAGAGGATCCCACACCATATCGAAT
>MPGH01000108.1:67862-186800 GCA_001937105.1 Colletotrichum chlorophyti | reverse complement strand
CTCGATCCCTTGCAGCCTCCACCTGCCAGCTGGCCTATGGTCAAAACTTTTGACAGGCTCCTCCGTACGGCAAGCCAGTTGCGCAATTAGGCATAGCGGCCAATATATCTAGACTACAGCCCATGTGAAAGTTCGCCCAGCAGTGTTAGCGGTGTGCTCGTGGTTTTAGTGTTTCCAGCCTAAGCAAATCGTCAATTTCTTTGAAAGATGTATGTTCCTGTGGGCAAGCCGGGAGCGAATATCTACGTTCGGAGGAGAAGAACTCATTGTCTGCTGTTTCTCGCGCCATGTTAGAATCGCCTCTTGTTATAAAGCCCACGTTCGTCCCTTACAAACAATGCCGTGCAGTCTGCCCGCCATTCAGTACGATCAAACCTTTACTCTTCTCTGCTAGTCTCGCCACACTATTTACTCAGACACGCGGTGAGATTGCAGCGAGGAGAGCCTCTCGAGATTCATGCTGATTGTTTATAGACAACATGAAGCTCCTTCTGCTTAGCATGCTAGCCTCCCTGGCGAGTGCCGACCTAGGTACCGCGAGCTATTACTCGGTTCCTTACACACCGACAAGATGTTACGGGAACAGCTTAGCTCAGTTCCCTGCCGGAAATCTTTTCGCCACTGTCAGTGAAGGCCTGTGGGACAATGGCGCGGCCTGTGGTCGGAGATACAGGTTGCGGTGCCTCAGTGCGGTTCAGCCGGGAACGTGTAACGGCCAAACCATCGACATCAGAGTGGTCGACTTTGCGAACTCGGCCCCGGGCCCTAAGTCCGCGACTGGATCAACCATTTACCTTTCTCGAGACGCATGGGCAGCAGTCGCCAACACCAACCGTGGGGCAACGAAAATGAACATTGAGTACGTTCAGATCTGATGGGCTACAGCTCACTCCCTCTACAGCCAGCGAATCAAGTACACAATAAAGATAAAAACTTCGTATTCCAGTCAGCTTGTTTATCATACATTATGGTATATTGAGTGATCAATTATTCGGTCTGCACAAGGCGGGGTTGAAAGGGGGGGGCAGCATATCAGTGTTGTACTCCGTACGTGGCTGTCACTTGAGCCCGTCATACAATCTGACGCAGAGTAAAACACAGGCTACATCTTCTGAAAGAATTATACGCGAAGATGAGAAGTACACCGCAGTAGAGGCAAATTTGCCTAGCGCAACCTACAACATGAAACAGACGTGAAGTGACTGCAGCGACATTAGTCACTCAAGTAAGTCAGCAGCGGAGTTGGATCGATTTCTTCTAGATCAAGGTTAAGAATAAATTAAACCAAGTCTAGGATATGCTTGAAGATGGGTATTGCCTTTCATTCCTCTAGCCTACGAGCAATGATTCGCAAGCTGATGGGCATCGCGTGTACGTCGTGGGAACAAAGATATATAAAAGCATTAGAAACAGCCAGGATGAAAATTGTTTAAAAAAGATAAGGCCTATGTGATGTTTGAAGGTATTAACAAGATAAAGCTTATATGAGAAATTTTTGAAAGGAAAGTACTTTACCAAGGCTGCTATGTACGAAAGCTAGTTGAGAAGAACATGGTAGATTACAATTGAGTGGCTTAACCACTAACTATACCCATGTCACCAAACCAGGTAGTATTATCCAATGGCATAAGAACTATCACGTGCAGAAAGGGACCCCATACAAGACGACCTCCCCCTTCTAGATTAGCAACATAATCAGCCGTTACACACTTCATATCTTAGGGTCTACTTATTGTTCTTGTTGCGTTTGCATATACATCGTCAATGTTGTCTTTCACGGCTCTACCGTATCTGTTCCAGTGTTACGCCTTCTGCGTTGGCAACCAACCGGCAGAAAAACTGTGACGACCCCTGCTCAGAGGAAACAGGAGGGGCAGATTTCAATAGATTCCCCTTTACGCAGCTGCCTTCGGTGGCACTTACTCGGTCTGTGCCTTACGTCGTCTGACAAATGGTTATACTACAGGTCTGCGTCAGCTTGTTTCGCTGAGTGCAGACGAGGCCCCGAGATAAAGGTATTAAGCGAGCCCAGCTTCTGCATACGAGGCTACTTAAGCTTTGAATTCAAGGAATACGCCGTTAATTCGCCACCGCAGTCGTCATTGCTGATTTGCCGTTTTGCGGGTTAAGCGCAACCCCTGGCATGTACCACGGTTGACGAATTTTCTAATGCCGATAGTCTCTGTGATACCTAGAATGGAAACACCCAGAGTCTGCGAACACATGATGGACGGTTGGTCTTGGGATTTTCGGACATATGACGGAGAAGTCCACAATGCCGAGGAGTTTTAACTGAACGACTACTCGAAATGGGATTCACAGCCTTCTGAGATTCCAGCTCCTTCCTACGGTAACAGCTTTGGGTAACTAGGACGGACATAGTAAGGATATCATAAAAGAGCCTCCCGTACTTGAAGTTACCCTTGTGGAAGACAGTTATATGCATGCATAATAGACCTTCAGTGTCTGTACTTTGTGTTGAGCGCTAGTCCACAGACTAACGCGGTAGGTGCTTGGAGAGATTCTAGTAGATCCTCGTTCACAAATAAAGCGGTCCTCCCAATTCACCCAAGTCATGTGTTTCAACCGGATCGTTGTTTATGTTCACCACGGCTGGGCTAGTTCTGCAATCGTCAAGGCCCTGGCAACAACGGACGCCCAAGTCAAAGTGCGATAGCGTACGCGTCTATGCTTGCCAGCACGCCGGTGACTGAAATCCAAAACTGCGTCATATGCCTCTTTGAATTTCGAGTGACGGGCAACGGAACCGCTGGAGCACTATGAAAGTAGCACGGGCCGTCGCCAAAGACTTCAATTTACAGCGTCTAGCAGGCTGAAGCAGAGCTAGAGGCTTGCCTGCAGCAGGGAAACCCCCTCGCAATGTCGTGGTATTGCCAAGGAGCTTGGGGTACTCTGAAGCACCATGAGTTGAGGGCTACTCTCGGGGTCTCGTTGTCGAAGGCCGGCTAGAAGCATACCATGATCTGCCTGAAGAAGTCCTAGGTCGAATGAGAAGCAACATATTTAAGAGGCTTTGAAGCAAGAAAGCTCTGTTTAACACTGAGGCGTAGAGTACTGAACGGAATTCCCTGAGGAATAAGAAGTTTGAAAACACCAATTACTATGTTGTTTCAATTGCCCCCAAATTGTTATGTAAGGCATTTTTGTGTGGTAGAGATTCAGTAACTTATATAGCCACCTAATAGCAATAGCCGTGGTACGCGGTGAGTCCAAAGAACTCCACGCAGGCCGGTGTGGGACGGGTCAGTTGGAGACCTACAGCCCGAATTTCCAGGCATATGGAGTAAGACGGCGGCTCTCGCGTCCTCTAACCAGCATGACCTGTTTTTGTTTATTCCACTGGACCGTGTTACAACGGCTCCTAAGTCGACGGCTGTCCAGCGAGGATACTCAGCTCTACGTCCTCATAGTGGGCTGATGCCGCACTTAAATGCTGTTGGTAGTCCCCAGTGGAGCGGAGCCCTAATGCTGGGCCCCTTTGGTGATACGGTCGCAGTCGACTCCTCTCTCTCATGCTGCACTTTCCAAAATAAATGAACTGTTCGATTCTCGATGCTTATGCGCCACTCGATAGGCATCTTCCAGTTAGTTAGCTATGTCTACAGTCTATCGATTTTCGTCATCCTCAATCTGATCCCCAGGACCCCCCCACGTCGGAGATAGCTCCGAGCACCCCTGGCCAACGGCTAGCATGGATGGAGACATGCGCTTACCCCTTTCCAAGCCTTGAAAGCAGCTTCAACCGTCGGGCCCCCAAACAAGTTGAAACTTCTCTTCTCCGGTGACAGAGGATCGTTTTGATAGGAATAGTTAAATGGCCTGTCTGAGAGACGCGGCACGGTGCGAGACACGCGACCGAGAATGCGCTCCGGAATCGGCTTGGGGGACTCAAAGCGAACAAAGATTTCGGTTGCCAAGGTTTGATCAGACGTTCAGGTAGGACCAAACGGTCAATGAAGCGCCACACAGACTGGAATCTGTGAGCTGGCAACACGGTGTCCTGGTGACTTCTTTGAGACTTTCTTGCGAGCCTCGGCCGGTCACTTTCCATGGCGCTTATTGCGGTTCAGATAGTTAAATGACAGAGCGCCAAGGATCGTATACATGCACACAACTCGTTGAGTTTTGCTTCGCTGGACTAAACACGTGGTATAAGGGCAAACAGTTGCCGTTACGTACATCTCATTCAAAGCAATCACCAAGAGTCAGTTTTTCTCTTTTTTCCCCAGAGGAATGACAAACCAAACGAGACTTACCATGTCGCACCCAGCCCCCGCTCCTGTCCCCTCCTTTTCCTGCCTTTCACAAGTCTGATGGCTTTTCGTCATGCCCATCAACCATTCGACCAGAGAGGCTTTTGCAGAGATTTTAAGATGGGTTTTTGAGAATTGCGTGCCCCGGAACGCACCAACAAGCGTCTATGAAATCATCATAGCACGCCATGCTTTGACCGGTTTCAAGTCGGTTCCTTGTTTTCTGAACTCTAAAGTCGGGGACGTGGTCCAGTTGATTGGTGAATCCCGGGTTTGCGATCCCGGCAGGCATGGAGACGACGTCAGATCTTCGAATAGCCCTGTCTGTCCCTTGACTTTCTGAGGTCCCAAGACCTTTCTCGAGCAGGCCGTGCCTCTTAAAGTGGAGATGGGGGATCCGTAAGTTCTAGGATTCATCCTAGAACCTTTGATTGGGGCGATACATCGTCGGTGACAGTTAGAGAGGAGATAGATCCCTTGGATGTCCATCCACACGGGCTAGTGACAGCGCAGCTTCGTCTCCTATTTCTCCGTTTGAGGCTCCCGCGAAGATCATCCCGGCCGATTTTGGACCCTGGATTCGTACTCACCCCAGAAATAACACCGTCGAGCTGTGGCACCTCACCATGCCAGCTGTGGAGTGAACCCATGTTCACCGGCTCCAGTTCCTTGGACCCTGACTTTGAGTTGGAGCACAGTTGGATTCCTCTTGTCACTGATGAGCCTTCCGGACTCAATAAAGCTTGGGTTCTCGCGCGCCGGGTCAGGTGCTCGTGTCCTCCGACCCTCAGGTTCCTTGCTTCTCGGCTTTCTTTCGTGAGAGCAGGACCCGAGTTCTCTACCTTTATTCTCCGCCCCCAAGTACCTTAATCCCAATAGCACTGTTCAAGATGTCTGCACCCAGCGAGAAAAGCGTCGGTAAGAGCGCGACCGAGCAGACCTTGAGACAGGCGCCCTCGGGCTCTGTCCAGCACGGCGATGCGGATTCCGTCACGGATTCGGCCCTCCGCGACTTCTACACGGGCGCTGTGAACCAGAACTATCGTCTCAAATCCGAGCTGGTCGCGAAGCATCTGGGTGAGATTGGCATGGGAAAGTGAGTCCGGGACATTTTGGCCCTGACAGTCGGGCGTTAATTGATCGATCTTGTGCCTTTTTCCAGGTTCCAGTGGATTCTCTTTGTCGTCAATGGCTTCGGTTGGATCGTCGACAACTTCTGGTCCCAAGGTATCACGGCCATCCGACCCCCGATCGGCAATGAGTTCACCGACATCGCCCGCCTCAGCTTCAGCTCCGTGGCTTACTACGTCGGTCTCATCGTTGGCGCCTCGTTCTGGGGCACAACGGCCGATCTCATCGGTCGCAAACCCGCATTCAACGCGACGATCCTTTACGGCGGTGTTTTTGCGTGCGCGGTGGCCGGTACCCAGAACTTCACCTCGTTCTGCATTCTTTGGGCAATCATCGGCACCGCGGCAGGAGGCAATGTCCCCGTCGACAGTGTCGTGTTTCTTGAGTTCGTCCCGCAGACCCATCAGTGGTTGCTTGTTACTCTGTCGGCGTGGTGGAACTTGGGACAAGTCATTGTTTCTCTCTTGGCCTGGGTATTCCTGGCACATTTCGCTTGTCCCTCGACTGATGCGCCTTGCCGCATGCAGGACAACATGGGCTGGTGAGTCGAACCAGTAGAGACGCCCCGGTTGCGACAGGTGAAAGACTAACCCTGTTGACCACAGGCGCTACCTTATGATCACACTTGGAGGCATTGCTATTGCTTTTGGCCTGATTCGCATTGCTGCCTTCAAGATCCCCGAGTCGCCCCGTTTCCTCATTTCCAAGGGCCGCGACGCTGAGGCGGTGGAAGCTGTCAACTACATCGCCCGATATAACGGTTGCCCAGAGACGCTTACTCTCGACATGCTGCAAGCAATCGACCGTCGCTGCGCCAGCATCTCCGCCTTGGATAGCGGTGCGAGTCTCGCCGGTGCGCCCGTGGATGCCGACGTGGCGCCGCGGGGAGCTGGATTGTCGTACGTGGAAATCCTGAAGGAGAGCTTCAAGGACTACAATGCGGACAACTACAAGAAGCTGTTTGCTGGTCGAAAGATGGCGCAGCACACCTCAGTCACCTTCCTCATCTGGTTGACTGTCGGCGTTGCGTACCCTCTGTATTTCGCCTTCATCCCGTCGTACCTCGAGACCAAGTCCTCTTACTCCGCAAACACCTCTCTGGATCACACTTACATGATTTACTGCATCGTGTCGTCGGCCGGGGTTGCGGGCCCCATCGCCGCCGGATTCTTGGTGGAGACTCGGTTCGGCCGTCGGTGGATGATGGCCGCATCCGCCGTTCTTACCGGGGTCTTTCTGTTCGCCTACACAGCTGTCGGCACCGAGGCCGCGGACATCGGTTTCCAGTGTGCAACTGCGATTCTGGGAAACTTTGGTAAGCCTGCTTTTGTAATTTGACAATTTTTTCTCAACACCTCTCCTGGCCATCTTGGCTGTCTCAGTTCCAGCCTATGCAAAGAAGAGCTTGCTGACGAGCTGGGTGTAGAATACGCAGTCATGTATGCCTTCACTCCAGAATCTTTCCCGGGCCCCGTTCGCGGGACAGGCACGGGAATAGCCGCAACCTTGCTGCGTCTCGGTGGCTTGGTTGCTTCATTCGTATCAACATACGCCGGGTACACCACAGTTCCGATATATGCTAGTACGGCATTGTGGGTTCTTGTGGGTGGCTTTTGTTTTGGACTGCCCTACGAGACGCATGGGCATGCGTCCATTTAAACGTTGAATGAGAGACGACTTTACGCACTATATCCGATATCCGATATCCGACTCAAGTTACATCACTCCCGCTCATTTGAAGTGGTTGGAAGTGTTGAAGTTAATTCAAAAAGTACAATTTTTCGCTTTGATAAACCCCGTGCCAAGATGACTTGCCACGGTACAACGAAAAAGAAACAGCCCGCATGTTCATGTTGGTTAAGAGTGTTTGGGTGCTATGTAGACCGCTTCAAGATTCTTTCTCTCGATGTCCTGTGGTGCTGCACTGCGTGCTGAATATTCACTGTGATAAAGCTCCTTAGTCATACACACGAAACCAATGGGCTGTTATTAGGCATCAACAGGCATATGAAACAAACACAAACTTGCCTGCTTTCGGTGTCAGATAATCCTACGATTCCACGGCCATACAGATGCCGTACACCTCTTCCTTCGCGATTATAGTCGTAATTAAATTCTACTATGCTGCCTGGCACTGACGCCCAACACACAAAACAATCGTACAGGTCAAAGTTCTCGTGGATCAATGCTACGCAACAATTCCTGAAGCCATTATTGCCCAAGTTGGAAAGTATACCTAATGGTTTGAGAAAAGAGCACATCTGGTTCTGTTGAATAACTAATTGTCCAGGTAGTTGATGACGAGTGGCATTAAGGCACTCAGCTTGTTCTTTTTAAACTACAAAGTGTTCAAGTGGGATCGCTGTGAGCGCAAAGACCTTTCACAATGTTTTTAAATGCTCATGTAAAAACAGGTGAGATCCATAATAACTAATGCTGTCATTTAAGATACCGACTCGTATGCACGTTGCCGTATTTTGTATACCGACGATTGCCGTACCACGACAAGCACGGATCTCGGCAAGCTGAATACCACACGTTGATCGGCTGTTCGTTATCTATCGCTATCTGCTATCAAATTTCATGACGTTAACAGTTAATCCTGACTCTTCTTTTTTTCACCACAGCTTTCGGCTTAGATCGCCTCAAGTGGTGTATCGCAACCCCCTCAACTACATCAACTACAATTCATCATAGGCCACTTCAACACGCGAAAAGATGGCATTTCTTGCTAATCTGCTACTGATTGCAGCAAAGAACCCGGTTACTCTCTTCTTTCTTGCATTGGTGGCGGCTGTTCTGTCCAGAATTACATATAACATTTTTTTTCATCCCCTCCGAAAGGTTCCCGGGCCGTGGAAAGCAACGGCGTCCCCGTTATGGCTCTGGTATCACTCTTATGTCGGCAAAGAGACAAGCGCAGTGGAAGCGCTACATCTAGCCTATGGGCCCGTAGTCCGGATAGCCCCCAATGACGTCGACATCAGCGATGGCGCAGCACTCGCACCAATATACTCGGAGAAAGGGGGTTTCCGGAAAGCGCCCAACTACAAGAATTTCGACATTGAGGGCCACCCAACCATCTTCTCGGCGCTAGACCCGGCTCACAGAGCCATCAGAGCCAAAGCAGTAGTCGGCATGTTTAGCCCAGCTTCAATCCGTAAAGATGGAGATAGAGTGCTTAAATCGTGCGTCGAAGACCTCATGTCGCAGATCAAGGAGGAGGCCGCAACCGGCAGGCCGGTCAACATGCTCAATATGGGCAGGTGTTTGGCCCTCGATGCCGTGACTGCGTATCTCATGGGCAGAACCTACGGAGGTATCTCGGAGCTTGAAACATGCAGGGCCAATGAAGGGGCTAGCAGACTATCCGCCAGCGACTTTGTCGACACCTTTGTTGCAGTCGGTCGCTTTTTCCTACTGCCGAACCGGGTCTTCCACTTTCTTGAATGGTTTCTGCCCAGGATTTACCCAGACGCGAAGGTAGACGAATCGATGGACCTTGTCACGCGGTTCTGTCAGCAAGTCGTTGCTGAGGCCGACGTGGAAAAGGATCAGACCTATCAGGCACGACTTTTGAGGGCTGGGATCAGCGAGCACGAGACTGCCATGCAATGCATGGATCTTATGTTCGCGGGCACAGACAGCACAGGGATGAACTTTGGTACCATTTGCTGGCACCTTGCAAAGTCGCCAGCTATCTACGAGAAACTCAAAGAGGAGCTCGCGGCGCCTGGTGCCGCCCAAGGAGACCCGCAAGCTCTGCCGTACCTACGCGCTGTAGTACGTGAGGGCTTACGTATGTCCATGGCGAATCCCACTCGCCTGCCGCGTGTGGTGCCACCTACGGGCTTCAAGTTCGAGACTGCAGTACCCTCGGGAGAAAAGAAGACTTTTGAGCTTCCTGGAGGCACGTGGGTTGGATGTGCGCCGTTCAGTTTGCACTTTAACAACGATGTTTTTCCAGACTCGAGATCGTTCAAGCCGGACAGATGGCTGGATCCAACGGAAAGAATGCTGCGTGACAATATTCCTTTTGGCATCGGACCACGGCAGTGCATTGCTCGAAACCTCGCAACCAGCGAGCTATTCTGGGCAGTCAGGGGCTTGGTTCTGTCGGGAGTTCTGGATGGAGCACGGCCGACCGGTCGGGCAGAGAAAGGCATTGTTATTGATGAATGGTTCAACTCAAAGGTACCAGGTCATGCAATTGACTTGATCTGGGACTCATAGGACATACAGATCCGGGTCTCTCTTTATATCAATTTCACACCCTACTGCTGTGTTATTAGGGAGAAGTCGAGACAATTTTGAGCCTGATTTAACGATCATCCCAAGGGACTGGTTTTATGTCCTGTGTCAACGAAAGTATATTAATTGCGTTAAATACTACTTCAAGATTGAGTTCGAGTTATATGGCCGTCATTACATAAAGGAACAGCGCGCTATCATCACTCTCCTCACTATCTCTGTTGAGTCTTCTGAGTCACACTAGAAGTCACCGGCAGGAGTGTCGCCTTAATTACTCGTGATTGTCTGAATCACGTGCTAGTAGAGAACTGCGGGCGCTTCAGCTGACTGGCTCCGTGGTGCATGATCAGTTTTGTGGAATCTACTGTGGCGCGAATTACAACACGCCGGAAATTCCAAACTCCTGTCAGACCAAATAGATTCACCGATAGCTTCAGGATTGCCGCGCTAGGCACAAAGCCTACAGACACGTCAGGTAGCAGCACTTGACGATTCGCCCAGCCCTTAGCCTGGGCGAACGGGAACTATCACGTCGCTAGGCGTTTTTCTTTCGGTATGCAGCCCCTTGGCCAGGAAACCGTCATTACGTACGTAGTAAGGAAATAACAGAAAAGCCAGATGCTCTCTTTTTCCGTGGCCAGTCACCATGTGACAGGTCTGATTCAGGCACCTGGCTCTGTGGCCAAGTGCACCACCACCTAACATGACATGAACGAAGAGTCACTCTTCTATGAGGCAGCATGCAACGGGCAGTCCGCTCCAGCACAGCCCATTTCGTGGTCCATTTCGTATCGGCGCGTGACTACTTAAACTGGCATAAGATGCGGAAAAGGGACGTCTCTTCCAGGTCGTGCCGTGTCAATTGAACTTACAATGCCAATTTTGTCGAAACATGATTCCAATGCTTACTTCCAGCGTTCTTATGGTTGCCTTATCTAAGAAAAACACAATCCAGCCCTCCATTACATCTCACGCGGCTTCCATTTTCTGAATTGCTGGCATATGTGACTCATGAAGACAGACGTAAGCAACTCCCTAAGCATAAATGGCAGGAGTTTGCTGGGGACACAAATGAAAGTACTGCAATGACTTGATGCTCAATCCTGCTCGGCGAGCACCTTTGGTTCTAAGAACTCTCTTTTCTACTCATTTTTGGAAATGCCATTCTCAGCCGGCCGCCGGTACGTTTCAGCGAAAAGTCAAACTTGAGAAGATAGTAAAGAGGCAGTCCACCTTCACTGAAATATCATGACGCAGCGGCATAGTCGCCATAAACGACACCCTGATGGAAAGCATCACAAAGCTGCCTCGAGCCAAAAGATGTTGGATGATCTTGCAGAGGTTTGTACAGCAAACGAAGAACTGCAATCCGAGGAGCTTTGCACGGAAGAATTATGCTTCGAACCATTGCCCGGCCCTTGGTCTGAGTGGACACTCGACATCGAACGCCGCGGATGGTACTACAGAAATCGCAGGGGAGCGACAGGTTTGTCCCCACAGCTCCGAACATGAGAAAGCCCTGCTCATAACTTCTCAGGAGACTTTGAATGGGAATTTTCACAATCACCACCGTACGAAGAACATCGCTGTCAAGGACTTGGGCCGCAAATCCTGCAGCTATACCACGCACCCCGGTTTCAACCGACCGTCACACACAGTGAACTTCGCCGCCCTATAACCGCGGCTCCCAGCGAAATTTGGGCCATGTCAGAGTCTGGCGGCCTCGCTTACTGTCAAGAAGAAAATGATGAGGTGCCGCTGTGGCATTATCAAGCTGCGATTATCGACTTGGACAAGAGGAATAACATCAAAGTTATGATGTCTGAGCCCGAGACTGGGAGACTAAATGTGGTTTACAACAACAAGCATAAGCGTCCTCATGAATCCAAGAAAAACCACAGCACAAGAGTTCAACACTGGGTATATCAGCATTGAATTGATGGGATGGCTGTCACACTATCCCTGCTTGAGGGTGAAACTTAGCTGCATAAAGCGGAAAGTTAACCGGTTTGATTGTTCGCGACGAGTATTTACTACACATATGTTACGGCCTAAATAAAAATCGGATTAAAAGCAGACGTTTCAACCGCATTGCGAGTGATACCGTTATCTGCTTCATACGTTTTAAGTACATCCCGAGTTGATCATGACCAGAGGTAGTAAGGCACCATGGTCCATGTGGCTGCTAACTAATTCATTGACCAGATGCAACCCGATCCTTGTTTCGGTCGATGAACCACCTGATGCCAATCTTAGCTGGTGACATGTAGAAATAAGCAACAGACGCCGTTGCCGAGCATTTTGGCGTAAACTTGGTGTGCGTCCAGTTGCTGATGAAGTCTCGCAAACGTCCAGACATTGGCAAGCCTCTTATCTCAGCCCCGATCTTCAGGAGCATTGGTGTGTCGACAAGTTAAGCCACCAGGCCCGAGGTCAGGCAAAATGCAGTCGCTCCGAGTCCACGTGCGAACGGTGTGGCTTCAGCCCACCTAGCTAATTAATGGGAGCTGAAGAGTGCCAAGACAGCCGCACGGCTGGGACTAGGAAACTCATCACCAGCCACCTCACTGGCTATGAGCTTTGGGGTACCATCTTTGCCTATAGCTGACTGTAATATTTCAAGAATCAACTTTGGAAAGTAACCGAATGAAGAGTCAATATCGGGTCTTTCGAAATAATTCGACCCGAACTACTTTTTCGGACATTTGAAATGCCAATGCCATATGTTGGATGGCCCGCCAGTCATCAAGACAGGAAGAGTTAGTTGACTTTGAATTTCGCACAATTCTTCGTCTGTCTTTCAACCTAAAACAAGTTCCCTCGAGTACCGTTTCTGTGCGCTAATTATGTCTGTTCATCTATGTGACCAGACTAAGATTGGAATAGTCCATAGGTCTAGCCTACAGCTCTGGGGTGATAATTGCTCTCTGGGACGAAGCCTATCAACGGTCAGGCATAAGCCAACGGAGCATGCAGAGCTTTAAGAGTACGGCATCCGGCCCGTCTTCGAGTGAAATAGGGTTCATCTTGACCTGAGCAACCGCAGCGGTGTCTCTGAGAATAATACACTGTTTAAGGCATCGTCATCGAGACAATTCACTATGCCGCTCAGCCTATCTTCTAGTGGCTTCCGCTCCCGTAGCTCTAGTCAATCCCGAGTTCTCACGCATGAGCAGATCGTCTTTCCCAGGTTTTATGAAGAGGCATGGGGTGTCGCCGAGTACGGAGATGGCAGGGCGGACCTGGAACGAGCCAGGGTCTTCCTCCTGCGGTTTTCCAAAGTAACTCCGGATCCGATCGTCAGCAACGAGCTGCAAGCCATCGCCACCAACCAGCAAAACCGCACGATAACAACGTTAGCACTGGCGGTCCAGACAAGAATCTTCGCCAACCGACATGCCAGCTTCGCTGCCACACCCCTGCTGCAGTGTGTCCGGTTCATGCTCATCAAGGCCATGATACCAGAGTGCATGCATTCCGAAAAGACTCGAATCGTTCTGGACTTCTTCTTCGACCCTACTTTGGCTCGGAACATAGAACCTCCGCCGATGGATGGCGTGGTCTACAAATATCCTTCCGGTCGATTGAAAGTCGCCATCATCGGTGGCGGGCCAACGGCTCTCGCGTCTGCCATCTCTCTAGCCGAAAAGGGGGCCGGGAAGATCCAGGTACATGTTTACGAAAGACGCTGGGTCGCGAAGACAGGACCTAAAGGCACCTACGTCGACTATCCCCCTACAGCCAGGCGTCGCGATCAGGTTGTCACGCTGCAAGAGTCCGTCACCGCATTGATGAGCCAAGCGACCCAGGAAGCCCTCTTTGAAGGACGTCCCGAACGCGTCTGGCCTGGCTCGGCCAACATTCAAATACGAAAGGTTGAGGACCGACTGCTCAAAAGATGCCATGCGACGGAGTTTCAAAGTCGGATCTGCCTCCATGCGGAAGGAGTAACACGTGAGGATCTCTCAAAGGTTGGCGACTTCCACGTGCTCCTCGGCGCGGATGGGGCTGCATCCTGGGTCCGAAAGTCTTACTTCCATGGCTATGAGAATGAACGCGGGAGGAGTTACGCCCTTGGTCTAGCTTTCGATCGACCCGCGGGTCTGCCTTGGTCCCAGCCCCTGAATGTTTTCTTGACGCTGGGTCAGACAAGATACCTCCTCAACGCCAGCGACTTTGACGGGCGCGGTTATCTTAACATGCAACTTACCGAGGACGAGTGGCACAAAATGGTAGCAATGGACGGGCAACCCGTCACCTTTGGGTATCCCGGGTGCTTGCGCAGACCGGACGGAACTGTCCCTCCAGGCTTCACCGAGAATCAAGTCTTCGCGCCCTCCGAAGATAAAGAAAGTCCCCTGTGGAGATCCATCTCCGACGGTCTGAAGCTTTTCGGGTTCAAAGAGAGTGAGGTCATCAACGTTGTCCGAATTCCGATTGTGGTTCAGGCCGTCCAGGAAGGCATACAGTATCTCCCGCCTTCCGACTGGAGAGGCATCAACCGGCCGCATGCCCTTGTCGCAGTGGCCGGCGACGCCGCGATGACGGTGCATTTTTGGCCCGGTCGTGGTCTTAATAGCGGTGTCAAGTCCGGTATAGCTCTTGGCGATGAGATTGTCCACGCTCTCAACGGGGGCAAGTTCGTAGGACTGCCGCTTACCGCTATGAAGGAATACAACGACTTCATCATGAAGCTACAAGATCGCGAACACGACAAGCGCAGCATTCCTATCCTCAACCAGTCAGGTACCCCGGAGACCCTTGGGTGGCTCCTGAGTAAGGCCAACACCGTCCCGGAGAACGTCGCACTCGAGTGGTTGATCGGTGCCATGACTCAAATCGCCGATCGCCTAGAGCAGAGGGCAGATTGGGCATTCGGTCCCGTAGCGAATGTCGAACCGCAGCTACGCATCGTCCTGCGCCAACTTGACTCGGAGACGTTGAGGGAGATGGCAGTGAGCTTTCCGTGGCCGACACGAGAGATGGGCGGGGCCGAGGTTTTGCCCCTCCGCTCGATGAAGCCGGAGGAGAAGCAGAGGTGGCTGCAAGGCATTTGGGGCTTGCTACGCGACGAGATCGGTCGAGACTCGCCTAAGCGTCCTGTATCGCGCGGACGGTCGCCATCAGCCTCGAGGTTCGAAGCCCCGCGGGCTGCTGTGTTGCAGCCTCCCCGGGCTGTGTCTCCGTCGCCTCAATTTCTGTCTCCAACTCCCGATGATACTAGACCAAGCCATTCGGATCCGACTTTTCAATGGAGCAACTCCAATCGAGCTGCATCGCCAGGTCCTTCTGAGAGAACTCTAGCAGTTCCAGATGGGCGTAAAGCGGCTGCTAGACCACGGTCGCCATCGCCTGGCGGTGAAATTCCTCTCGGAAGGCTTCTAAGCGTCAGTAAGCGACCTGGGCAAGCGGTCTTGGCGGATGCGATGTCTTTGGCTCTTTTCCGGGTTGAAGGTAGATAATTCAAGCGTCTATTGTTGGCTGTTCAAGCATATTGATGGGTTTCCTTGGCAAGGGGCCCGGGTATTTTGAGACGGAGCATCAACCAGCACACCACAACCGAACACGTCGCGGAATTGAGCAGATTGCAGCTCAGAAACACACTGTCATGGTAATTAGCTTTCGCTGTAATCTCTTGTTTCTTTTGTGATTAGTTCAGTTAAGGATGCATCGAGTTTCATTTCCCCTGTTCCATGTGCTGGAGTTACCACGAATTTATTGCAACGGATGGGGAATACGACGTACCACTATTAAATGTGTTTTGTTCTGCCCTTGGCGATGTTCCATTTAGCTCTTCTAGAATTTTACCGAACGTAATCATTTATTCTGCTGTGTCGCCGGATCCTGAAAAGAGTGGAAGCAGTGGGGAAGTGGGATGAATGCTGGTGTAAGTGTAGTGGAGGCCGAAAGTCCGTAAATCCGCTAATCCGAGGCCGTGGGCAAGGGCCTCGCATGCGAATTTATTGGCTCAAGACAGACGACCACGAACAGCAGTTCCTGAATATCATTTTCATTTACGTTGAAGGTGCTATTCATCCGTCAGTGGTTCGGGAACTCTGGAACCATCCGCCCATTACACAAGGCCCCCCCCCGGTCCGGTGATTCGGAGTGGGGCTTTCAAACTGCCGAAGCGGGCCACGCGGGGGATTGAAAAATGTCCGTTTTTTCTCCCACCCACCCCAACCTCTACAAATCGTAGAGGCCGTCTGGTAGTCTATAGAACAATTATTAACTGATAAATGTATTACACTAATGCTAAAAAAGGCATTAGTATGTAATTGAGCGCGAGGGCGAATAATAAGCTTTTAGAGTAGAGGTATATTGGTGTTTGTGGTGATGCTTAGGCGATTAGAAAACCGGACATTCTTTCAGTCCCCCGCGTGTGTGGAGCGGCTTCCACCGGTCGGGGTCCGCAGCCAAGTCCCACACTTTTTTTTCATCTCCATGATGACGATGGAAGCCAACCAACCGAAAACGAGAATAAGGCTGCAGTCAGCGCTGACGATAGTGAGTAATCTGGAGAACACCTCGTTCGGATTTGGAGCTTGGTAACGCCAAGTAAAATCACACAAATAGCCTTTCTGTTGAACAGTCACCCTATTGAGGAAAAAAACGCGCCCCTGTACTTCCTGTACGCTTTACTTACCTATCACTACCTACTATTAAAACTATTATTTTGCATCTCTCGTTGTTAATTTACTATATTCGCTAAATTAAACACTGAACTCATATTATTTAATGTTTATAGTGATCTCGTAAGGGTAATTGTAGGATAAGATAATTTGAGGAAGCCTACGGAAGGGGCGCGTTTTTTCCTCACCCGAAGGACAGTTCAGATTCCCGGTCGTTCCGTCGGAGCAAACTGGGAACTTGCAAGTCCTTGGGATGAACCCACTCTCAACCAAGCATCAGAGCGGTCACCAAGGCCAGCTGAGAGCCAGTACCCACGCTCCATGCGACTATGGTTTCTCGCAACGCCTCCATGACGACATCGTTACTACTAACCCTTACCATGCAAATCATAACAGTCAATGAACGAGTCTTCTGGGCAACGGCTGGGCCATGCTGACGTCTATGATGGTGTGCAATCGCGTCTGACGAACCTCAGTCCGTCAGACTAACCCGCAATTCAATAGTCCATCCCCAGTGCCAACAGCCCATGGCGGATTCCACTTATCAAGTGCCAAGTCAGACTCACCCGGTTCATAATTCTCACATCAGCGGAAACCGACAAGCCCAGCTGCGATGCAGACACGATGCAACTCTACACAGTAAGCAGCTATCACATATAAAGGGAAGCTTGTCAGCTCCCACGAGACATTGCATGGGACTTTGCTCTGTACGGGTAGTGTGGCATATAAACCAAAGGAGCCTCTGACACCATCGCCTCTCTTCAAAATGCACGCATTCAACCTGGCTTCGGCTCTCGTGGCCACCGCTAGCGTAGCCAGCGCATCCTCCGTCCTCCTCAGAGGCGGTACTATCATCGGCTTTGATGAGGCCAGTAACTCTCTCAACGTGGTCCGCAACGGCTCTTTGCTCATCACCGACGACCGCATCACATCCATCTACACTGCGAACCAGACTCTGCCCCGCGCCTCGAACGACACCCAAGTCGTGGACGTGACCAACAAGATCATCACCCCCGGCTTCGTTGACACCCACCGCCACGGCTGGCAAACGGCCTTTAGAACCATTGGTTCCAACACCTCGTTGGCTGAATACTTCACCCGCTACGGCGAATTTGCAGCCGCCGGCCTCTTGAGCGCCGATGATGTTTACATTGGTCAACTCGCCGGCCTCTACGAAGCTCTCAACGCCGGTGTCACGACGACTTTGGACCATGCGCATCACACTTGGTCCGACAAGACGTCGGAGGCTGGCTTAAAAGGTAGCATTGACAGCGGTGCGAGAGTGTTCTGGTCCTACGCCTTCCACAATGTCACGAACTACACCGTCTCGCAGCAGCTTGAGAACTTCAGGGAGATTGCGACCAGAGCCGAGTTCAACGGCACTGCTACCAGCCTCGGTGTTGCATGCGACTTTTTCGGCCCTGACCCTGTCCTTAGCGACGTCAACGCCGTAATTGACCTTGCCAAGTAGGATTCCCCCAGTTTCATGAACAGGAAACAAGCTGACTGATACTTCTTAGGGAATTCAACGTGTCTGTCGTCACCACCCACAGCCTTCAAGGACCCTGGGGAGGTAAGTCATTCTTCGGAACCGATTGTTTCGACGTGTAGTTCTAACAGCCGTGTAGTTACAAACAGCCCAGAGGACCTCCACGCGGTTGGCGCTCTCAACACTAGCATTCCTGTCGTCTTCTCTCACGCTTCTTTCCTGACCTACAGAGGCGCCTCGCTCCTCCGCTCCACCAACCAGCACATCTCCATAACCCCCGAATCGGAGATGCACTACGGCCACACTCACCCTCACAGCCACTTGATCCAGGACCAGGGCTCTCTTGGTGTTGACACTCACTTCACCTTCTCCACCGACATTCTCACCCAGGCCCGCATCTGGCTGCAGAGCACCCGCCGCTTGCTCTACCAGCAAGTCCTCGCAAACTGGCGCGTGCCCACCTCCACGCCTATGACTGCCAACCAGGCCTTCCTCCTGGCCACTCGCAACGGCGGCCTGGCCCTTCGTCGTCCCGACCTCGGCGTCATCGCCGAGGGTGCCAAGGCTGACGTCGTTGTCTGGGACGGTGAGAGCCCTGCGCTGCTTGGCTGGGTTGACCCTGTCGCGGCCGTGATCCTGCACGCCAGCGTCGGCGATGTTGAGCACGTCTTGGTTGACGGCAAGTTCGTCAAGAAGGACCGTAAGCTCGTGGTGGGCGACTACTCGGACGTCAAGGCGCGGTTCCTGACCAGCGCGAGAAAGATCCAGCAAACTTGGCGCGACATCCCGTTCACTGCCCTGAAGGGAGAGTTCAGCAGCTCTGATGCTCCTTATGAGGCGCCTCTGACGGTTGACGTACTGGCTGGAGATGAAACCGGCTACGGAGAGATCTTCGTATAAGGGTAGAGCAATAGTCAAGGCCTTAGCTGTGGTCCAACTCATTACCAACTGAATAAAGTAGTAAGTATAATTCAACTTGAGCGACTTGGAAGAACAAATGAAATACAAGCTGCAAGTTTAAATATAGTATTTGACCCTTGAGCCAACGTACTCTTTGGACAGCTAATTTGGTAAGGTGATGGCGCATATGTAAAGAGTTCAGCGACCTTCCCGCAGTGCGGCGACTGGCAAATACTGGGCATGTAAAACCCAGGTCGTCAAAAACAGAACAGCCTTTCAAAAATCTTCTCAACAATGAAAAGTTGCTTCTGGCTATAGCGCTAACACTGGTTGGGCATCCAGGCAATTGTTGGTGAGTATACCCTGTGCTCCGATCGTAGGAGAGCTCCAGCGGTAAGGACATTTACTTTCATAGTCAAAACAAGCTTAACTACTGATTCTGGACATGCTAGCAGTGCATAGCTCATTTCCAGTGACGTTTAAGATCGTTTCAATATCCCTGACGTGTTGTCTAAACAAGATTAGACTTAAGAATCCAACTCTCTCAACTAGGCAAGGCCGCCATTGAACCGGCAGCGCGCTAGGTCTCAATAACCTTGGTCCTAAGTCAAGATGAGAGGCGTGCCGCCCTCTCTGCAACTCATTGAGGCTCCTCAGAACTACGCTTGGCCAATCAGCGAGAATCGCACCTGGGTTGATCTGGACTTGAATGCCACCATTGACAGGGCCATCGAGTTTATAAACGAAGCTGGTGCTGAGGGCGTGCACTTGATGGGATTTCCGGAGCTATACTACCCCGGATAAGTTTTAGTCAGGTCCCTAGGTCCGAAAAGTTCAAAGACTCAATAAGCATTTCTGTAGCTTTCCTGTGGCAGTCAACTACAACTTCACACCGCCCGACGTTGCTCGTTACGCCAACCAGGCCATGGAACATGACGAACCGGAATGGAAAAGGCTCGCGGCGGCTTTTGCAGACAACAAGATGTACGCCATCGTAGGCTTCGCTAAGCATGGACCTGCAGACGAAACCCTATACATGGGACAGTACCTCATCGGGCCAGATGGGAGCACTATTCACAAACATAGCAAGCTTCGACCTTCGGGCTCCAAGCGGAACTTGTTCTCAGCTGGGCGCACGGCGGCCTCACAGCCAGCCAACTTTCACATCGCGAGTTTCCCAGTCTGCGCCGATTCAAATCCCGAAACAGAATGGTTGGATCATTACGATGGCTTGCAATCCGTTGTAAAATCATACACGCAAGAAGCCGGCATGGCTGCCATCTTCTCCGCTATCGGCAAGCCGGCTATCTACGACACTCGGGGGGGTTTTAAACGTTGAAAAGGCAACAGTACGGACGATACGGGTGCTGAATCGTTCGAGAGAATGCCTTATATTACGGCCACTCTGAAAACCACCACCTGTCCAGAGCCCTCCTTCGATGTCACTTCACAGCATAGCTACAGTGCTCTCCAACAGTTGCTGTTAGGCCTTGCTTCCAATGCTCTTCGTCAGTGTGGAACGTACTTCAACCATTATATCAAACAAATTCTCTGACCTCAGAAAATATTAGTACGTTTTCGCACAGATTACGGGAAGCAGCTTGGCCAATTCCTCCGAATACGCATCTCTCTATGAGGACTATGGACAGACATACAAATTGGTACAACCAGGTGACTACAAGTGTCTTCTATTTTCTTGACCTGAGGATATTGTGAGAAGTTAGGGTTGTGGTGAGCGTCGCTGGTTACTGGTTAAGCTAAGAATGGCCCGGGGGGGAAAGGGGGGGTTTGTTCGATGGAACTGTGAACAAAAAGAGCCACAGACTTGATGGCAGTCGAAAGCAATCATTGCATCAAGTGGGAGTTATTGTTCGGTCTATATTTAAGGTAGTTAATGTGACTGCGTTTGGCGGAGGCACAAATTTTGTACAACCAGATGTTGGGCTGTTTAGTCCTCTGCGCAATTCCGTGTTATGGTCAGCCTTCTGATAGTGAGAGAGTCTGTTAACAGATGGCACGGTCTAACACTATACTGATCCGTTTGTTCGCTTGTTGGGTTTGCTAGACGAGCGGCGTGTTCAGGCTTAGACGGTGATCACCATCCACAGGGATCACTTTTGCCCCTGATTGCTATGCCTCCATTGCTTCTCAGAGGAACACGGAGGAACATCGACCTCTCAAACTCTCTTCAGCGACTCGGACTTAAGAGTCAGCCCACTCCAAACCACAACGACTGGATTATCATCCACCCAGTGGAGACGAAGCATAACGGCGAGGCCATCGATGAGAAAGTCAATCGACGGCCCTTTACCCGCACGTTCCGCGGGCACCGCAGCCGGAACAAGCCTCAAAGCTTCCAGCTCACCGAACTTCGCCTGAGGACTACCCTGCTGGTCCTTCTCAATCTTCCAACCTTGTGGCCACTCACCGATCCATTCCTCCCACCTCGAATCGACGCTTCGAGTGGGATCCTTTAGCGGGACGGAGATTTCTTGGACATGTTCCAAAGTACCTATGTACGGCCACCCTTTGAGGTATGCTACCGTGTGAACAACCTTTGCGCACACATCAGTCCCCTCGAAACCGTTCGTCATAACGGCCACCCCACACCCTTCCGCAAGGTCATTTCCGTCCACGCTGCCGGTGGTATTGGCAAACCCGACAGTGTAGCACCTGAAGGCGGGAGAGTTGCCGCCCCAGTGCCCGAAAACGTTGCCATTCTTCTTCCTCGACACAAACCACGACACGGCCACGCCCTTCTGGACCTCGGTCAACATCTCTTTGGCGATCTCCTGCGGGAGAAACCTTTCCGAATCCGGGGTACTGGGCCTAAGGGATTTCTGTATCGCGCGTATGAGCTTCAGGAGGTCACCTGGCACCGTCCAGACTCCGCCCGAAGCGAGCTCCGGGTGGTGGTGCCAAGGCGTCTGATGGGGCTGGTTGCCGGTCCACCAGGACCTGGCAAAGTTTCCTTGGTCGTCGTGCTCCGGCCTCGCGTAGCTGGAGCGTGACATGCCGAGAGGTTCGAAGATCTGCTCCTTCACCAGCTCCTGAAAAGGCTTCCCGAACATCTTTTCTAGGATGAGCTGCAGCATGGCGAAATTGCCGCCGCAATACGCATGCTGCTGACCCGGAAACGCGCTCAGCTTCTCGGGCAGGTTCTTGCCGCCGTTCCTGTCGAGCAGCGTGTCGAGCGCAGACGGCATGTTGTCGGCGTACCCAAAGTATCCTGATGTGCGGAAGCCCGCCGTGTGAGTCAGAAGATGGCGCAGGGTGATCTGGCGCAGGATCTCCGGCGGCCCCAGGTTCTTGAACAGCTCGTCTGGTAAGGTGTGAAGGAGCTTGTCGTCGAGGGAGAGTTTGCCTTGGCTCACAAGCCTCATGACGGTAGTTCCGGCGATGGGCTTGGAGATGCTGGCTGCTTGGAAGCGGGTGTCGGTGTCATCGCCGACTTGAGAGAAACATGTTTCCTCGATGTTTCCCTGGTCCAGGACCGCGATGGAGACGGATGGCGTGCCGAGGGAGGCGAGAAACTTCTCTGCCGACGCCGGGGGTTCACTCTGTTGCGCAAAAATGCCTGCAAGTTTGTCGAAGAAAGCCATGATTATGAATAGTAAACAAGTGAGGTAGTAGTTAACGTTTGCTAGAAGAAACCGATACGGACAGTCGCCCTTTTTCTGCCCATGGGGCCATTATATTAGCTTGCGTGAGAATTCCCAAGGATGCATGGAAGCTAGGAACCCTCAAAGTGCCTAGTTCGTATGTGGGAACTTTTGCAACGCCCTGCAACCCTAAAGGATTGACACGCCGCAGACGCGCGTAAGCCCTACGACGCCATTTTGCTGGTGACGATGCGGGGGATGATGCCGTCTGAGTCAGTGGGAGGACAATAGATACCTTGGCCAAGATTCGTCAAGCTTGGCGCGGGAGTGGTGTGCTACGGGCTGATTTTCCGTCAATGACATCTGTTCGATATGACTGGAGTACGAATGCGAACACGTCCACTCCAAGTAGCCCATTAGAACTTCCACAGGCCTTTTTCTTTTAGATTTGAACATCATGCTACCAGTGACTGTCGTCAGTTTGTTTCATGCACCTTCAATGTAATATATTGCGTACGTATTATACGTAACACTTGACTAATGACGACGACCACGACGGCGAAGGCGAGAGGGTGAAGATAACAAAGGCATTAAGTTGAACATGCTCTCAGAGCGTGTAATATGTTCTGACATTGATCTCCTTACATACGTCTAGTACTGAATTGAACCATCATAGTCTACTGCCACATTAGGTTACTGTACAGTAAAGCACAAGATTAATAAATAAAAATAAAAAAATACCAAGTCGTATCCACTTTAATAACTATTATTTTTCTGATTTTACTGGTTGAATTACCTACCGAATTGTATTGTACATTTGTTGAGTAGATATTACTATGTCATAGGAGGTACCGGCGGTTCTTAGTTAGAATGTACTAAGATTGATAGCATGGCATTATACGGAGTATTTAGCCTTCGATAACCCGATTCCGAAGAATTTAATTTGGAAAGCATACGGTGTCTGACATCCAGATGGCAGACTAAAACACCTTACAGTGGGACGAGTACAAGGCCCTTTGGCTCGGATGTGGCCTTGGAGATAATTGTATTTTATGTGAATCTAGTTAGCTCTAAGCTTTTGTCGAATCGTCGCGTTTTAGTTGCAGGATGATATCGACGTTCAGGAAGGACTGCGAACGATGAATGCGGTGAAAAAATGTGATAAACAATATACAACAACTTTGAATAAGGCCTGTTGCCTCAAATCTAACGTTATATAAATCTATCGCATGCGAATTACCCGCGACCAAAGTTCTCAAAGCTAATTGGTCGCTATTTTCCATTTAGAATCCATTTACCTCCTTAATAAGTGACGAAATGCGTAGAGTACGTGTAATAATTGGTCCAAGCGAAAGAGCAACAAAGGAAAGTCGAGTATGCTGAGAGGTAAAAAGTGAAAAGTCAAGAACACAATCGATCTAAAGGGTATCTCCCAGGCTGGAAATGGCATGTTCACGCCAGTAAAAGAAGGCGGAGAACGCAGCGCCAGGTCCAAGCAGAAGACTGCCAGCAACGGTACCCAGACCAGCCACGACCGCCTGCTTCGTGGTGACGAAACCCTTGGACCGCAGGTCCCATGCCAGGTACAGAGACTGTGCGACAGAAGCAAAGCCGAACAGCCTGTTACTCTCCGATGAGGGAGCCGCCGTAGAAGGCGTCTCGAGCTTGGAGTGAACAAAACTGACAATGTGCGCAGTTGCGCATAAGCCCGCTGCGAAAGCGTAGACGAATTTGAGGGGCGCGACATCTTTCTTCTCATAAAAGGCCGCGAAATCCTCCTTCCCCGGTCCCCTGAAACCTGCCTTGGGCTTATAAGGCTGGATCAGGGAGGTGATCTTCTTAATGACCGGGGAGATGGCCTTAGAGATGGTGGCTGAGAAGATGGGTGCCACGGATACGAGGAGGGTGAGGGCTTGGTACAACCGTGGGTTTTGGATTGGGAGAGAGGCAAGGATGGTAGGGATTGCGTAGCCGGCGACGACGGAGGGGATGATCGACTTTGCGATGCTAGGTTGAACATGTCTCCCGTCTATGGAGATGGAACCTCTCAAAATAATCCCCAGGCCGAGCAAAGGGGTCACGGCGTTGGAACCGAAGGCTGT
This sequence comes from Colletotrichum chlorophyti, assembly GCA_001937105.1. NCBI lineage: Eukaryota > Fungi > Ascomycota > Sordariomycetes > Glomerellales > Glomerellaceae > Colletotrichum > Colletotrichum chlorophyti. The sequence continues at coordinate 162,419 of MPGH01000108.1, read as the reverse complement.
AAGGGCTACGGAGGAGATCGAAGGCCTATGAACACGGTTAACATTCGCCTTCTTATAAGATTACGAGAACATGGCCTACCAGAGCAGGACAGAAAGTCTATTGCCGCTTCGGTGTCCCTCTACAAGCCAGATGGCAAGACTGGCAAAGAGGTTCGTCTTGAACTGAACGGACTGAATCTGGCTGGCTGCCGCGCCGACACCTTGCAGTCCGAGCAGTCCTTGGGGTGGGTTCACGCCAGATGGGCCAGACGACAACAGCTTGGCCGATGCCGAGATATAGCTCGCCAGGGCCGACAGGTGGGCAGATCCGCCTGAGTGGTAGAGCAACGTAGCGAGAGATCCAGCCGCCAACGCCCAAGCCGCCCACGATGCCGACTTGTTAGCAATAGGCCTCGCAGGGAGCTCGTCGTTAAACGGAACAAGACGGTGCCGCTTCGGCATTGGCAGCCTATGGACGTGATGGCTGGCCGCGCAGATGGGAATAGCTGTTTGGAGAAATGCGTCCTGACCAAGCAGCGGAACCAGGAATTCAATGACAGGCTTGGAGATCGGCGACCTTCCGGTTAAGATCATCTGGAGCTGGTGAGCTTGCTGGACAAGACTCTTTGCCCTGGCGTGGCGGTTCCTGTGAACCTGAGCCAGGGTCTCCTCGACTATCTCGATGGACTGAGCCTTGGGGTGCTTCTCCAGCATGTCGGTAAGAGAGTTGGCAAGGATCGCTGCCGCTTCAATGGCGCCATTACCTCCCTGACCTGAAATCGGGTCAATCTGCAAGGCGTAAAGACGTGGTTAGCGTGGACAACAATACGTTAATGACGAGCTGTGAGCGAACCTTGTGACTGGCATCCCCGATGGTCACGATTCTCCGGTAGTGCCACTTCTCGAAGACGTATTCCTCCAGAGGAACCAAGGTGGCGAGGATGCGGTTCTTGTATATGTCACCAAACGTTACAGTCTCCAGGATTTTGTCGTTGAGATGTGCCATGGCCAAGTTTTCTGTGTCTTCTTTGGAGTACCTCGGGATATCCCTGCCGTACTTAGTTTTGCCGACGCCTTGGAACAAAAACCAGTAGGTCCGGTTGCCAGGCGCGCTGACGATAAGATAGCTGCGTCCGTCGTGGTGGACTATTTGCTGGCCGCCGGCTGGAAGATTTGAGGGTCGCTTGGAGATTCCAAAGATGCATCTTGTGTCGACGGGCACTCCTATAGCGATGTCAGAGTTGGTGATCATGACTGTGGCATATTTACTGACTTGATTCTTCGTCGGGAGGGAAGTAGCCGGGACTCGACTGGTGGCCCAGACGCCACATCTCCTTTCTAACAGTGCTGTGAATGCCGTCTGCGCCAACTACGATGTCTCCGTCGAAGACCGATCCGTCTTCTGTGTGGACCTGTACGCCATTCTTGATGACCTCAACGTGCTTTACCCTCTTGCTGGGGAGCACCCTATCCTTGTTCTTCAGGTTGTCGTAGAGGACCTGAAGAAGCATTTGTCTGTCGATGAAGATGGACGGATAGCCAGTTCTAGTCTAGATCAGCCATGAGCACCCTTTACTGTTTCACTTAGGGTGAACAAACCGATACTCCAAGTGATAGCCAGACTCGATGCCGTTGTCACGGGCGGTCTTCCCATCAGGCCCACGAATCGTCGATGCAAGGTAAAAGTCACCAGCAATGTCTCGAATCGGTTCGTAGCACCCCAATTGGTCGAGGATACGGAAACCGTTGGGTAAAAGACCAATACTGGCACCAACTTGAGGTGCGATGTTAGGGTACGCCTCGAGCAGAATGTAGTCAATGTCAAGTCTCTCCAGCATGTTGGCCAGTGACAGGCCCGCCACGCTGCCACCAACGATGACGACCTTGAAGCCCATGGCTGAGTGTGGGAAAAAAGATACAGCGTACAGGGAAAGCTATTGTTATCAATGAATGAGTTGTGAGTGTGTTGAGGACGTGTTCCAGCTTGAATCCATTGCCAGTTGCCCCGGGTCGCCGTTGGGTATTAGTATGTCGTCAAAGACGGTGCCCGGGAATGCCCAGCCCAGGGGCCGACAAGATCGGACCTTCATTGCCATCCGTCACTCGGGTGTCTAACCCGCCCCGAAGAGAAACAGTTGGGCGCAAATGAGACGGAGCTGTGCAGTCCCGGCAAATGCGGCTGGCCGTGTCCGTGTGTGGTGATGGGTGTGCGAGACAAGGACGCCCGCGCCACTTTCCTGTTCCTTCCCGTTTTGGCAAGCGAGCACAACACTAGTTCGAGCCACTTCGTCCCATCTTGGAAAGTGGTTGCCGAGGGGCCCACGGCGTCGAAAACCCGAGGGTTTGGACAATGGTGCCCACCGTTCCATCTTCCAGGAGACTCCAGGCATAGAACGGCATTCAGTGGTCAACCGTCGAGTCCTTGACAGGGCATAGCCACGCAGACCTGCGGCAATCGGGGCCTGGTTTGCGGGGACATTGAGTACATGTCAATGCGGCGCCTACCAGGTTTCAAACGAGCTGTCAAAGTAAATCGGCAAAAGCTTACCACCTACTTGCTAATGGTTCGCCGCTCACACTTAGGGTCGTTGGGATGTCTTGGGACAAAATTGGGTGAGAAAGCTCCGTTTGCCGCTTACGCATCAGCCCTGGGTAAATAAACTGGCGCTCCATCTGGTCTGCATCTCGGGAACATGAACAGGTGCGGGTCCTTTACAAAGGACTGCTATTAAACTGTTGAATTTGCGTGCCCACAGGTATACGTCATCTTCGATGGAAACAAGTCGTCCGATTGCGTCCGTCCGTCCACATGTCTGTTGATGTATGCTTCCAATGTTCGCATGCTTCAGCCAATGGCATTCTGATCAGAGGCCGTTGCGCGTCAAGGAATATGATGCAGCCCTCCAGCATGCGTACATGGGGAATCTCCTGGGTAGTTACCACCGTCGTAGGGATCCAATGACAATTGGCGGCAAGGGCGTTTTCAAAGTATTGTGTTCGCTGAGGATCTCAATTCACGGGATGAAAAGTGATTCCGGCTGAATGGGTATCACCCGGATACCTACCAGGTCAAATTCCGGTCATCTAAGCCACTGGTTGAACAGACGATGAACTACCTTACGGAGACGACCACTGTGGGGAACGTCCTTAGCGGCCCGTGCCCCAGCCGTGTTGCGCGCTCGCTCGGTGAACCTAGCTAGACCAGTTCGGTGAGTTCTTTTCAGTCGGCACGGAAAAACACGCACCTCCAGCTGCTTTGCATCTGGGAACCTGCCAAACAGCGGCCTCACTTTTCATCATCCGTCACTTAACCCGCGACCGCGTCGAGCTACCCCCCCATCTAAAATCCCGAAGATATCCTCAATTCCGAATTTGCGTCCAAGTAAACAATCGCGAAAATGACGTCCACAATTGGCATCCCGATCAAGCTTTTGAACGAAGCTCAGGTACCATCCAGCCCCACGTTCCCTCTTCCCCAACAGGACGAAGCTAACACGCGCGCGCAGGGCCACATCGTCACCCTCGAGATCACTTCCGGCCAGACCTACCGTGGCAAGCTCCTCGAAGGTACCGTCCTCCTCCCCCTATTACTGCAGGTTCGCAAGTACACGCATGCTAACTACCTTTCGCCCAAAATACAGCTGAGGACAACATGAACGTTCAACTCAAGGATATCACGGTCACCGCTCGCGACGGTCGCGTCTCCCATCTCGATCAAGTCTACATCCGCGGCTCCCACGTACGCTTCTTCATCGTCCCGGACATGCTCCGTAACGCACCCATGTTCCGCTCCCGTAATGTACGCGGCCGCGGTGTCGGCATGGCCCGTGGTCGCGCCACCGTCAGCAGGGCCAGAGCCAGCGGTCGCGGCGGACGTTAGGAGCAGCCACCTCCCCGCAAGCTCCGAAGGGTCGGTTCAGCGGCGACGCTCGATTCCGGTTTTGTGTCGAATCCGAGCTCAATATGATCGGAAACACAGCCACGAGAGAGGACGCAACCGCCGACAGGCACGGAGACGTATCTATCCAACGAACGAAGAAAGCGCGAGCTATGCTGGAGATGAGGCATTGGTCTTATGTTGCACAGGGGGATGGGGGAATGGAATCAGAGTGTTTTCTTTTCTTGAGGGGATCTCGGCGTGGCTCCTCAAGAAACCAAGTTGATGGCGTTCTACGGTTTTCAGAAGATGGGGAGGGGCCGAGGGTCAGAAGAAAGACAAAAAGAGGGCATGATACCATGACAAGCTTGCCAAAATAAGGACCTCCCCCTGGATATTAGAAGTCCATGAAGATGGACAGCGGCGGTTGCTAGGGTAGGCCTCACTCTTTTCTTGTTCCAACACACAATGAGTTAGCCGAAACTCAGCATTGACCCCGCTGACATCAACAGGGCGTGACAGCTTTTAGCATAAGACGGAACTGCGTTAGAATGCACAAAAAGCTTCCCTTTTCTCGGCTCAGAAACTTGACAGTTTTTCTCGTGTATTTTTCCCCCCATGGTATCAAAGCCATGTCTATGATGACGTTTCTATACATTATACATATGATGGTACAACTGTGACGGGAGAGGATGCTATTTCAAGCGCTTCAGCGCGTCCTTGGCTTTCTCCACGAGCTCTCTCGCCTTTCGTAACTCTTCGGAGCCTTCCACTGTTTCCTGGTCGCGCGGCCCGTCAAGCGCATCGGCGACGCTCTGCTCGACCCCTCTAACGGCCTTGCGGCCCTCTTCGCGCACCTCACCTTCCCAGTAGGTGCGCGCTGTCTCCCACTTCTTTTGCAGCCTACGCAAGCTCCACATGATGCCGAGGGCAGCCACAGCACCCGCTTCATAGATCGATGACGCGTATTGCGACACGTAAAGCAGGCCTGCAAGGGCTGTAGTCAGGGCCGACGTGCTGGAAGCCTGGAGGACCAGCTTCTGGGCTAGAGCCTGCAGCGCGGGGACTGTCTCTTCGTGGAGGTATCGTCGCGTGAATGAAATGTGCGTCGGCCACTTTGGCCTGTAAGCCGTGCTCTTTGCTGCCGTCTTCGTGTCCACTGGCGACGCGGGCAGCTCCGATGCCGGCTGAGAATATGTATGCGTGTCAACGGAAGATACAACGCCAGACTCGGCAATGCGTCCGGCCAAATAGATGAGCTCCCTCTCGGCGCCCGGTAAGAAACGCTGGCTAAGCATATCCGTTGTGAGAACGCCCACATCGTCCACTCTCCAGAACAGCTTCCACCATCCCAGCTTGCGCCATCTCTTTCCAGAGAAGGCCAGGTCAAGCTGCTGCTGAAGCTCCTCATGCGCGAACTGCGACCACTCGGCCAGCCTCTCATTCATGACAGCCCGCCCTGGTGACGCGGCCTCTGTCGACAATCGCCCAGACAACAGACGTGACTCCTCAACCTCGATCTCTTCCAAGGTGTTACGCAGCAGAGAAGCGATCAATGACTTAACTGCCGGCTTGGTGATATTGCTCTCTTGGTCCTGCACGCCGGACTTGAGCCACTGAATGATGGCAGGCACGTTGCTCTTGTACCACGACCGCTCATACTCCATGGCGTTGCCGATGTTTTGACGAATGAGATCGAGTCCCTTGCCCGCCACGGCGACGTCAATCGGCTGGAACGGAAGATGCGCGTCGTTCTCAACAGGGTAACTTGGCAGGTTGACGGTGGCCAGAACGGTGTCCCTGTACTCGGCCAAAGGCAGCGAAGCAACCGACGCCGCACCCATGATCCCCTCCGACACAACTACAGCCTTATGCACCGGAGTAGTAATGGGGGTGTACCGCCCGGTGTTGGAAGGGATATCTACCGTTGGGACCAGTACCGACTCCTCGACATCCTCCACAAGCGTCTCGCCCGGCGCGGAGGAAAAAGGGTTTACCTCCATCAGCAGCAGCTCAATGCCATGGCCGTTCAGTGCGGGTGACGACACATCCAATTCGTGCAACAAGTTCGTTTTGGATATCTTCAGCGTCGTGCCGGCACCCACGTCGGCCGCGTTCTCCTGACCGATCCTGACGACAAGCGGGTGCGAAGGATCGTGCTGGGCCAAATGCGTCTCCCACTCCGCCTCATCGCCCAACGGGTCCGCCAGGAGGAGTCTCAGAAGCTCCTTGGCGGCCTTTCCCGGTTCTGCGCCGTTGGCGAGCGCGAGAACGGCCACACGGATCGCTTCCTGGCCGGGTTCCTGGCGCAAGCCCTGAAGGGCGAGGTGTAAGCGGGAGAGGTTGACGTGGTTGATGGCATGCTTCTGCAGCTCCAGCAGAGCGTCGATGAGCTCCGTCCGAGGGTTCTCAAGGGGTGCGGCGTCGAGCGGCGTCGCGTTGGTGGACTGAAAGCGGCGGTGCTTGACGGGTTTTCTGGGGGGACCAGAGGGGCGGGCGGCAGTCGTCCGCGAGGGAGCTGCGGACAGTGAGCAAAACAGGCAAACCGCGCGCGCCGAAGCGCTGCCCTGTCGTCCCAGCGTCAAGGTGGAGGCTGCGCGGCCGGCGATTGGCCTCAATGGTAGTCGAGGCGGCATGACGAGCGAGGCATCCGGATTTGAATCGGGTTCGGCCGTGGAGAAAAAGGTCGGCGATGCTCACTCGGGGTGGATGAAAACGGATGGGGAGGTCGGTGCAACTGGACAAAGCTCCAAAAACAATCAGTGAACCGACCCAAGCTCCGATTGCACCAGAGTCCGTCGACTTGGAGCCTGCGGGGCAAAACCTCGGCGAATTGGGAGACCAGACCCGGACGCAGTACGTTCCTCACTCGCACCAGGTCCCACCCCCGCCAACCTCTCACGGCCAATGCCGACACCCCGATGGATTCCTCCATGTCATCCTGTTCTATGTAAGTGAACGGTGTCTCCAACCAAACTAGTAACCTTATTGTCGCACTACGCCTTCGACCCTTCTTCACAAAATCCCTATACTTTCAGCTTGCTTCGCGAAGCTCAACGTTCGGTCCTGCGATTTCTGAATTACCGCCAGAAGCTACTTAGCCGCTATGGCTCAGTCGACCGCCCACCGCCGCCTCCTCCAGGAATACCGCGCCCTGACCAACAACCCCCCCGAGGGCATCACCGCCGGTCCCGTCTCAGAAGATGACCTCCTACACTGGGAGGCTTTGATTCAGGGCCCCGAAGGAACCCCCTTTGAGGGTGGTGTCTTCCCCGCCGAGCTCAAGTTCCCCAAGGACTACCCTCTCGCCCCCCCGTCCATGAAGTTCCTGGTCGACATGTGGCACCCGAACAGTAAGTCTCGCCCTCTTTCAATCCCACGCCCCTCTTTTATCTTCTCGAGAGAGGATTTCGAGTCAAAGACGTGGTAGAAGAATCTAACGAATCCGTCGCAGTCTATCCTAGCGGCCTCGTCTGCATCTCCATCCTCCACCCACCCGGCGACGATCCCAACCACTACGAACACGCCTCAGAGCGTTGGTCGCCTATCCAGTCCGTCGAAAAGATCCTCATCTCCGTCATGAGCATGCTCGCCGAGCCCAACGACGAGAGCCCCGCCAATGTCGAGGCCGCCAAGATGTGGCGCGAGCGCAGGGCAGATTATGAACAAAAGGTCCGCGACGGCGTCCGGCGGTCACTGGGCTTGTAGATGCTGCTGCTGCTGCGATAGACAGCTGACGTCGATGAGACACGAGAGCAAATGCGTAATCGTTCAGCGTAAAACAGCTTCGCTGGTCGGCAACGTTTGCTGCCTGCCATTTTTAAGGGGGGGGGGGGGAAGATAAATGTACGGTCAAGACATCTCGCATAGCACGGCGTTTAGGGAATTGAATGTCGCTTTGTTCACTTCTATCAGAATGTTCATGTGAGACGAGAGATATGAGACCTCGCCTACTTCATGCGTCGCTTGAAATATCGTTTTGGGCCAGAACCCAGGGCAGATTGCTACATTACAGCCCGTTCTCCGCCTTGAACTTGTCCCAGCTCTCGTTCAGTGTTGAGAACACCGTTGCGGCGATGAGCCTCACCTCCGTACTGGCGTCTTGAGGAAGCTAAAAGACTGTCAGCTCATGATCACAAAACCGTTGGAGCGAAACGTACCTTATCAGGATGGCACTTTGCAATGGCCTTCATGTAGTGAATCTTCACCTTGTTGGCCATGACGAGCTCGTGCAACCCAACCTTCTTCCAGCCGCTGTTCTCCCAAAGCACTTGGTCCAGACTACCGATGAGGGCACGCAAGTTGTCCCTCTTGCCATCTCTCCACGCCGCAATCTTAGCGTCAACCTTCTCGGACAGCGCGAACTTCTCGTCATCTTCTTTGGCCGCCGCCTGGTTTTGCTTGCGTAGGCGTTCGACGGCCTCGAAGCTCTTGGCAGGCGTAGCTGCCGTTCGGGGCCGAGAAGCCGCAGCAGGCTTAGGCTTTGGTTTAGGCTTCGGCGCAAGAGCAGACTGACACCGTTGCCTACCCGAAATGGCGGTAGCTCCACCAACACCGTTCTTCACGCATGTCGACCAGACGGCGTGGGCATCTCCCCAGCGCTCCATTTGTTCCAAAGCTTCGGCCTTGCGGCTCAGCGCCTTGCCGTACAGGTCGCGCATGTCACGGCGCTCTTCTCCGCCTTTGTCGCCCACAACAGTGACTTGTTCATCTTGCCCGCCCGATGGGCCAATGACTTTGAGTGCGGCATCGGCATCCTCGACTGCCAGCTTGGGCTCACCATTCTTAAGAGCCGTCAAAGCACGATTCGTGAGAATCACAATTGCGAGGGGGTGCGTTGGCGGGATGACAGCCAAAGAAGACGAATAGGACGAGTGAGCTGCACCATAATCTCCGCGTTTGAAGTGAGCTGTTCCATCGAGACGGTGCTTTGTGGACTGCTGCACCGCGGCAGCTGTCATCGGCGGAATTTGACGTGGGGGCCGGGTCGTTGGTTTGGCCGCAGGCGGGGAGGGTCTTCTTACAGGCGGGGATGGCTCCGTAGACTGAGCGGGGCGTTGCGGGAGCGTCTGTGAAGCCTGGGGCTGCTTGGGGCCTTGCGTGTTGAAGAGCAAGTCCGGCTCCTCTCGCTGCGGCGGCGGCGGAGGCGTTCCAGGCTGAGGAGTGGCCTTCTTTCGCCTGTGGGGACTGACATAGGATGTCGCACTATCGTCGGACATGGCCAGCTTACTTGCGCGCGTTCTTGAGTCAGGCACTGCTGGGCCAGCCTGCTGCTGCCATCGGGGAACAGGAGTACCTCTGCCGCTGGACGGTGCCGAAACCGCGGAAGAATGATCTCGAGGAGACGCAGTTCTATGCGGGACATCGGGTTTCGGTGAGTGTGATTGCTGCCCAGCTTTCCGCTGTGGTCGACCGCCAGACTCCAACATCATAGCCTCATCCGTAGCTTGCGATCGACTCCTCTCGGGGGGTTGTACACGCTCATGCTGCGCAGAGCGCATCCATTTCGGTTGACTGGGGTCACCTTCCTGGTTGAAGTCTGCAACCGCCTGCTGGACCTGCTTCTTGCTGGTCTTCCAAAGGGAGTTAGCCGTCTTGAAAAGACTGTTTCCCACGGCAGCCGCAGTCTTGGAGAAATCTGCCTCCCCAGCGGCAGGGGACCTGGTGTCGGCTCTTCGGTGGCTGTCGTGTCTATCGTCCTCGCGTCCTCTCCTTTGCGTAGCCGCAGGGCTCTTTCCTTGCGCCTTTGCTTTGGCCTGTCGATGCGCATCGTCTAGCAGCCAGTTGGCAGCTGCCTGCACATTCAATCCCGCGCCGCTTTCAGTGAGGCCTCGCCTAGCGTTTTCAGGGGTGAAACCATAGTCGACCAGCTGGGCAACAGCCTTGTCAAACTCGTCCATCTCGCCCTGGGGAGCTGGGGTGTCGTCGTCAGAGCTCGAATCTATGGCCTCGATCGGCTTTCCAGGTTCGAGCTGCTTAGGCTGTGGAGATGGCTGCTTGCGCCGGACCTCTTCAACGGGACGGCCTAAATCGCCTAGGAAGTCGTCATCATCGACCGTGGGTTGAGGCGGCGCGGGAGGTGACGGCTTGGGTTTCAGCTGGCTAAGACCGAACGGATCGTCGTCAACATCTCCGAAGGCACCGCTGTTGGCAGAGCTCGAGGGTTGGTTCCATGCGCTCGGGTTGGTCAGGTCCAGACTCGGCGCAATTGCGGGGGAGGGGCTCTTCTGGGGCGGTGGCGGATAGAAGCTGGCGTTATCAACCTTCGTCTCAGAGTTAAAGGCAGCGAAAAGATCGTCGTCATCGCTAGGTTTTTTGCCTGCAGACGAGCCCGTGGACAAGATGCCGGGTGATGCAGTCCGCGAGACGGAGCCCGACCCGAGCGTGTCCAAGAACCCTCCCCCGAACTGCGCCTGCGCCAGTTTCCTCTTCTCTTCGTCCTTCCTGATCTTCTCTGCATGAAGTCGCTCCTGCTGTTCCCGCAAGCTGAGGTTCGTGGTCGTCGTCTTCGGGGCACCGGCGAAGTTCATCAGGTTGCTGAAGCTGTCGGCGGCCGGCTTCGAGGACGGTGCCTTGGACGCAGGCGGTTTCGCGGCACCGAGCCCTGATCCTTGAGCGGAAAGCGGCGTGTTTTGGCCGGAAGGAAACGGGGACGGTGTCGACGTCGTCTGTCGTACGGAACCGAAATAATTGGCACCTGAAGGGTTCGTCGCTGGTGGCTTGTTGGCGTTGTTGGCCGATGACGACCAGTCCAATCCCGAAAGATCATCCATCTTGAAATACCGGAGAAATTCAGGGTACAATCGTCATATCATCAGCTTCGTGAGGGCTTCGTGAGGGCTTCGTGAGGTCGTCAGGGCATCAAATAGAGCTCAATGCATCGTTTTCGGTTTGTTTCATTTGCGCATGCCTCTTGTCTCCTGTATTGAGTTGGCTGATTGCGGTGTTGTGTGGACAAAAGGTGGCAGTTGGCACGAGCTGTGGCTGAAGCTCCTGACGGGGGGATATTTGTGGCTTGGTTTGTGCCTTACCGACATGACAGAGAAAGGTAAGGCATCAATATCGTAGTGTCGGCGTTAGCGCTTTCGCCATTTGCTGTCGACCAAAGCCTGCTTTTCCCGCTTACGAGCGCTGGGCCTCGTCGATGCACGGCCCCAGCTGGTTTACTGGTCTGCGCAAAGAGCAAAGACCCCTGGGAAGGAGCAAACAATCTCGGAATGTGGGATAACCGATGTATGTCCCATCTCGATAGTGAAATTGCTTCGCTCATTCCGGTGGAACTTGGAGTGTTCGAACCGCGGGGAGACCCTGCCACATCACGATAGCATCCGTCCCGCCGCATGAAAACGAGTTCCTAAACCACAGTCTAAGCCACATCACCATTGCGCCTGCTTTCTATTGATCTCCAATCTAGGGAACAAGAAAGGAGGCAGGGCTCCAAGGACATCGCATGCAGAGCATATTGGATGTGGCTTGCCCTCGTCACCAAATCCTTGTGGAATGCTTCGCTGGAAAACTTGCTACCCAATTACTCCGTATACTGCGTCGGAATCCTGATTTCAGCCCGGCAGCAGGTGGGATGGATCGAAGCAATTGGGTGAATATGACCGCGCCTCGGAACTTATCCCTCATATCGACAATTCGACGGTTGCAGTCTCTCCTTTTGCTGACTCAGGTTGTCTGTCGCATTGACTTCTCTTCATCTAGTTTGTTAGTCACGAGATAGTCCCGCCTAGACGCCATTGATATGCCCTCTGACAGGACCAAGAATCTCCCCGCGACCCCCAGAGACCGAGGGAAAGGAACCCTTCGTACTTTGAATCCAGTTTCTGCATAAGATAGCCAGCACTTGGCTCACGACCGTTGTACGCGTTATGAGCTGCGGCTGAGCTTTCACAACAATTGCCCCTCAGCCGATAATCAAAGAATATGTAAGACGTGAACACAACAGCCCCTAACGCGATGCACAACAGACGGGAAACGATCATGAAGAATCTCGTTATAGAAATGAAGCCCCTCCTTCGCACGACATGCCCAACTCTCCCCCTCCTACATACTCCGGCATGCCATTCGTACTCAACATTGGTTTGTCCCGTGACACTCTAAAGTTGCCTGTTTTTGGCCCGGTGAGACTGCGTATTCGCCGTTTTATTGACCCTCCTCCGTGGCTGACGGGCCAAGAGACCGTGGCACGAGAAGAAGCAAACATTCCAGCCGTGCCACCGGCATCTTTCCGGCAACCATGTTTTCTTCTTGCTTCAACGGCCGGTAGTGTCGGATGATCGTCAGACGGACTTGTGAGCCATTGGTCTGATGCGACTGCTTATACGAACAGCATGTCTTACATTGCGCGACAGACATTGTGGTCGCCAATGTCGTCCATGCCACAGCGCACAATGTCATTGCTAATCGCCATCGACGGAGCGCGAGTCACGATTGAGGAAATCGTGAACCGTCCGACCCGAGGCCGGTCATATTTGCTGGAGCCCATTTCCTGGATGACGTGAACACGGCTCTCGAAGCAGCCCAAGCCGCATGACGACGACTCAGGTTCGTATTCTCGCACTCCATTCAGCCTTCTTTTTCGGCTTCCCCTGATTGCATCTCCCCAGGAGATCCCGGCCTTCTACGGATTGAAACGAGTTTCACCATGTCACTAGCAGACGCAGTGTGCCAATCATCCGAACTCCCCTTTTTCTGCTGTAGGGATGTGGTAACTCTCAGCGAGAAGCCAGCAACAGCCAAGGCCTGTTGTCCATTTTGACCTCACGACGCATTACGCGACCCACACCGAAGCAGTTGTGCGTTGCTCGGAATACCCGCCGTATGCGCTATCTTGAAAACACTATGCGCAGTTGTCATTTGATGTTTCCAGGGTCGAACTGTTGATGGTTAAGCTCACCTAGTCATTTCTGTCTTAAAAAACAAAACATGTACTAGGTACGAATATGCTGATAACGGTAGTCCTCCGGCCTTTTTTTCTCACCGTTGTCTCGGCTCATTTGCCATTGCTTGCTCTGCCCAAGGTGCTCAAAGTGTTCATGCTTGCAAACCCATCACAAGAGGTCTGTCAACTCGTAGATAACATACCGCAGGCCCTTCACAGGTGCATTTTCGCCTCTTGCTGTGTGTAGGACGAGCTGCAGGCGATTTCTTTCTTGCAAGCAACGTCGCTTGACAACCGAAGCTCGATGGCGACGTGAGCCAAATATGCGTGCTGCTATCAACAAGCGGCGTCGGGCAGAGAGAGCCGAACACCGCATCGTCTGCCCTGCTGGTGTCCTGCTGGGGGCTTGGTCGAAATACTCCAGAGATACAAGATTGAGCATGCCAGCAAGTGGCAGGCGTAGTGTTGGAGACCTAAGGCTAGCACGGTCAGGGGGCGTCCGTCACCGAGTGTCAGAGACCCTTGAATGGGGTGGAATAGCCAGGTCTCGGCGGTGATCTCTCGGCCGATTCTGCGGCAGCAGTACCAGACAACATCGTTTCCGCCGAACACCATTATGGCCCTAAAGGACTATGTGGTTGACCCTCGTGACGGCCGCCTCTCTGAGCCAATGGCAGGCGGTTTCCATACCTTGGACAGCCATTAATTTCCATCAAAAGAGAGCCGAGGAGACCGTCATGATCTACGCAATAGAGGAGCGGAAGGCAAATGGCAAATGGCAATCGTCGTGGCCCCCGGCGCAAATGGAGTCACGTTGGCGTTGACGCTCGTGGAATCAAAATCTGATGGGGGCGCAAATGGGAGATGCCTAACATTAGCGCAGATCCCCGCCGCGCATTCGGCCCCATGTTCTGTTCTGACGGTTGGTCACGGTCCCATTGGTCGAGTATGTCAGGAGAACAGAAGCGTCAAGAGCGTTTTCATGTCTATGCAATCACCGGGGGGTGGGAGGTACGTACCGAAATGAGAGTGAGATCTCCCCCTGCCCCTCTCTTTGGCCCATTCCTTCAACTGCGGAAAGGGGAGGCGCCAACACCAACAACCAGTGACATCGAGGAAGACGGACGTTGCTGCCGCTGTCTGGTGCCACAATACTCCTCCGAGGTGGCTTGGGATATAGAGGCGCGACACGAAACGAGGCAAGTTGCGCATGCTTTGACCAGTCAGCGTTGGCTATTTCCTCTTGCATTTCTTCGTCTCCTATTTGCTTCCACGTTTCCAATCCCCAGTCGCATTTCTGGAAGGGGCAATCCCAGGAGCGAGGTGGCATTGGCTGCAGATCCTGGAGCCAGAGAAAAGAAGGGAACTCCGTACCCGCGTAGGAGCTCCTCCTCTTCGCTTTTCCCCTCTTCCTACATCGTGTGTGGTTGAATGCATCCGGTACCTGCATTTCGGGTGTGTCACCGTTACATTTTCCCCTGTTTTTCCAACAGTACCCTCGCCACTCGCTGTATTTTCATCGACACCTACCTGCCTGCATGCTTTATTCAGGCTGTCTTTTCTCCTTCCCTACGTACTACGTAGTAGGTACCTACCTTGGCTGTCGTGAGCCGGTACGCCCCGAAAAATACTACGTCGTCAACTGCCATCTCCAGACGCCAAAGCCAAACCGTTGGTGCTGAAGGCTTGGTGTCATATTGTACGACAGTAGGTGCAAACTGCGACAAGTAATTGTCTATAACAAACGCTGCTGTTTACAGATGACTTTTCGTGTATGCCTACTGATAACCTTGCCTAATTATTATTATTATTATTATTTTTTTGCGCACCTGAAGCTGTGTAATGACCTAAACCGGCACATCACAATTCGTCGCAACACGTAGCAGCACGCACCTCACTGGATCTCATCTCATTTTCCATACGACCAGCCATCTCATCTTGCATCGCATTGCCGACGCCGCCTTACGCTAGCACAGCGCTGTCTTCTGTAGTAGTAGGTTTGTCTGCAACATCTCAAATGCTCGCAACTTTCCTATGGATACCGTATCCTCATCTCGTTACCCCGTTCTGGGTCCTTTTGATGATTGCATTTTCATGCCTTTTCACCTCCCGCCCTCACCCATCCCCTCACCTGATATTGTCGTGCCTATTGGCCTCTTCCCCCTTTCATCCGCAAGTTGTTGTACGTTCTTCATTTGTTTCCGCCGTCGTCTGAGATACAGAAACACAAGAGCGACGTTTGCTAGCGCAGGTACCATGCCGTGCATACCATACGTAGTAACCCCCAGCGTCTCCGAAGGGGGTCGAGCGGCAAGCCTCCGCGGGCCAAACGTACTACGTAAAGGTGGCTTGTGCCTTCCAACTTGCCCATCTTGACCCTGGGTGATACAGCCTGGCAGGATCCTTGTCCCGTCGCGCTGCCCCGCCCCTTGAAGCAACACCTTAATCTATCCCAACCCACATTATGAGCGATCGCTGCCACACCGTTCGCCCGACCACTGGCCCCAGGGCATTTCTTCTGCTTAGCATGTGTGCGAGGCGGTGGGTTGGTGCACCATGCAGGCGGAGACCGAGTACCGTGGGTGCATTACGGGATAGGGTATCAATAAATGCACCTCAGAGACAGGAGGCGGTTATCGCCCGCTGTCATGTACAGTCTTACGCCGTAGAGTAAAAGACCTCCACATCAGATTTACTTGGAGGGCAGAGAAGCAATGGCATCCGAGCTTTTTCTGGGCGGTCAATTGTTACCCCTTGCCTTGGGTTGAAGCACCTTTAGTAACCATGGATTGCACTACCTTAGACGGCAGGGAACACCAGATGAACACTTGCAATGACCCCGGGTAGGCCCCTGATGAGCCTTTTTTTCTCTCTTCCCCTTCGAATGAGCAGGAGTGCGCCATTTGCGTCCTGTGCTTGGCCATCGATGACCAAATGCATCTCATCTCATTTCATCACACATAGCGGGCAAAAGCCGGCCGTCGTCCGCCTCCCTTTCGCTCGTTCCCCTCAGTGGCTATGGGCAAATAACGAAGAAAATGGAGATCCCATGATGGGCCGCGGAGCACTGTGGATTAGATACTTGATGGAGGAGCCACACCCCTCTTCTCAACCATGGATACAGGATTCGCCCCTTCTTCGACGGATCCGAAGAACTCACAGGGAAGGGAGAGAAAAAAGGTCCAACTGTCCAAGGTCCCGTCGGGGATATCGATGTAGGATTGCATTTACAGTGAGTGCGCATACAGCAGTAATATGTCCTACCTATAGAAGGTACCAAATGAAAATCGGTAACAAATTGCCATCTCACCCTCACCCCTGTCGGAGCCCCATCGTTCCTTCCTGTCCGGCACCCCCCACCCCCCTTCCTACGGTTTACACCCCCTTGAAATGTTCCATTCACATTCCCGGCCCCCATCCCACTAACAGAAATGGCATATCCTAAAGCCATGTCTCTCCACCTGCCGTCTATTCCCTTCTCTCCCAGTGTCCTTCTGCATCACCTTCATTCCAGTCCCTCTTCTCCCCTCGCTCCCCTCTTCCTTCTTTCGTCACATCACGGGGTCTGTTCCAGTCTGTCACTCTCTCTCTACCGCTCTATCGCTCTCCTTCACCTTCTGTCGCGTGGCCTCGCCGTTTTTTGGTCGTCCCACTCAGCCATTCCTTTTCCTCCTACGCAGAAACAACAAAATCCCGAACTCGCGGATCTCACTCTTTTTCTTTCTTGGCCTCTTGCTATCCGCAAGACCTACACGTTCATTCCTTTCGGACCCTCCCCGTTTGTTTGTATGTATGTGTGTTGATCGCATTCGTTTCTTGATTCGACGCCGTTGAAAGACTCAGCCTTCGCAAGGTCACCCAATCGAACCTGCCGCTATCTGGAACTATCAAAACGGCCTTTACTTTCCCAGCCGCATTCCATCAATCGTGAGCCGATCAAACCTCTCATCAAGCGTCATCATCGACCTCGTCTTACACTTACACCGACGTCGCCAATACACCGCCATTGCTTATCGCCCTGCCAAATTCAACCCTCGTAAACTGTTCGACTCGTTTTCTCAGAATTGTCCGTAGATTGTGCAAGAGAAGGATTTCGACCAATTCGCATTCTGGCAATCAGACCGAATCCTCTCGCACCCAGTCATTGGCAACGAAAGCGACCCTCGTACACGTAACACGACTTGTATCGACAACGACGAAATCGCAATTTCCCCGTCATTTCCCGTTCATAGACTCTTGAGGTGCTGGACATCGGACATCTGAGTCTCACTGGGTTGGGTCTTGCAAAGTCACGATTGCAAGCGACTAGGATCCAGGTTCTCCCTCATTGGTCGATCACCGAAGTAGGAAATCGCCATCATCAACCTCACCTCCAACAACCAACTACCTCGACCATTCAAGGGCGTCACGAGTCTGAGACTTGACCTGCTTTGAAATTCACACCAAAGAGAATCTCGACAAGTCCAAAATTCTTTTAGCTCAGGCAAAATCTCCAGGATTTCACCCTGTTGAGATCAGTTCAGAAAAAGAAGGTTCGGTGAGTCGGTTCGTGCCTTCCACTTCTGTCACAAGGACTTCACCAGATGGCCATCAACTCCCCACCAGTCTGGTCTGTCTCCCTGCTCTAGCGCCTTGCTTAACCTGTTGCTCCTGCCTTCTACTGCCATTACTCCTGCCTCTGCCTGCCTCAACAATCATCTGGTGAATATCAACAAAGGATATTCCACCTTGCGCATTGCACTTTTCGTTCGCATCTCAAAAGCTTCACCCGTACACTTGTGAAAGTTCACGACAACCTGTTCACATCTGCGCACTACACAGTCACCTTGTTGAAGAATCTTCTTATTCTCCAGCGTTCCTTGAGGAATCCAACTGGAGTTTGAACTTTCTTCAAATCTCCTCCGTCATCACTACCCTTTCTCGTCAGTCCTTTTTGGGCCGGTGGTTTGCTCAGGTAAAACTAGCTTTTTCCAGCCCTTTTGCAGATACCATCTCACTTGCCCACTCACTTACCTGTTCAACAAATTTCAAGTCAACCATTGTCACTAACCACTGCCACTTCAGACTTCAGTGAGCTTCGTCCGTCAAGACACTCGTCTGCCTTGATACCGATCCTCGTATCATTCCTCATCTCACGTTTCTATCCGCTTCGTACATCGATTTTCGCATCCCTCGTTAACCTGACTCGGAAAATCAGCCAAGATGAAGAACCTTCACAAGAACCTCTTCACCACCATTGCCTACGTTGTCGTTGGCGCTGAAGCCTTCTGGCGCATGGAGTGTCAGGGTCGTGTTGGTCTCGCTCGTGTCGACCCTCTTATGTCCTTCGATGAGCCTGCCACTCACGTTCACGCCATCCATGGCTCCAGTGGTAAGTCATCAAATTTGTGGCCCTAATTCAGTGCCTGTCGCTTTGTTAGCCGACAAGGCAACTTTTTTTGTTTCGGTCTTCTTTCCGAATCATCGCTTCTAACACGTCTTTACAAAGGCATTTCTCCCACTGCTACCTACGATGATCTCATCAAGGGTGACTGCACCTCTTGCCGTGTCAAGCAGGACAAGTCCGCCTACTGGCACCCTGCCTTGTACTTCCAGGACTCTGCCACTGGTGAGTTCGAGCTTGTCGACCAGGTTGGCGGAATGCTTGCGTAAGTCTTATGTTCAGTTATTGGATCTCGTCTCCTTTCTCCTCGTCGAGTCCAAACGGAAAACCTCCCGACCTAACAGCAGCCTCTTTCAGGTACTACCTTCTCAATGGAAAGGACATCAAGGCTTTTCCTCCGGGCTTCCGCATGATTGCTGGGGATACCGACCGCCGCAACTACACTGCCGGAGACCCGTCCAAACCTGACCCTGAGAAGTCCGCCTGGTCTTTGCTGGGACAGACCAAGCAGTCTGTGCTTGAGCAGCGCGCTGTTGGCTTCAACTGCTTGAACTACGGACGTGATCCTGAGGGTACCCTGTACCGCCACTTCCTCCCGGATAAGGCCTTCCTCGATGCCAACTGTGTCAACGGCGTCCGTTTCGAGATGATGTTCCCCTCCTGCTGGAACGGTAAGGACGTCGACTCCAAGGACCACAAGTCCCACATGGCATACCCCGATCTAGTCATCGACGGTACCTGCCCCGAGGGATTCGAGACGTCAGTTCCCAACCTTCTGTACGAGACCATCTGGAACACATACGCCTTCAAGGACCGTGCTGGCCGATTCGTTATTGCCAACGGTGACGTCCAGGGCTACGGATACCACGCCGACTTCATCGCCGGTTGGGATGAGGAGTTCCTTCAGAGCGCTATCAACACCTGCACCAACCCATCTGGCAGGATTGAGGACTGCCCTGTCTTCGACCTCCAGAGCGAGTCTGATGCCAGGCAGTGCGAGATGAAGGTTCCCTCGATTGTCGCCATGGACAACGTCACTGGCCCCGATTCCATCCTTCCGGGTAACGTCGCCATCACCTACGCTGACGGATCCTCCGAGGGTGGAGCCCAGCCGGTCAGCTCATCCTCCAGCACACTCTCTCAGACCGTGCCCGTTCTCACCTATAAGCCGGGTGAGACGGCTACGGCCAACCCTCTCCCGGGTCAAGTCTTCCACGAGACCGGAAAGATCCCCTACGGATCGTCCAGCTCTACCCCTTCGGTCTACGCTGAGGCTGTTTCCACCCCGACTCCTGAGCCTACCCCAACCCCCATCTTCGAGTCCCTTACCACTTCGGCCCCTGTCAGCTCGGCTCAGCAGAGCGTGTCTTTTGTGTCCACTCAGACTATCACCAACGGCAACACCGTCTCCATCATCCTCTGGGAGGAGGAGATTGTGTACGTTACCGAGTACGAGGACATCACGTCGACTTTGACCGTCTCCGCGACGGCTAGCGTGTCTCCGACACCCATCTTGCGAGCCAAGCGTCACCTGCACGCCCATCGTCATCATCACGCTTAGGTGATTTGAGTTTCTTTTCAATATCTGGAGTTGAAGCTCCTTCTTGTATCTGGGTTGCAGATCGTCCGGATCGCTGGCTGTCCTTTGAACAGGACGCGCATCAGGATGTGACGCCCTTTTCTTCTATCGATGGAAACCCCTGTCGACGGAGATGATTTGGCTCCTCATTGGTTTTCTCGCATCTTGCTCATGGAACCCTTCTGTTGTTGTCTGGACATTCTAAGAAGACGCACCAATTTTTTTTCTGGAGGTAGCTAGCAAGGTACTGGCATGATATGGCCTGCTTCATGAGTTCATGGTGATTACTAGGCGGCAAACCATCAAGCCGAATTGTTTCTTTGATTCTCTTTTTCTTTTCGGTGGTTGTTGAGTGAGGTCGGCGTAGTTCATCGGGTGTGGGTTTGCACTAGTATTCGCATTGATTGCGTCCGTAGGCGTTGTAGGGCTCGAGATACCTTTGGTGCCAATTGCTTGAGAATATTCCCAATGATCTGTCGTTGTACATCCCCAATCTAGTCCATTCCTGACTGCCTGCGATCAATTATCGATGCGCGCTTCATGACTCACCTAGGCACACTCTTATGGTCATCTTCGGAATTGGTGTCTTCCCGGCCAGAATTAAAACTTTATCCGACTCTGACGACTTGCACAGGGTTCCCCGCATCAGCCCGCTCCCGTCGTTCCGGGCAAGCGATGTCGTTGGAGCAAGCATCGCCGCCAGGTTTATCCCGCACAGTTCTCCGCTCAACGGCGCGGGGCGGATCTGCTCTAGACCGTATATAGAATAAAGGATCATCCGCTCCAAAGCCAACGCAAACAATGACCTGCATATGCGGAGGGTGGTGATCGAATCACATTGCGCCATTCCCGACGCCACGGAATGGGGTACCCTTCCTAAAGAAGAAGAAGGTCTTGGGCGATACTATTCAGCGCGAGATGTTTAGGCTTCAGTAACACCAAGCTTGATGCTGGGTAGGCAGTGGGTCCACGGTTACCTTGGTTATCTTGGTTCCTGACTACTTTCCTCCTTTGGGACGTTCACAAATGTCTCAAGGGACGACCTCTGTTGTTCACTTCCCTTTCCTTCTAAGTTTCGGAGGGTTATCAAACATCATCACATCATTTCTACGCACTGAGTCGGATCTCGTATTCAAACGCGGCATTTGGATCCCCGATGAAATCAAGCATCTCAATATTGCCGGCCAAGATTCAGCTCATCAACATCGCTTGTGAGCCTCGAGAATTCAATCCTTCCCTCCCATCCCCGTCGCTGCATCATGCATGCACTTGCATCTGTTCTCGGGGGACGATCCTCCGCTTGTCCGGGTCACTCCGTCGATTGGCACTGGATTTTTCCTTACTGTGACGCTCCCCTGCGTGCCAATAATTGACATGCACCTCTCACTGAGCCTTCTCAGGAACGACATTGTTGGCCCCTCATCTGCTGTCTCCGACGTCCGACTCAAATCTACCCCTCACGGATAACATCCCCAGCAACCGTAACTCGAAAGCGAGCCCGCGGTTGGACACTACAAAGAGCCTGGGTTGAAGAAGGCGAATCGGATAAAGGATGTTTGGTGAGCGGGGAGCCGCGGCGGCCGGCCTCGCCGCCTTGTTTCTGGTCACCATACGGATGTCTGTCCAGGGCCAGCAGTGGGATTGGGATGGACTCGGGGTAGGTTACATTCTCCTTCTTCACAGCCGATGTGACCCTTTGGATCGCCCGTTGAGAGCAACGGGGATACGTTTGGCATGGCATTGTGGTGGTATACAGTAGACCAGGACGATTGCCAACCTATATGAACCCTCTATACCACATCTGGTTTCCCCTCTCTTTCATCCCACCGGCTCAGCTTCCTTAGCCGTCAAGCCATTCATCCCACGGCACGTTTCACACCACGGGAGCAGAGCAAGCGCAAATCGGCCGTGAATAACCCCTTTTTTATAGACGTGCCCCAACCCCCGGCCTCTCGACCTCTTCACGATGCGCCCGACCCTCCCCGTAACCCTCGCCGTTGCAGGCATGGCCTCCGCCATTGTCAGCCCGGACGGCACGGGGCGTCTGCCGGCGCTGGGGTGGAACTCGTGGAACGAGTACGGGTGCGACATCAACGAGACGGTGTTCATCAACGTCGCCAAGCTGATGGTGGACCTGGGACTCAAGGACCTTGGTTACGAGTACGTCAACATTGACGACTGCTGGAGTGACAAGGAACTGCGGCGCGACAACATCACCAAGGAGATCATTGTTGATAAGGAGAAGTTTCCCTTGGGCATCAAGCATACCGTCGACAAGATCCATGAGATGGGGTTGAAGGTTGGGATCTACAGCGATGCGGGTGAGTGCTACCTTTAGCTGTTTGAGCTGGGGAAAAAAAGAAGAAGGAAAAAAAAAGTATGACAATCATGCTTTCGGAGGGTTTACATTGGGCAGGCTATGAAGAATGTTGTCGGAACGATGACATGACCTTGGTGTTTTGGCTTTTTGCCATTAAGATCTGACTGATGTCATGACAGGAACGTCGACCTGTGGCGGATTCGAGGGGTCGCTCGGCTACGAAGAGATTGACGCTGCGACGTTTGCGAAATGGGGTATCGACTGTAAGTCTTCTTCACCGTCTCTCCTTCAGCCCTGCATCCCTTCCTCCGTCAACCCTCCTCCTCCCTTTGTCCACCCTCAGACGGATTCAGGAAGGCTCACATATACAAACACGCACAGACCTAAAGTACGACAACTGCAACGTTCCCAAGGAATGGTTCGACGACTGGAAGTATGTCCCCGAACTCTGGCTCGGCGGGCCCCCGAACGAGAACCAGGACAACGGTGACCCCGTCAATTCCAAGACGGGCAAGCCTGCCCCCCCGGGCTACGACTGGTCCACCTCCGTGACGGCGGAGCGATACCGCCGCATGCGCGACGCCCTCCTCGCCCAGGACCGCACGATCCAGTACTCGCTCTGCGCATGGGGCCACGCGCACGTCGAGGCCTGGGGCAACGAGACGGGACACAGCTGGCGCATGTGGGGGGACATCTATCCCGAGTGGTACGGCCAGCACCAGTGGAGCTGGGGCCTGATGCCGATCCTCAACCACGCCGCCTTCTGGAGCGCGCCCGAGATCAACAACTTCTGGGGCCACGGGGACTGGGACATGCTCGAGGTCGGGAACGGTAACCTCACGCTGCAGGAGAGCCGGAGCCACTTCGCCTTCTGGGCGGCGCTCAAGAGCCCGCTCATCATCGGCACGAAGCTCGAGGGCATCAAGCCCGAGATCCTGGCCATCCTGGCTAACGCGGAGCTGGTCAGGTTCAACCAGGACCCCGTGTTCGGCGCCGCGGCCCAGCCGTACAAATGGGGCGTCAACCCGGACGGCGCCTGGAACATCACGCACCCGGCCGAGTTCTGGTCCGGGGAGAGCGGGGAAGGGACGCACGTGTTCGTGCTCAACACGCTGAGCGGTACGGAGGAGAAGACGGTCGTGTTTGCCGACGTGCCCGGGCTGGAGGCCGGGAAGAGGTACGTCGTTCACGACATGTGGACTGGCAAGGACATTGGCGTGTTCGAGGACGAGGTTTCGGTCGAGTTGGAGAGTCACGACACGGCGGCGCTGAGGATCAACGAGGTCAAGTGTGTCAAGAAGTCCAAGTGAAACTGGTTGCTAAGGGGGGTGGGGGGTGTTTGTTTGAGGTGCGAGGCATCGCATGGGCTGCGGAAAACGCGAATGCGGCTAGTTTCTCGATGCAAGGGAGATGGTCAGGATGGAAGCGGTTCTGTCAAGCACATAGCTCTGTCAGTGGAAAAGTCTGGAAAAGCAAAAGGGCAGAAAATAAGCACGTTAAGTAGTTTTCCCTGGTCGGAACAGGCCAGACGAAACGAAGACATGGCCTTTATTTACTCCCTCCGCTTCCCCCAGCACGCAGGCTCATCTCGCGTTTAATGAGGCCGTCGCTTGGCGAACCGTCGCGCGCATACCAGCAAACGTTGTGAAGCCATTCCCAGAAGGATTAAGCTTTCGCCACTCAGCCGAAGCCGTAGAGATTATATTACATCACGTTCCCCGCGGCTGCTTTCGCGTAGGGCTCGGTGGGGGACCATATCCTGTTCTGTTCTAATGAACTGTTGGCGGACGAGCGGGACGTTTCCTCCCTTCCATTGGAATGCATTCCCTAGGACGACAGAATGGCAACGCATTCCTGGTGGCTAGATTGAACTGAGACCCTATTCAACCTCCGACTGCGAACAATCCACCGTCATCACCGGCGGCGGGGGAGGAGAACCATTTGGGCAGAAGAATGCGCCAGCCATCTCCATTTTATCGCGGGAAAAGACTACCACTCGGTTGCAACCTGTGACTGATTTCCATGATGCTGATCCTTCTTCTGTTGTTTTGATGCCCACCGTCTGTTGGATTGGCATCCCGTCTCATTCTCGGGTGTTGTTTACGAACTTTCCGTTGCCTCGAGTTGCATCGTGCTCTTCCTAACGACATTCTCCCGTGTCTTCTTACCCTCAACCCCTAGCACGTCGCAAGACGCAGACTGTAACACGAACGCAACAAGTGGAAGGGGGACGAGGTTTCGAGATCGACACCTGCCTTCACATTATGAGATTCCCCTGCCAAGGGTCTCATCGCCTTCAATCTACTACACATTTGTTCGATACCGTTTACGACACCTCAACGGGAGCGACATCGCCGGGTATCCGTTCCCCGTTCGAATAATGAGCCTCCAACTGCTCACGCGCGAGGAGATAGGCGGCGGTATGACCCTGCCGCTCGTTCTCGCCATCGCCATTGGGGGTGGCGTCCTACTCTTTATCTGTCTCGCTTTCCTGCTCATCGCCCTCGCAGGCCGTCGCCACAGGGCCCGCGCCCGCGCGGGCTCAGCGACACCGGGAGTCATCGAGGGCGAGTCCGCATCGGATGAGGGCTCGCAGACGCACAGTCCGCGGCCGAGGCGTCTAACGAAGCCCAAACCGGTGGTTTATACCGACATGGTGGAGATCCAGGGCCAGCCGCATCGTTCCCTTTCGTCGCTTTTCAATGTCCCGCGGAGCAAGACACTGAGCGTCTCCACGACGCCCGCCGAAACTGCGAGCGGACAACAGCGTGGGGGATATCTACGACGCAATAACAGTTGGATCGACGAGGATGCGATTCACGGACCACGGGTACAGAAAGGCGACAGGAGGCTGAGTGTCCAGGACGACTTCATTCTTCGGACGCCGACGTTGCCGGAGTTGCTGATATACAAGGAGGACTCCGATGAGCAGTTCTGCAACGATATCGCAAGTTACTACATTCAGCAGCCACGACCGGCGAGCTTGCCCGCGCAACGTGGTCAGCCACCGCGACTACCGCTGCCGAGGACGGCATCCTATGAGCTAGCGGAGAGGCTAGCTGCAGCAGCGAGAGGAGGCGTCGCGCCGAGCCAGCAAGGGCCGCGGCTAGTGCCCCCGCAGCGGTTGCGACACAAGACGACGGAATCGGACCTTGCTGAGATTCTGCGTTCCACGGAGGAGAGACTGCGTGACGGGACGCCGAGTAACAGTCGACCGGCTACACGCCAGAGAGGCACCTCGGCATCGGCCGGATCGAGCGTCCAAACGCCTCGAGGATCACCCACCAAGCCAAATTCGCCATCAAAGACCCAGTCGCTGTTCAAGAACATATCGCCGACGAGATCTCGCCCACCCTCAAAAACGTATTCACCTGGAAAGGAGCATCCATTGAGTCACGTTAGCCAAACCGTAGACACGGCCGCCCTCCGCGCCCGCACTCCAAGCCCACAAAAGCGGGCCAACGTCCCGACATCCATGCAGACACCGCAACGTCACAAACGGAACATCTCGCAATGCTCGGTGGTTTCTGACGCAGATAGTTTGTTCGGCGAGACGACACGGGAGACTGACCACATGCTGCAGACGGAATTGTCGAGTCCCAGCCGGCGCTCCGATCACGATTCTCCCGTCAACGCGATCAAGCTTGACGACAGATGCATGTCACTGGAGTCTCCGGCTAGCGATGCATCGTCGTCACTTTCAACCCTGTATAGCGTCAATGAGCCTGAGGATCACGAGAAAGCGGGCGGGACAGGACAGTCAGAGGAAAACGTTCGCGGACGGAAGGCCAGGGGTCTCATCATCGACACCATGATGTGCGATCCGTTTGTGATACCAGGGCCGCCTGAGGTACCCCCAAAAAGCCCCAAGCGCCAGGCGGCAAGCTTGCCACCTCTTCGGCGCAACTCTCCGGTGGATGAGAAGCCCATCATCGACGCTCCGTTCCATTCTAGGTCCGCCAGTAGTTCCCCCGCGACGCGAACACTGGACCTCGTGAAGCCCAGCAATGTGGCGGATGGAGATGAGACGTCTTATACGTTGATAATGCATTCGCCCAGCCTAGACGCGTCACCTGAGGTCATCCGTCCACAGAGCGTCACGTCGATGAAGCCCGTTCTCCTCGTGGCCAGCATGAGCATCAACAGCATGAAGGCCAGTCCGGGAAGCTCTCCCGAAGACAACAATCTGCGGGAAAAGCCGAATAAACGATTGACGTTTGGCCAGAAGAGCAGCATCATTCCACCATTAACCTTGCTACCTGGCGAAGGATCACCGAACCGAGAGACGATGGTGATGAGCAGCCCGGTGGGGAGCTTTCCCATCGCTAGTCAGAACTCCCCAACCATCCGCACTGTGCAGCATTCAGGTAGTGGCTTGGCGTCTCATTCCCCTAGCTCGCCTACTCGAAGTGTGCTCCCTAGCCCCGAGCTACGCGGCGACTCAAACAACCAGAGATCTCCTACACCAAGGCGATACAAGAAGCGTGGGATGGCCAGTCCCATCCGTGAACGTGCGTTACCTCGCCAGTCAAACACATCAACAGACCGCCGCAGCAACCGTATAATCCCCAGTTCCGACTGTCCTTCGATCGTACTCAAGCCGTCAGACACGCCGAAGGGGAACCCCCGCAGAGACTTCGCGGTAATAGGATTGCAGTCAACAGTGGCTCAGCTGCGCCGGATGAATAGTCAGATGAGCACATTCAGCACCGGCTCGTCAGTGTCTGACCCCGAAAGTCCGACGCTTCCGAATCTGCGAGGAGGGGGGTTCAGCCCTGACAGGAGTAATAGCCGTGTTAGCAAGATGGGGCGGCAAAACTACCTATCCCTCGGTTCGAGTTCGAGTGGAACGAGGATTAGCCGTACAGTATCGATCAAGTCGGCAAGAAACTCGATAGCGGTCCTGAAGAGTCGGCCGGCGGGAGTCAAGCACCTCGAAACGCTGCATGCAGCTGTAGAAGAGAAGGATGAGGATGAACGAAGCAGCGAATTCCTACAATGTCCACGTTCTCTGCATCCCCCACCAAGGAGCGCTGAAAGAGGAGGCCCAATGTCGAGCGTGGCCACGGATAGTCCAGCCGGGCGGCCGAAAGCGAACATAGATGGGGAAGGCATGACGATGTAGGCCTGACCGAGTAAGCTACAAACCGACGCTCACGACAACGCAGCCAGTCTGCAACTGTACGGCAAGGAATATCATTTGGCTGGATGGACTTGTGATCATGCTGTAGGAGTGAGAACTAGCCCGAGTTCAAGAATGAGTCGATGCACTTTTTCCCTCTGCATCTTAACTCATAGTAACAAGGGCGAAGGTTGCGACTACAGCGAGGGTGAGCGGATATTTTTCGATCGATATATTTGGACTTTGCACGGCTTGGTTCTACACCCTGTGGCGATGTGTTAGTTATTCAGATATCCCCCGCGCTCAATAAATGCACTGTGACACATTCAAAAATGCCATGCGAATAATGGAATGCCTAGGTGACGCTCAAGAGCCAAAATTTGGGAACCAGTAGCGGCACCAGGAACTGAAAGAGAAATAGAGCATAGAAGTAAGATGGGAATTCGTACCTCAATTTATTGAGAATTCGTGCTTGGGTTACGGTAGCCACCCGGTGGTATCATGTAGTTCCCCGTCGCAGGAGGTGCTCACGGAGCTCACTCTGATGACCCGTCAACACGAGGGCGCTTGTTTTCAGAGTCCTCAGTGCCATTGACATCGCCATTAACCTCGTCGTGGCCTCGGACTCGACCTGCTCCCTCACCCAAGTCGCCTCCATTTTCGTCCTGACCGCTACCCTGCCCAATCCAGTTTCCGTCTTCGTCGAAATGCTCGTGGACGTTCTCCGCGGTAATCCAGCCGCCGCTGCCGGGGAATGCTGGGGGAAGACCGCCATCTGAAGCGCCGTACATGACACCTGTGTAACCCTCGACTGGCTCATGGTCGGCTTCAAACACGATGCGACCATCATCTTCCTCGTCGTCACCCTCATCGACAGGATCGGGGTGCAGGTCGGAGCAGGCAGAAATCGCATCGTACAGCTTCTGGACGTCTGACTGCACGCCGGTGGAAACCGAGGGAACGATGGTCAAATCGATCGTGTCGAAGTCTTCGTCGCCGTCACCGCCATCGGAGAGTTGCAGTTGCATCCATATGGCCTGTAGAGGTGTGCCTTCCGAAATGGAGCCAATTTGCTTCACCGCGTGAATCGAGATGGATGGATAAGGAATTACAACTCCTGCACCTGGTGCGGAAGAGAAGATGATGAAGTTCCTGGAAGGAATATATTAGCAGCAAGCACTTGCAACACGGAAGCCAGATGGAAGGGCGGCGAACTCTGAGTTGACGAAAACGGAGACCTCCTGCTCGACTAGATCCTCGGAGGAATCATTCAGGGTCGTGCCACTAGGGGCAGTAGCCGCAGTTGAGACATCGGCAGGAAAGATGGCCAAGCTACCCTTTTGCGATGCGGGAATCCATGCCTTGGCGGCTTCGAGATGGTGATGCAAGACAGGCTTGCCGCCGAAGAAGGTCTCGGGGGTTTGCGATTGATGCTCCTCAATGGGAGTAAAGTCCCCCAGGGCGGGAGGAGCACGAATTATTGTTGGCAACATACTGATGACTTGAAAGAGATCCTGCAGAGGGTTCTGCTTGGGCTTTCCTGTGAGACCCTTCATGGTGGGGGGAGGTGGTGGGACGGGCCATGAACCTGGAGAGAATCGTGAAGCTCTTATCGCTATCACCACGTGATTTGCACTCGGGCTGGAACAGGTGGAGAGGAGTGACCGAGGAAGGAAGGCGGTAAGGGGTCTCAGTGGTGCTCAGGGCGTTTAGTCTCCGCTTTCTCTACGAATGACACCTGGAGGGGTCTGAGCTCCCCACCGACATCCCCCCCAAGTGCATTCACACTCATACTAAGCCATTACGTACTCTGACCTCGACCTCGACCTCGACCTCGACCTCGATCTCCAAACCTGTCGCGCTAACGATCTCTATTGACCATCACAACCAAACATATTCATACTTGTCTGCAGGATACGACTCTCGGACTGTCAAAACACCAGCAACAGCACGTACCGCATGCGATCCTTCTCAAGCTGACACAGCCGCACAACCAGCCAAATCCCTCTGTCCCGCCCCGTCTCCGACGTGAAGCTCTTGCCCAACATGTATAATAACCGTACGTCTCCTCTGCCTGCCACTGCACCAGGTCATCAGAACTAATTCTTCTCAAGGTTCACATCCGCTCCTCGAACAAGTCCCTCTGACCGTATCCCCCTTTATCAACCTTCCGACCGCCACCACCCTCTCCTACAATTACAAAGCCATGCCCTCTGCCCTACCTCCGTCAGCGACAGGCGTCCCTGCAGCTGTAGCCGAGGATGCGGCCGGAGGCAGTGATGCATCGGCGAATAAGCCTAAATACGTTGTGTCGCAATCGGGCCACGCCGCTCATCCCGATGATATCATCGCCTCTTGCCGCGCGCTGCAAGCCCACATCACTAAGATGCAGGAAGACGCCGAGCGAGACCTGCGCCAGTTGGAAGAGAGGATCCAGGCGCGAGAGCTGGCGGAGAAACGGAGAGTAGCTCCTGGCTGGCTCGACAGCGATGCACGCTTGCTGGAGCCCGAGAAGGTCGGCGGCGGCGGCGGACCCTCCGAAGCTGATGCGCACGTCACGGCGGCCGAAGCGGGCACAAGCGAGATGCCCTTGAACGATCAAGGAGCAGAGCTGGATCGCGTCTTTGGAGGTTTAAGCATGAAGTGAACCATCATCACTGCGGATCTTCTCATGAGTATTCACTCTAAGATACTCGAGGCATAATGCCAACTACAGCAACACAGAGGTGCTTGAAAGATGCCCACATCACGACAACGAGCTCCCCTCGTCCTTACAGCAGGCCATATGCCAGCCAGCGTTTCGAAGTTGACAATGCACCAACGTACAAGACCGCCCTGGCCGGTATCTTCTTCGACAACGGACTGGAAAGTCATAGAAACCTCGGTAATCCGTGTCAAAGGTTCCTATATGATCTCACACGGATGCAGTCGAACGAAGTGGGCTTGCCATGCAGTCAAATGGAATATGATCAATACAGCGTGAACGGTCAACTAATGCAGTTGTACCTCTCTCTGACTAACAACCGGCTTTCCTCTCCTATGATCGTTCAACATTTGGATGGATGCGAAGGAAACCCCCGAGGACTGGAGTCAATACTTTGAACCACGGACTACTGTTCAAGGAACAAGTCACGAGCCAATTCGCCGAGACTGACGCGTCGCAGCTCTTGTATGAGATTACTTTTTCTCGGCTTGCACCTATCGGACGCCCACAGCAAAGCTTTCGAGTCTTCTTCTGCTTCCTATTCATTGTTGCCGCTCCTGAGGATGACTGTGCGGACAACGATGACAACGGTGAAGAAGATGGGGGAAGAAGTCCAGGTCCACCAGGGCCAACACGACGTAGTATGAGACCGAGAGACGCTGGCAAAGACTCATCAAGGTCGGCCAAGAACTAAGGTAGTAATATAAAGAGCACGATTCAGAAACAATATGCTGGAATTGACGGTTGACTAAAAATGATACTACGTGACTGTGTTAAGGTGCTCGCTCTTTGCAACGCGGTATAGCCAACAAAAGGACGGGTGCCACTGGAGGGCTCCATGCCGAAGACAGTGCTGTCTTACCGTAGGTGGTTTACCGTGATGATGGAGCCAACCGTCTGTACAACACTGGGTCGCTCACCAGCTGGTTGGAAAAAGGCCGTCTCTCCGAGGATGCCCATACTAACTACCTTGCTGTAACCGAACCAAGGTCATATTGGCCTTGTCGCCGCCGTCGGCCATCTTCCCGTGCCATGTCCGCCCCAGTGTCTCCGGTTCAGATGCAACCTTCCCGAATAGGCCGGAGTCCCTCCCATGTCGACTCTGTTCTCCATGTCGTCAGATTAAAGTCTTGGAACTTGGATCAGACCAACTTCGGCAGGTCCTAATCGATCACCCACCGGAACCCGGGGCCTTTTGTCCAGCGAACGGGTGCTTGACTCCTCTTAAGCAACGGACATCTGCCGGTACAGCCACTCACAGCCGCCGCCGAGACTTTTAACATGATGATGTCTCGGGCTAGAAGACAGCATCCACTGGTGACTGAAAGTCGACTCCAGTCTACGCTGTCTTGGCATCCGAGCACGACATGGCCATGCAAATATCGACACTCGCAGTCGAAAAATCAAACAGCGCGCCGGGTTGCTGCAGCATCCAAAGCACTGTGCTACAGTGATGATCTCTCCTGCACCCCAGTGGGAACGGCCCACCCCGCCGACCACCTGCTATCATCGCCATCGCACGGGGCGTGGCCGATTGCTTTTCGAAAGCCAGAGTATTAAATCCGGCGACCCCTCCCGCCCTTGCCCTCGCTTCCGCTCACGATCGCTGTGTTGGTCTTCCCTTCCGCCGCCGCCGTCGTCGTTCCGGTTAGCTCTGCGTCCCCAAGACCGTACCTCTCCCAACCATGGCCCGCCTACTCAAGTCTGTGGTCGCGGCCACTCTGTTGAGTGCCGCATGCGCTATTGATCGCGAACCTCACCAACCCGTCGGTGGCGGAGATAAGGTAGTTACATGGAACGAGACGGTCGTCACGCCCCGATTCGGCGCCAGCTCTCGATCTGTTAGTTGGCTTTCCGGGGCCGATGATGGTAGCTTCATCTACCTGTCAAACCGCTCTCTCGTGATTGAGGATATCGTTACTGGCGCCAACAGGACCTTCGTCCCCGCCGATCAGATTCCCAGCGACTACGCCGAGTATTGGATCCGTCCCGACCTAAAGAAGGTGCTTTTCGCCACCAATTACACCAAACAATACCGGTACTCCTACTTTGCCGATTACTCCGTTCTCGACGTGGAGTCGGGAGTCTTGGAGCCCTTGGTTGAGGACCAGGCAGGTGATATTCAGTACGCCGAATTTTCCCCCGTTGGAGACACAATCGTAAGTCCTCATTTTGAAAAACACACCAGATACAATAAAGGCAACTAACAAAACAAAGGCCTTTGTCCGCGGAAACAACCTCTTCCTGAGCAAGAACGGTACCATTGCCCAAATTACAAAGGACGGCGGCCCGGATCTCTTCCACGGCGTCCCTGACTGGGTCTACGAGGAGGAAATTTTCGGCAGCAGAAGCACCTTCTGGTTCTCCCCCGACGGAGAGTACATTGCATACTTGAGCTTTAACGAAACGGGTGTCGAAACTTTCACCATTCCCTACTTCATGGGCGGCCAAAAAATTGCACCCCCTTATCCCGTCGAGCTGGATCTGCGCTACCCCAAGGTCGGCAGCAAGAACCCGACTCTCCAGCTGACCCTTCTCGAGGTCGAAGCCGAGGCGACCAACCCGGTCACCATTGATGCCTTTCCCGCAGATGATCTGGTCGTCGGTGAGCTGAAGTGGGTGACGACTGACCACACCAGCTTCATCTACCGCGCCTTCAACCGCGTCCAAGACCAGGAAAAGCTTGTTCGTGTGGACGTCGAGGGCTTCGCCTCCGAGGTTGTCCGCGAGCGTGACGGCTCCGATGGGTGGCTGGACAACAACCAGGGCATCGAGTACATCGGTCCCCTGCAAAACACCACCGATGCCTATTACCTTGACCAGTCCGACGAGTCTGGCTGGAACCATATCTACCTCCACCCAGTCAAGGGTGGCGACGCTATCCCCTTGACCAGCGGTGAGTGGGAGGTGACTGCCGTGCTCAAGGTTGATACCGAGCGACACCTCATCTACTACCTCTCCACCGAGCACCACAGCACTGAGCGTCATCTTTACTCCGTCTCCTACCCATCAGGCCGCAAGACGGCTCTTGTCGATGACACCGTCGCCGGCTACTGGAGCGCATCCTTCTCCTCCTCAGCAGGGTACTACATCTTGACTTATCAGGGCCCTAATGTTCCCTACCAGGAGCTCTACTCAGCCAACTCCACGACGCCCGTTCGTACAATCACCACCAACGAGGCGCTTGTCTCCCGCCTGCAAGAATATAAGCTTCCCAACATCACATACTTCGAGCTTAAGCACCCCGACGGCTACACTCTCAACGTAATGCAGCGCCTCCCCGCCAACTTCGACCCGTCCAAGAAATACCCCGCCCTTTTCACGCCATACGGCGGCCCGGGGGCCCAAGAGGTCACCAAGCGCTACCAGACTATCAACTGGCGCGCCTTCATCGCCTCCAACCCGGAGCTCGAGTACATCACTTACACTGTTGATAACCGCGGCACGGGTTACAAGGGTCGCGCCTTCCGCTCCACCGTCGCTGGTCACCTCGGGCGCCTCGAGCCCCTCGACCAGATCTGGGCCGCCGAGCAGCTTTCGTCTCAGAACGCGTTCGTAGACGCCTCTAAGATTGGCATCTTTGGCTGGTCTTACGGGGGCTATCTTTCCGCCAAGGTTCTCGAAGCCAATTCAGGCGTGTTCTCATCCGGCCTCATTGTCGCACCTGTCAGCGACTGGCGCTTCTACGATTCGCTCTACACGGAGCGCTACATGAAGACTCTCGACGCCAACGAGGAGGGCTACAACGAGACGGCCGTCCGCAACCCTGAGGGTTTCAAGAACCTCGCTGGAGAGTTCACCATCCTGCACGGTACCGGAGACGACAATGTCCACTACCAGAACGCTGCCGCGCTGATTGACCTGCTCGTGGGCGCCGGTGTCCCTAACAACAAGATGAACTGGCTGGCCTTCACTGACAGCGATCACAGCATCGTCTACAACGGCGCAAACATCTGGTTGTACAAGTACCTGACAGAGGCGCTGTTCAGGGAGAAGCAGCGCACAGGAGACGCGCTGGTTCACCAGTGGAGCAAGAAGAGCGTGGTTGAGTTCGACTTTGAGAATGCGTAAGGAATGTCAAGCAATAGTGCTCTGCGATTATGCTGTTTTGTTCAACGGCGAGTGCTTGATTTGGTTAAAAATGCATGATGTGAGGTGGCTCATTGTCGGTCACCAATGTCCTTGCCATTGCCACTGTGTGCAAATTTGAGGAGATAGGCTTATAGGCACGCTTCTTCTGCGAGTTTATTTTGGATACGACTTAGTAAATAAAACTTAAGGAACCTTGAGGCTGTTTATTTCATTATCCACGTACTCCCAAAACACCAACCTAGTTTCAACATTCTGTTGACTCTTATTCGTTGGTGCTACCCTTGTTGATACTGGAAGTGATAAGACATCATTTGTGCAAGAAAAAAACGTGTGCGTTTTCTTCCCGGGGGGATTGGACTCCCTCATTAGAGGCCGAAGGAACTAAAGGTGTTGTGCGTTTCCATGCCAAATTGACGAATGAAGATTTAAAACGGTGCATCACAGCATTATAAAAAAGTGAACCGCATGGTATTAAATCCGGTAACTTGGTGGAATTTTCACTTTGGCGTCGTCGAAGGCCACTTGTATTATACACTATCGTCAACAATCGTCCGGTCTTATGCATGAGCCTGTGGCTCGTTTGCTTTCCAACGGTGGCATTGGGCAGATGGGCTCAAGCTGAATTGGTGTGGTTGATAGGAAAATGAAAGAATGACAGCGCGCTCCGCAAATCTCATAGTGAATCGGCTCATCTCGCATTTGGAGAACTCTTCTTCTTCGGATATCACCTTCACCACAAGGTAAAGAGTGACGTTCTTAAGACCAGAATGCCACCGAATTCTCTCTTCCACCACCGGCAACTGCTCGAGGACGGTGTCATGACAGCTGGTAAGAGAAAGTGCCTGCAATTCTTCCGTCAGGTGGTCTGCTATAAGTCGTGATGATATAAAGAAGCAGTCGCCGAGCACCAAATGCTTCATAGCCTCGAACCTCTTGAGGGAAGAGGTTGGCGTTTGAGAAACTATAAGTTTGTCCTTGCGTAACGGCATCCTCAAGCACAGGTGCTCCAGACTTGTCCGGTGACTCCCGAGCATTTTCAGAATGTTGGCGCTGTTTAGCATCTCTGATTTTGAAAAGCAACCTCGAAGCTGAAACTGATCAGGGATCCAAAGGCGTTTAACACACTGCCCATGTCCCTCGCAGAACCGCAGAAGTTCACCACGTTCAAGTGCCTCACGCTGCTCGGACGAAGCAGTAGCGCCGGGCGCGAGATCTTTCGATGTAAATGGAAACCGAGCGCATGAACATTCGGGCATACCCGAACAAGATACTGCATAATTTCCCTATGGTGTATGATTCGGCTCCTCACAGAGCCAGATGCAGCGGAGGTCTGGAACCTGGGAAATTCGGAATAGCCACGATATCCTTTTCAAGGGCTTCGTGAAGGTCCGTACTGTCGGGTACGAAACCCTGCGTGGCTAAGTGAAAGTATTCCAGCCTCACTGCTCTAGCAACGATCTGCGGAAGGGCGAAAAGTAAAACCATGTCGAGGCTGTCCCAAAATAGAGGATCAAAGAGCACTTGCAGAGGAGAATCAATGTACTTTGCGATCGCAACGACGTCCGCAACGAGATGGGGCTTGTCGTTCATATACGACCCGCAGTTCCAAGAAAGCTTCAGGTGTTTGACGTGGGCAGCAAGCCCTGGTCGAGATACAATGATCGGGCCGAAGAGCAACAACTTTTTGATGGTGCGCAGCTCCCGGACGCTACAGTCTTTACCCTCTACAAGGCACACGTTGTTGCTGAACTCGCTGTATAACGTAGGAGTGCCGAAGTTATAGAGCGCCCTTGACGTTCTGCAGATGGCTGCGACCGTTAAGCGCCCGCTGGTTTCCTCTGACCGAATGTGGTCAAAGACATTGAGCAGAATTCCTGGCGGCAGTCGTTGAAGTTGAGCCATCTCATGGGGAATGTATGAAGAGCTGCGCTGGGAAACCGCAGTATCCATGTTGTCATTCGTGTCGGCCTTGGAGGTCGGGTGGCTTTTGTCAGCAAAAGCAACTCCATAGCAGAAAGCCGTCGACTCATAGATTTATAGACATCACAAGCAAGCCTTGTTTCCCTTGATCAGTTGGAATCATCTTTCCAGTTAACTTGATCTCAGGGTTCGCAAACACATTGGCTAGCAGTCCATACAAACTTGCAACTTTACCAGCACAGCCAGCCTATATGCAACAATCCAATGCTTTATCTTGACCAGCTTCATTCGTTACTCTCAGGCTATGGAGACACATGTCACTAGGCTCAGTAAAAAGAAACCAGATGAGTGGGGAAAGGTAAAATAATGCTCAACCACCATTTCACCGGTCGAGCGGCGCCCCTTCAGGTCGCCCCTCCTGTTGACTGGTCTCAAAGAGGCAAGGCTGGGAATTCAATCAGATTTCGGCTTCTAATTATGTGACAAGACACGAACTGCTCACTCCTGATTGGATAGTGAATTCCTTGCACAAGACACCGTCGTAAGGCAGACCAAGTTTGAGCATCCCCCACCCATCCCCGGAAGACCGGCTGAAGCTCCCCGGACCGCAACTGGGGGCCTCCAGACTTGACTTTTACAGAATTCCACAGGGATCGGCGGGTGTTCGGGGCACATCTTGGCTGCTCAGCGGATCGTCTAACGGTGATTGGATACCCATGAACGGCCCAGAATCCTCCCATCTTCCTCACACATACCATCATCCAAACTTCATGATATCGTCCCATCATGTCGAAAGACATCTCGAATCAGCCCATGGAAGGGCTGGCTGAGACAGATTTGGGGTCCCTAACGTTGTAGACTCAGCTAAGCCGGAATAAGGCCAGATACCACGCGTGTAAAGCAAGCACTTAGAACCCTCATCAGTCGAAACAATTCTACGATACAAACCAATACTTCTGAACCCTTGCAGCCCCCAATGATGGCTCGCGGTTCAGCTCTAGACAATTCTCCTAAGAGACATCTCCAGCGACTCGTCTCCCTCACCCGAATTTCCTCAGCAAGACCTACAGCGCCCTAGTCGCAGTTGTCTCATTCCTGTGTCTTACGTCACCAGTCGATGAATACGACATAAGAGAGTGCTAAGCCCTTCCTGGAGATTTCAACAGCACTCCCGGATTGCCGCCTGCATATCACCTTTCCTATTTCGACCGCAACTCTCACATCCCAAAGCCACCCAACAGGCACGAATACACGATATCTGATCCCGCTAGGCCCGTACCTCCCGCAACAATCGACATCTATCAGATATCAAATATGAGTAAACGAGCAGAAAGTCCAAATTGTCATTGCTGCAATACCACCAATCATGTTGCGCCTGGTGGCATGCAGCCAGCCCGCACGCACCGGCGCTTCTGTCATTTGGAAGACAATGGCGTCCGTGATATCATCTCACCCTTCGCCTCACTTCTTCCCCGGTCAGATGACCGGACAGAGGCGCAAGCTGAGACACCGCCGACGACTATCGTGGCCAAGCAGCCCTGGATTACTTGCTGGAGACGGGGGGGAGCACATCGTTTTCTGGGGGTTCGCTGTCCTTTTCTGGAGTCTCACTTGGCGTGAAGTGACCCGGAGCTCTCTGACCGTATCGGCTTTCGATGCATACCATGTTCCAGTTGCATCAGTTCAACGCGTCTCGAAGATTACCGCCATCCTCGCGCCCTGAACCTTTTTCCTTGCAGGGACTCAACTTATCAGAAGAAGAAAGAAAAACGGCAATGATACCATTGTGTGAGATAGAAGCTACGACTCCTGCACGCTCCAGTTGACGCCAATCGCATCAATTCATCATGGACCAGAGGTAAACTATTGAACTCACGGCCGACTACCAGCGAAACTTTTGTATTTTCAATTATCTGCGGTTCGTACCGCTCCGGTAGATTGAGAAGTGGTTCACCCTGTTGCCGACAAACAGTTAAAGCAACCGCCAACCGGTCTTTTTGGGACCGAAAAGTTTCAAGCCACAACACTACAGAAACTCGGTCAGGAAGAACAAGAAAAAGACGCCAAAACAAGATTTCCTGCTTTGCCGCGCCCGAGCTGCCAACCATGGCCGTACCAGTGGTAACGCCCCCAAGCAGGGACGAGTACATTCAACAACTTACACCTTACAACACGTTCGTCAAAACCCTTGAGAATAAAGGTTCGCCTGCAGAGTTTCAGACCGTCGACATATCAGACCTCAAGAATGTGGGTTCCCTCCCAGGCAAAACCGGCGCCAAAATCGTTACCAAGAGATCGTCCGCTCTTCCCCATTCACCGAGATTTGTCTTTAAGGGCATGGACTTCGAACAGTACAAGAAAGACAGCAAGGATTTCAAGGAACACCAGGAGAAGACGCTTCTCCGTGAGGTCCGCACACTCTACACCCTGCCGCCCCACCCAAATATCATGCCCAGTCCACAGGCGCTTGTCGTCATACGAGACCAGGACGAAAAAGATCGAATTTGCGGCTTCTTACAGCCGGATATGGAGAAAGGCTCCGTTGACGAACAGGTAATAAGGGCCAACAAACAGGGTCGACGGCTTCCGCTGCAACTCAAAGCGAAGTGGTGCTACCAGATGGCCTCAGCGGTACAACATACCCATCAAGCTGCGAAGAGCTACCACATGGATTTGAAGCCGGGCAACATTCTCGTCGACGACGAAGATAATCTCCGGCTCATAGACTGGGAGCAGAGCGGTGTATCAATGTTCACGCACCCACCTGAAGTTACCATCGACCAAGAAGCTGAAGAGTCCTCGATCGGTTCCTGTAACGGCAAACAGAGGATCATCTACACGCCCCACAGCGGCGCCCCAAGGAAGAACCAAAAATGGGGATTCCCGGACTGGAATGTGTTTCCGGAATGGAAGCGGACGTGTCCCCGCGCGGCGGAGCTGGCGGAGGTATTCAGCTTGGGGAGGACGATGTGGATGTTGCTAGAGCAAGTCGAGCAATCTGCCGATGTCACCGTTTGGACTACGGTGGCGAACGATGTCTCCGAGGAGTGGAAAGAGATGGTAATGCGGTGTATCGAGAGGGACCCGAACGACCGTCCTGACTTGGACGAGGTGGTTGCGTTCTGGGAGAAGCAATGGAGATCCTCGCATCAATAGAACGGGAAAAAGATGAGGGATTCATGACGAAAACATATATGTTGCTCATTCAAGGAAGCAACCATAGACATGACGGAGCGGACTGGAAGGGGCACGCATGCACCATAGCATGATTAATTTAGGACTCAAGAGCATTAGCGATATTATGAACCAAGTGCCGGCATTCAACGTCGTTCCGTCGCAAACAGAAAGCCGCTTAGCTAAATCCGATGAAAAAAGTATCATGGCATAGTTAACAGCCGCAGAAGAGCTCGGCCGACTTCGACGCCATTCTTTCATCATCTACGTCAAGTCAAGAATCAACCTGGGCATTTCCCCGGTCCTGTCATCCTACACGTCAACCAAGCAGCGGTAGTTACAGCCGTCCGTCGTTTCTAACTTGACCTACACTGGGGCTCCCTGCATAGCGCACTTCGAACCAGAAACAAAAATTAGTTATGGTGTAGTCTCTGCCGTGCTCGCTAGGGAGGAAATCGCGTCAGTTGATCCTCTTTGGGAAATGTTTAGGAAATATGTAGCTGAGGCCCTGGACCACTTGGCACCAATTCGGCAGTTTGTCCATTTTTTGTCTCACTTTCTCGTCGCAGGCTTACGACCTGGAAGAATTGGCTGAGAGTGAGAGTAGGGACGTTCTAGAAGCAGCACTTCCACTTCGACCTGGAAAAGAAAACCCCAGACCACAAGCCAGCCGTCAGACGCTGCCGTGAGGCGGAGCGGAACCATCAGCCTCTCCGGTACCCGGTGGAAATCCCTCGACTCTGCACCGAGGACCTGGAAAAGCCTATGTCTCTTTTGGTGATTCTTGAGAAGCCGCACCCGAGTGGCTTTGTATCCCTTCCACAGTTTTCTCGTTTCCGAGACCGTCTTTCTGCACAAAGGCGTGGAGGAAAGCGGGTGTTCCGCATCCCTTTGGAGCGCGTGGGCTTTG
Source organism: Colletotrichum chlorophyti (assembly GCA_001937105.1). Lineage (NCBI taxonomy): Eukaryota > Fungi > Ascomycota > Sordariomycetes > Glomerellales > Glomerellaceae > Colletotrichum > Colletotrichum chlorophyti. The sequence goes on along the minus strand of MPGH01000108.1, from coordinate 122,472 downwards.
GACGCCAAGTTATGAGCACACCAACAAGTTGGCCAGACAAAGAATATGGTAACCGAATAAAAGCCGAGAGTGCTAGAAATAAGCTCCCAGTAAACTATGGGGTTCGGGACAAATTCAGGAGACCACGGCTACGACGGCTTTTCAGCCCACGGCACCAGGCTTAGACTAGAGGCTCATGTCTGTCGCAAAGTGTTGGAGCATCGACCTTAATCTCTCTGCAACATCCACCGTCGGCGCTTGTGTCGACGTGTGCAGACTACTGACTGGGTTGCGTAGGTCGTCAAGCTGGTAACATTCCAAAGCTTTGGTAGCCTAAACCCAAACTTCACAAGCTAGCTCCAGGAACTGGTTGAAAGGGGTAAAGACCGCTTGCGCGGATGGTACAATACAAGCCAATGTTTCGCCTTGCCCCGGCTAGAGTCCCCCACGTTTCCAACTTACCGGCAAAGCGGAAGGGCTAGACCTGCTTGGTGGTTCGTGGCACGCTCTTTACCAGCTGGGCCCGCAAGTTGCATCCGCTTGCATCCATCCGGACCTTCAATCTGCGCCAACCGACCACGCAAGAGAGTAAAAGAAGCGAGGGATAGACACTAAAGGGTGGTTTTACGTAAATCGAGGGGGGCAACAAGGTCGCTAACGCTTGAGATCTTGCTGTGCCGCGCATTGTTTGCTATGAAGACTTGCCTTTGAAAGAAGATGACTTGCTAAACTCAGACAGAAAGACGAGCAACAAACGAGTACTTTTTCTTCGACGTTTTTACCGAAATAGTGTTTTTTTATGTAAATTTACTGCCTATTCCTTCCTAGCTTAGAGAGGCTGGCTACCCACAGCCGGTTCAAAACAGGCTCAACAGATCTGGGCCGGACCCCCGTAACGGATCGCGGTGACGCCTCGGTAGCTCCGTAGGCACGGTTGCAAGTCACGCTCAACTGACCTGGTGCCGAAATTGACATTTTACTAGCAGCATTTCTGCTGTAAGCAGCATAGGTAGATCTCCGTGGCTTGATCATCTCGGAATATAGAGGAACATACGGCCCGGCAACCCAATCGAGAAGCTGAGCGTAAGAACGTCTGGTTCTGCAAGGATGCGCCGAAAAAAACAGAAATTCTGTCGACTCTCAACTTTCCTACGAGGACCATCCGTTGCTCTGATATTCAAGGCTCGCTCGAATTCATATCCAGTAACAAAAGTGCTCGGACCTACTTTGCTGGGCTAGTCTCAAAGGTGGCGAGTGCATACTTGCTCGTTTTCTTGCTCCTGCTAGATTATGCTAGATCTTTCCTACATCAGACATGCAGTCTCAGAGGACGGCACTGCGATGTCAGGTTCGATTACCGCATCAATCTGCTCTTCTACGACAACAGAAATGCCACGATCAAATACAAAGCCTGAATCGGGCGACAAGTCCTCTAGGACAACGAGCAGCCATGGACACCCGAGACAGTGGAGTCGAGGAAGGAAAACGTGGGACACAAGCTTGGTCATTTTTCTTGAGTTCTACACGTGTGTAGCATCCCACCCATCTCCTTTGCACCGTTTGGGACTGACTTTGGCAGCACCTTGATCAGCACTTCAGGGGTATGTCATACTGCCATCGGTTTGGTGTACCGAGAATGCTGACTCTTGAAAGTCTCCTGTTGCTACGCACACGTATCGCGACCTTGATGTCGCCCGAGTTTCGGCAACATTTATATTCGTGTCGACGTAGGATACATTGAATTTTCCGGAGCTTGTCCTTTCAAGGTTGGCTGATGTCGTTTTAGATACCTCATCGGCCAAACGCTCGGCGGCGTCTTCTTCCCTCCGTGGTCAGAGTCTTTCGGCCGCAAGAACCTTTACATCGCCAGCTCTGGCCTCTACAGCTTGTCCTGCCTCCTGATAGCCGCACTTCCTCCTACTGTACCAGGGATCGTTGTCGGGCGCTTCATCGGAGGTCTCCTCTCCGCTATTCCAACCATCGTTGCTACAGGTAGCATAGAAGACCTGTGGGACACGCGCGCCCGTGTATGGTGGGTTTTCGGGTGGGCAGTTTCCGCCAACATTGGCATTCTGATGGGACCTGTATATGGGGATCTAATCATTTCATACTCTCACTGGTAGGGCACGCTTCGCAATTCTCACGCTATATGGTGCTGACTTGCGTTCTTCAGGAAATGGGTCTTCTACACCGCGGCTATCGTCACCGGCTGTGCGACATTTCTTTTTCTTACAATCAAGGAATCGCGACCGTCCGTCGTGTTGGCAAGATTGACGGCGCCTTTCGACATCGAAAACTCCACCGGTAGCAAGACGTCACCCCCGAACCAGGAATCTCTCAGCCGTGAAAAGCTCGATCTCATCCGACCTTTACGGCTCCTTTTCACCGAGCCTATCGTTCTATTGGTTTCTGTTCTCAGCGCCGTGGCATTCGGTCTCGTCTACCTCTTCACAGACGTTTTGCCGATAGTCTACGTCTCTATGGGCTTCGACAACGGCTGGAAGAGCCTCCCCTTTCTCGCATTGGGAATCGGAATGCTGTCGAGCGTGTTCACGCGTATCTACGACAACCGCGTTCTTGAAAGGCGAGAAGCAAAGTCGTTGCCCATAACACCAGAGTCAAAACTCGCAGGATTCATCATAGGGGCGCCACTGCTTGCTATCGGCCTTTGGTGGTTTGCATGGACAATTCCACCTCATGCGGTGAACGTCTACTGGGCAGTCCCGACCGCGGCGCTCGTACCGGTTGGCTACGCGGTGAACGAGTTCGATCACGTTTTGGCCGGATACCTCATCGATTGCTACCAGACCTATACGGCCAGTAGCTTTGCAGCTTTGGCACTTTCTCGCTCATTGCTCTGCGCCACTTTCCCCTTGTTTGGCAATGCTTTGTTCCATGCTGTAGATTTCAACGTATCATCATCCGTTCTTGCAGCCTTAGCGACGGTCTTCTGTCTTGTACCTCCGTTTTTCTGGTGGTATGGGCCGAAGTTGAGAGACAGGAGTGAGTATGTAGGAGCGTAGCAGGCCTTGTACTTGGCAACTCTAAAAGTAATTATGATTTCACCCCGGATGTGCCTACATAATCCTAAACCGTCTTTAAAGTGTGTCCAGCATCAAGTATAATGAATGGTTTGATGAACTCTTATCTAACTAATAGTTACCTGCTCTTTTCAAGACATGAGTACGCTTTCAAGCACCGGCTCCTTTTGGTTCTCTTAATTTCGTGCCGTATGAAGGAGTGAACTACAGCCCAGCTTCGGCAGTGTCACTATGAAAAGAAATAATGACCAAAACATGGAGGGTTGCAAGAAATTCGTGAGATTCCTACTCCCTGCGTTCTTGACTGAAGCAGCTTTACTGCATCTATTCCCTAGTATGCTAAAAGACGAGAAAGTACACCGCGTTGCCGAGTATCTGATGCACTCCAACCATTCTTCCAGTGATTCGCAATTACAAGCGGGGCAGGCTTTTATCAGTGTTCTGGTTGAAGGTTGCAGCATTTATGCACTCGATATTCCCCTCATAGCTTCAGAAACCCCACCCCAGTTATTTCAATTTGTGTGCACTAGGCTTGTAGGATTTCAAATATTCTTCCGCGGCGGCCTTCCCCAGACCGATTCCTTGCTCTGTTGCCCACTTCTGATATTCGAGAGTTTTTGAGAACTCATCAAAATCTACACCGCCTTCTGAGTTTACGTAACTGAACCTTCTGTTCTCGTCCAAGAAGTTGCCTGTGCTGGAGATCAGCAGCTACCTTCCAAGCTTACCGGCTTGGCCCAAAGCCTAATCCAAGACGGCATGGGCAAAGTGGCCAGCACCAGGTGACAACGTATTAGGGAGAAACTTAGGTAGATGTGCTTACTATAAATTGGATGATTTTCATCTGGAGAAATACGTCTTTCAGCTTCGTGTACAGACGACTTTTGCCGAGTTCAACCTCGACAAGTGAATGAAAGGTCATAAATACCTTGAAATCTTGCTACAGAAGTAGACGTGGTGACAGAATGCCTTTTACCCCATTCCGTCAACTGCGACCAGTCGGCGCAAGTACGCTCAACGTTGTCCCAGTTGATGACCGCTCTGTAGTCATGTAAAGTCCATCTGAGCAGCACTGGTGTCAGATCAGCCTGACATTTGACCGATTCCATGATATGAAGGCAATGCGCTGTGTTGTTGACAGAACTCAAGTTAGTCAAACAAAATTCCTTACCATGCCAGTGCCTCGCCGGTCAACCTAATTGGAGTGCGCGACCCCTCTCTAGCTTGGATACAACATACCTACGTGACCGTTCTGAATTGCGTCTTCTTTCTCTGTCGTATTGGAGTTGTAATAACCTTTGTGTAAAACCTTGTATATATAGATAGTTCTGAGGGCACGGAAATTAGACGTTGGTCTGCCGTATCGTGAATGTTCGATAATGTAAGTCCTTTCCAACAATTCCACTCACAATGCAGTGTAAATTATGAACCATCGCGAGGCCACCGAAGCTACGGTACAGTAAGCGTTGTGTGCTCCGGCTTTGCGCAATTACGGAAGCTAGCTTGTTATTCAAAGCCTTACTTACTAGCTGCCCTCTTCATCATTGAAAGGGATAGCCTCTGCTTCCATACCCAGCCGATGTACCTCTGATTCTGGGATTCGGTCTGCGAATGCTGTGAGTGGATGAATTTAGTTAGTACCAACAACAGGAATAATAGCACTTAAGGGCCATCAGGGGTCCACTTCGAAGGTATTACTTGAAAGGAAGGTAGTCCAATTATCGTCCAGCTCTGGTCTCGGAGTTCCCAATAATGGATGACTCTCATTTGGTGTCAAGGGATTCACCAGTTGTGGTGTGAACTTTACCTGACTCTGGATTTATTTCGTTAGTTTGCTCAACATAGAAGTCAACTAGAAGAAACTTTGTACTTGCCCAAACGTGAATAGTGTCTACTGCAGTGAGCCTGGGACAGAAGGGTTTGTAAATGACCTCCCGTGCATAGTAGAGCACTGCCCAAGTGTGCAAAACAAGAACAGCCACTGAGGCTAAAGCGGTCAGTACTCGGGGGAGAATAGACTTGTGTTTTGGGACCACCCATGGGTCATCGACAGAGGCAAACTCTATGAATTCGTCTTCCGCATCCTTAGCAGTTTGGAAGTCAGACGTTCGGTCTGAGAGTGGTTTGTACTTCGGTAGAAGTGCCATGTCCGTTTCTCTGATCTCTTACAGGTTTCCGGACAGAAGAACACTTAAACTTGCAACTCCGCCGTTGGATACAGATCAAGCTGCAGCAAACCTCGGATGAGATTTCGGACTGACTGGTACCAACTGAGCCAGATCTGGAAAATGAGACGGCAGAGCTTCGAACAGAGTTTTAAGACATAATATCTGAGGTATTAGGGTTGATAACCCACCGCGTTCATCAAACCCAACAGGGCCAAAAATGTTCGTCAGTGTAGAGCAATGGAGTTGACGTGAAACTAAGTGCCAATCAGTTGGTTGTCATCCAAGAAACCTTGCGAACTCTAAGTAGGCAATTATTCATGCACGAGCCCGTTGGCATGGGTCGTCAGGGGGATATTGGGACAATGTTACGGTCGTGAATTGCTGACTTGTTTTCAAGGGCCAGACACAATTGATATGTGTCTGGAGACCTTTGTTGTAGTAGAAGAAGATTCATAGAACTTGTCCTTCTTGCGAGTTTCTATTGTTCTGTGAAAGCACCTTTTGCCTCCAGTATTAATTCACATTGCGCTGTACGCTCTCGTTCTCTCACAGGTGTTATCTGAGACCCGGAATACTTGCATCAGCCAGGTACTCGCCAAAGGCTTTCCGAAACCGAAACCGAGACAAGCTCCGCCTATCCGTTCTGACCTTATGTATAGAGGAAGGTTATACAGCTTTGGCGTCTGGTCAGCTGCCTACATTAGCGACAACACTGACTCTTTACATAACGTGGACTGGAAATTGCACCTTAACCGCCACCATACTCACTTGGCTGGATATCGCGGAATCGAAGCCAATGAAGCCACTGATGGTGTCTTTTGCATTGCCGGCTTCTCCTCATCCTCGTAACTGGATAGTCGGCATGGTAGCGATGAATCTGAGTCCATGTTTTCATGAAAGTATTGCGCGAGCCTGTCCTATTCACAAACTTAACTTACGCCTTGGGGCTGTCGACGTTTAAGTGAATAAGCGCAAAAACGGATAGAGGGCTTCAATTCATGCCGTCCTCGATTCGGAGCAGTGTGATTGTACAAATCACTCTAAAGATATCGCCATGTGGCTCTCGAGGGCACAGTCATGGAGGCCAAATTCGTTAACCCAGGAACGCTCTCCTCTCTCCTAGCAGTCTATAAGAAACTAGCAGTTGCTTCTCTCGCGAAGGATGAATCTGTGTTGGGAGGCCTCAAACTTTGGGATATACCCGTTGTTTCGTGTTCCCACCAAGCCGAGGATTTGGGGGTGTTTGGATGAAGAGATGGAATCATGGAACACGATGAGTATTGAGTACATTAAAGTTGAAAAAAAATGGAGATATCGAACTAATCAAACGTAGTCATTTGAGATCTCTGCTGGAATGAGAAATGAGGATGTAGAGAGACACGTAGTTGATCACTTCGAGGTTGTTGTATTTGACCCTGGAATTTGTTGGTCCTCACTACAGCTTATCTTCGAAACTACTGCGCCCAGCAGTTTTGTCAATTTTTCACCATTTTGAGTTCCTGATTGATCACTCAACTAGGATCAACCTGGACCTCTCAAAAACATCTTCCATTCTTCTGCTTCCAGAGGAAGTATTTCATCACGTCTGACCTAGTCTTTTTTGGCTGGGTGTCAGGCCTCAGTAGCTGGCGCCCTTGATTTGCCCACATCCGCGCCTGGAAGAGCATATGCGGTGTAAGCCTGCGCACGTTGGCCTTCTCGAACCGGAACACGGAAACCTAGCAGACCCAGCTGTCGATCAGATAACTGCGCCTTGGTTTCGGCGCTCATCAGTTCTGGGTAATTCTCCATGGGCTGTAAGAAGAAACGACACCAGGCTTGCAAGATGATAGGTCGCGTCTCCTCCGACGTGTTGACACCGGTTGAGTGCCACGTGCGACTATCCAAAAGCACACAGGTCCCAGCTGGGGCGGCAGCGGGAACGGAGCCTCCCTGCTTGTTGATTAGTACGGCAAGGTGCATTAGGTAGCTGGGTACAAGCGTTGCGATCAAGGTACGGGGTACATACGACTTCGTTGATGACAGGGGGCGCAACGTTCTTGTTGTGAGACCCAGGATACACGCGAGTTGCACCCCTCGCTTCTGTCACGTCTACTAGGTACCACATAGCGTTCAGCAGATAGGGGTAATCGATCGTCTCGGGTGTCAAACCCATCTGGTCCCTGTGCATATATATGCCTGACTTCGCAGGTCGAGCAATGTTGGCGCCCATGGAATGAAGTTTGAAAGCGCTGCCCAAATACCAGGGCATAATTGCGTCGATCAGCGGGTGATTGAGAAGATCGAGGAACTCATCGCCCTTGTTGGGAAGGCTCCTGAGAAAGTCGGTCAGTCGATTGAGTTGTTTTCAAGGATAGAGCACTCGGATGCAGTGTTTTGCTGCTTACCAGACGCGTTGATTGGGTTGATCACCAGCCTGCACGTGTGTACCGTCCATGTGAGCCACTCCGGCGACTCGCTCACCAGCTGCTTGCTCTTCAACAGCAGTCTTTAGAATCTTGACTTGCTCAGGCGACAGAGCGTTTTGAACCATCGCATAGCCCCATTTTTGGAGGTCACGCTTGATCTGTTCTATGTCTTCTGTGGGCTTGGGCAGGTCCTCGCCAGCCATTCGTAGTTCATCGGCAGTGACTACAGGTCCAGGACGTCCGCTGGGGGCAAAGCACAAGGGAAATGCTCCCCGGCATGGTGGCTTCGCACGCTTGCCAAACGCGTGCACAGCATGCATTCGACCCTCGATGACATCCAAGATGTACTCTGGCATGATAGTTACTACAGTGCTGGGCTTCACTCCGTCAGGCGCAGCATCAAGCAACTTCGCCTCGGATGATGTGGATTGAATGTAGAGAGGTGAATCTAGGTGAAGAGAGCCATCCCCGAGGTTGAGCTCTATGAGACCGTCAAGTCCGGTAAAGTCCTGCAAAAGATTGGTCAACAATGACTGCCTGCCCTGATCTGGAGAGCTTGAGGGTTCAGTTCCAGTTTTAGTACACAACTTACATGCAATCTCTCCTTGATATATTCGCGGACGCGGAAGACATTCTGGGAAAAGGCGTCTTTCGGATCCTTCTTTGATACATCATAAGGCTTATCTGGAAATTCTAGACCAGGCGTGAGCGTCTTGGTTGGAGGAGGGAGTGTTGAGGACATCGTAGGCAGCTAATGACAGCAAATCCTAAAATTCGATTTGAAAACTAGGCGATGTCGACACGTTAACTTTAAAGAGGCACGAGCTTCACAATGAACTCAGCGAACGGTACTCGTACGCAGTTCAGCTTGGGCCAGCACTGGGCGATGATGAGCTCATAGCACCCGTGCTCTCGGACAGGTAGTGCCCATTAAGGTACCATGGATATCTCGCGTTTACCGCTGCTCGCTTTGTTGCATAGGATATCTTGGGGGAGCTAGTAAACAGGTTGTTCATAACTCCCCAGTTCTGTGGAATTTACACGTAGTAGTGTTACCATCTGGATAAGTACACCCCCTTTGGAGCTGACTGCCTCATGTGTTGATCACCAGGGTCTCTCTTCCGGTCATCTGCTGAGCATTAATCAAGAGCCGGTGACACCTGAACTTTGACAAATTAGGCTTTCGGGTGCAGACGAGTCATGCAGATTTGCGACGTGCCACAACCCTCTACTACGTAGTATGTCGCGAACAACTCGGGCAAGCAGGGAATGCTATTCTGCAGCAGATAACATGGAATCGCCATCACGGACTTTCATCCTTCTCTTATTATCCCCAACTTTAGTTGAATGCTCTCTTAAAGTTATTCATCATGTTCTTCTTTTGTTACAGCAGCCCCGTCTTGTGCCACCCCGAGTCGAGTCAAGAGATCTAGCTCCATCACTTACATAGACTGTGCTGCCGTGGTTTCCCGGGATAGTTTTCACACCGTGCCTGGCAATGACCGAAAACCTTGGGCTGCTGGGGAAGTTGCGTGGCGGTGTGCGTGGTTTGTACCATGACTCATAGCCAGAAATGTCTTTGAGTACATTGACCGTTCTGTTTGCTATGTATCTTCTCTTCGGAATATGTGGAGAAACAGATACAGAACCAGACAAAGAACAGAAATCCCACAATGTGTAAGCTTTGCACTACCCCAGTAAAGGTATCATCTCATGATGCGAGTCACGCACTGATCAACATCGGCTGACTCAGTCTTGAAAGCTACAATTCGTTATCACCTCTTGCTGGTCGAAGTGAAACGAGTTGACCTTAAAGGGCCGCCGGACTCGGTGTATCACCACGGATTTCAGTGTCCACTGCGGACCTAAAAGTATATTGGCCTCGTTTCGATAGTGGGTGGAGAGATAGGCTTCGGCTCGGGCGGTGTGTAGAACTTCTTCCATGGCTGGCTACGGACGTCTTCTGGGAATGGACCAGCCGGACCACCGCCGGTCTTCTCATACGGCGCGGGCTCCAGTACAATGAACCGCACCTCGACGCTGTGTCGCGTTGGACAACCGGGACGAGCTGCGCCGTTTCGGAAGGCAGCATGAGGAACGACTGTATTCACTCATGTTAGTCTGATCTAGCAGCGATCTGGTTGGCTGCATCTAGAACGTTGATGGCGTGTGCAAATTATGGAAACTTACTGTTGAACTTGCCCTCTGGTGGGTGGGTATCGTATTGGGTCATGAGCAGAATTTCTTCGGGAGTCTGGTTGCTCAGCCAGTACCACCTATGGGAAGAGCTCCAAGAGAAGTACGCAACCTCTTTGGCGTCTTTGAGAGTAATGTGATCTACGGCAACGACATCGTCAAGATCAATGTTGGTCTTTGCATCGCACACTGCGAATGGGACGTCTTCGGCATTGTTGAACATGGGACGCCAGATACTAAAGAAGGTAAGTTTTAAGCAAGATGCTGTTATCAAAGCAAAGCCCGAGGCCTGGGAAGACATGGCTTACTTGATGATCCTTGCGCGGGTTTGGCCTGACAGGACGCGTTGTTGCTCCTCGAGCGTCATGAAAAGGGAGATACGTCCCCAAGAGCTGCGTACAGTATTGTCTGTAAATGAAATAAGCATGCTGAGTGGCTGCACGACCAAATACAAAATCCAATAATATCAATAGCTAGCGTGACCATTGGCCGGTTACCTAGGTGTGCAAAAACAGAAGCTGTCTGCCAGCCTCCTTCTATCTGTGCACTTCGGAACTGTTGTCGAATAAGACATGAGAAACAGCGCTTTGATATCCAGTGTTTTTGGCAGTGGAGGACGACGAACCTTTGCATTTATCGCATATACTTCCTCGGTGTTGAATCGTTCCCGCCTAGAATGATGTTTGAGTCATCAATTAGAACGTTGCCTCTTCGGCAAACAGCTTGAGAACTAATATTCCTACTCACAGAAGCTGGGTCATTTCGTCCAAGTAAGGTCTGCAATCTTCAGGACCAGTCGTCTTTGAAAGCGTCCTGGATTTGTTCTCGAGGAAGCAGAACCCATTTTCCTCGAGACTGGGTTTGAAATCCGGCAACTCCCGCATATCAGATAGATTCAACTAGTCTTTCCGTCAGTATTCCTCTTCTATATTCGAAAAAGAACCGTGATTTTAGGTTTCACAAAAACTTACTTCCATCTCTTTCAAGACGAAGTTCGACCTCGGTAGTCCTTTCATATCAGGACCTTCCCAGGCGTACGGCTTGACCTTCTGGTAGGCATCGTCCCTCTCGAAGAAGGTAGTCACTGCTGCCATGTTGTGATTTACAGCGCTTTTTGTATAGAAGATTTGTAGAATGAAGACAGTATAATGCTCTCGTTTCTCCTGAAGAGAATGGTTTGCAGAGTCGTTGATGTAGGAAGGGGGGAGGAGTAGAACACGAGTGCCTGCTGTAGTGCCGGAGCTGGTGCTCCACACGCCCCTGAGTACAAGGCCGTGAACCTACAATCGTCGACTGACTTTTAATACAACGTACATCAGTGGCACCCCATAAAGTTCCAAGACGCGGAATCGTCTGATCGGAGTACGGAACTACATATAACGGAGGGCAAGGGTTTGGGTGGGAGGTGTGGGGAAGAGGGAAGGGGATCCCGGCTTCTAAGCTTGTCTGAAGGCCCATCGTGAATCGATCTCAAACTATTTCCAGCTCCCGCTTGGCTTAACCTGCCCTGACCAATGGAAGTAACATAATTCACAAGCTAGGATCATTTGTTCACATTCAGAGCACGAAACGCAGCTCCAAAAACGCCATTTACAAATGCACTTCTTTGTGTTTGGCGAAGGTGCTTTTCTGAGATCTAACTACCAGAAGTCTCACACGGATAGCCGACCCTTGGGGGCTGAGATCAGAGCCACAACAGCCAGGCTTCAAAATGTTGTCGCTAGCATCGTCAATTGGGCTTGCTGGCCTGGTGATTGCTTGCTGGCTGCTGACCATAGCCATTTTGCATGTCATTCATAATCTCTTTTTCCATCCATTGTCCAAATACCCAGGGCCCCGACTGGCAGCCATTACCCCCTTGGTTCACCATTATCACTTCGTCGCTGGCGACGCGGTCGTGTGGCTCGATCGGTTGCACAAGAAGTACGGCGAGGTTGTACGCATTGAGCCGGGCCGCCTCAGTTATATTGCCACTCAGGCCTGGAAGGACATTTACGGACACGCGACGGCAACTCGAAAGGCTAACTCAAAGGAAGGCAAGAACAGCAAGAACCTCTTCTCGAACGGAACTTACTCAATCTCATCCGCCCACGGCCCTGAGCACCAACGCCTGCGCAAGATCTTCAGCAGTGCGTTCAGCGACCGCGCCATCACCAAGCAGGAGCCCATGCTGTTGCTTTACACCCGCCAGTTGGTTGACCTTGTTCATCGAAAAATTGCCGAGGTTGGGAGCTCTGCGGACAGCGTCATCCTGGATGCCGTCTCGCTCTTTAACTTTGCCACTTTCGACATAATGGCAGACCTGGCATTTGGCGAGTCGCTTGGCTGTCTGGAGAAGGGCGGCTCTAACGCGTGGGTGGACGCCGTTCAGGTGAACTTCAAGTCAATGATCGTTAAAGCGAGGCTTCGACCTTATCCGGCGCTGCTGTATGCCTGGCAAATGTTCCAGCCGGCGCAAGACAAGAAAGCTGCCGCCCTTCATGTTCAGAGTTCACACGATCGTGTGACAAAAAGGCTGGAGAAGGGCCCCGATGCAAGAGATGACATCTGGGGTTTGGTTCTTAGGGCCGAGAGACCGAACGCGCTGACACGCACCGAGATGAACAACAACGCCAACAATTTGTGAGTGCTCACAGCAGTTTGTCCCGACTACCGTCGTTGATGTCGACTGACGCTTGACGCTGCTTTCCCTTGCATACAGCATGATAGTCGGAACTGAAACGTCGGCGACGGCATTGAGCGCTCTCACGTATTTATTGGTCAAGAACCCAGAGAAGCTTCAGAGGCTCGTCAAGGAAGTGCGATCCGTCGATGGAACAGGCCAGCTGAAGGGCGACGTCGTGAGAGATATGTCTTACCTTCAGGCTTGCCTGTCCGAATGCTTAAGATGTACCAGACCCTTTGATACTTCGGACTAAATGCGGAAGTCCTTGTGAGGTAATGCTGACCACTCATCGTAGTGCATCCGCCCGTTCCAACTGGAGGCACACGTGTTATTGGTCAAGATGGAAACACAATACTAGGGCAATTCGTTCCGGAAGAGGTAGGCTCTGTTGCCTTGTGTCTGCTCCGACCTTGTTCCCAGAGCGACTCGTGGGTCATTCCGTTGCTAATCGTGGTCACCTATCTAGACAAGGCTCTCTATTGCCACTTGGACTGCTTTTCGCAGTCCCATTTACTGGAAAGACGGCGACAAGTTTGTTCCCGAACGATGGATCCCTGGTGAGCGTGGCTACGAAGAGTATCACGCATACGACAAGCAAAGCGTATTCCAGGTGTTTGGAACCGGCCCACGCGCATGTATCGGGAAGAAGTAAGATTCGTCATCTCTCTCGACGGGCTTTAAGTCTCTCGTCGTCTGTTGAAGTTTTCGTGCGGTGACTGACGGAGAACAGCCTTGCCTACCAGGAAATGCGCCTTCTTTATGCCAACTTCCTGTACAACTTCGATATTGAGTTGTGTCCCGAAAGTGATGGATGGATGGAAACTCAGAAGTGTTGGACTCTGTGGTTTAAGGACCAACTTCGCATCCGCGTATCTGCGAGAAAAGCGGATTAAGGGGCACGAAAAAAACAGCGTCATGCATCCTGCCCCCATGTTGCTGTTGTAGGCGCCTACATCAAGACCTTAAAAACACAACATTACGGATAATGATAGCCATGAATCCCAGCTGTTTCTTTTACTGGAACACAGTTCACCGAAGCTTCCCCATGCAAACCTTGGAGCTTCTGTAATCTAATCATAGGAAGCCTAATTACCTATCATTAACGGTTTCAGTCACACGTCGTTATCGTCAATAACAACATTTTCCCCTATGGTCCACGTAATACTGAGAACCTTGAAAAAACAAACTACAAACTAAGTGTTGTGAAAGACAGGTCTTTCGAACAGGAGCAAGAACCCATGGCTATGGTTGACAACCGCGGTACGGACTGAGTCTAGCTGGGTTGAGCCCGTGAAAAATAACGCACTGAAGAAAGACTCAGCCCCCATACAACAGCGCACTGTCTCAATGTCAAGTCATTTGATGTTCCAGTGTTTGTTGCGTACAGAAAAGCGATATTCAAGTAACCAGATGATTGCATCAGTAAAGTCATTTCGCTCATCATCGTATTCAACCGAGCGCTTACAAGGATGAGCTGAGACCCTAAACGGCGTCTTTTCACATGTTCCTCCACCACTGGTCTCCCCCTGTTTCACGATGAGCGAATTGAATGATGCAACGAGGGGTTGGATAACCGGTCGCCCCGATAATGAAAGTTTTGGCGGAAACTGGAGTCCGTCAGCAGCACTGGCAACAGAATCCGATAGCCCGAAACCAAGGACGAGTCTGTGTCTTGTGGAACGTTGGGCCTGTCAAGGGTAATGATCCTGGTGACCTGTAGTAAGAGCAAACGCGGGATTATTTCCCTAGCACTCGAGAAGAGCGCTTAACTATCCAGATGCCAGGGGGGTAATCTGGCCATAGTTCGATTAAATGGCCGGGCTCCGCGGATAGGAACTTATCCCAGCTTCAGATACAGTGCTTATTACGGTGTCACCGACAAACTGGGCCCGCTCCCACTGAAGTTTTCTTGTTAACCGCAGAGCAAAGTAGGCAGGAAAATTGCAACATGGCAGAGTGGCGATAAAGCCTGCCTGTCGAGTTGACTCCAAGACTTTGGTAACTGAACAGAAATTGGTCACGAATATACGGTTTTCCAGAAGAATGCCACAGGTTGGCAATTCGTCCTTGTTTAGCCGTCCGATCTCTTGCTTGCATACTTTGACCGGCAGAGCTGCGAGATCGGAACAGGATCCGATTATCTAGCTTTTGTTGCAGAATGCGAGGCTGTTACTCGACAAAAATGAGCTGTTCTGATTAGAAAGCTAATGAACATCTTGACTACCGTTGTAGGGAGATCTAGGTCACATACACCTGGATGCGTTGATAAAAGTAATTAGGGCGAACTCGGCCGTGCTAAAAACATTCAAATCCAGCGCCAGACTGTATCCTATTCATCCTATGGGAGTCGCATTTCGTGCCCGCTACCCTCCTTGACGCATGAAATCAACGCAAAGCCCTCCATTGACACTATGCCGTCTAGCCAGAAGACAGCCCAGTCAGGTTGTGCGTCGACCCAAAAGCATGTGTAACGAGCGAGAGTGAACACCATGGGTGGGGGAGATTTGTGTGAAGAGTTAAGAGTGCCATGATTCTAAAAGGTTTCCTATGTGTGACGCGCGTGAATACAGGTGCCCGGTAGGCGTATCATGAGAATAGCATGTGCCCACACCGTTTTGATGTGCACGGCGAGCGTTGACCATTTCGTGACAGCATACAAATCCCCGGGCAGACCGAGCCGCTATTGACATGAGGTATGCAATGTTTTGCGCTCCTCCCAATTCCGAAAGATGCGGAGAAGAAAGATTTTATCAGCAGCAGCTGCGAGGGAGCCACAGTGCTGCTGAGGAGCACCGTCGAAATTTGAACGAAGACCAGATCTGTATGTCCAAACAGCCTTGCCAGACCTTTCGGGCGGCGACGACGTGGAGAACGGCACTAAAGTGATGTATGGCAAAGCGTAAAGAAGAGGGATTCCAAGAGGAGACAAGCGGAGAAAACTCGATGGTGCTGGAGCATTGAACAAGAAAAGGTTACACTACAATCCGCGTAGGGATACAAAAAGTGCCGGTCGCAGTATTCATGGTCAGCAATTATGCTGTGGACAAGAAGCGTTTGAATGTATGGTGGAAATCTGGGAGAAACCGATACCGAAGAAAGTGGAGCACCAGACGAGTGAACGGGGCTTGAAACCGGCGTCGTCTCCAAGTCAAAAAGGGAGGGGTCCGGAGAGTTCAGCAACTTCAGCTTCCTCGATCGGGATTAGATCGACGAGCATATTGGGCATACCTATGCTGATAGTGTTCAGATAGTATTCATAAATGAGATTTGCCAGCAACACCAACAGCATGATCCTCGTGAGTATGTGGCGTGGAAAGTCTCGCGTGCTTGATAATGGGTTCGAATATAATTACTGACGAGCCGGACATGGGAAGCCCAGCGTTTCTGTTCACTTGTTACAAGAGTCCATTTATTCTGCTTCTTTCTCTCTCAACTCTTGAGACCCTTTGGATAAGTATTGCACATTATCCCTGGAATTGCGAGAGGACCGAGAGGAACAGGAGCGCAGGAAGAAACGAAAAGGCTCCGAAAGAAGGCATGCCCAGAATCGTTCTTTCCGCGCAGTGTTTCGACGTCTACGACGTATACGACGAGATAGTATCCAGATGCGGATTGCGTGATAATTTCAGCGCTGGGCAATGGCGGATCGAGCGCCCGGAGTTGGTAGCAACTGTATACTACGATGGACACATGTATGACAGGTTCGCTGGACTGCATCAAGAAACAGAGGAAACACTTGATCCCTTCGCGGGAACGCAGAGCAAGTTTCTCTGTCATGGCTACAGGTTCGAGGTGTTCGCCGCTTTTGATCATTAATAACAAAATAATCAGTGATCTACATGCCCTCGGAGCCTACGTAACATTGGGTCGTCAGTCTTTTTACAAGGGCAGATGAACGGGTCACATGCACCTACGCCCACGACGAGGTGATATGGAACACGGGCAGAACCCGACTCAGCTTTGAGATCGGCCAACCCCGCCGGTGCTGCCTCAAATATGATCCACCAATATTCGTTCCTGCCAAGGAAGCACCAAGGTGCGCTATTCAGACGAGACTGGCAGTGTTGACACCCAAACCTCCGGGCGAAATGGTCCTGAAGATTTCATTCTTTTGAACGTGCAGGATTCAAGCTCGATTTGATCTCGTCTCACTCTCGAGCGAACAAAAAGACGTTCACAGCACCAGCTGGTTCTTGTCCACGCACGGGAAAGGACGCTTCGTCATGGACGAATTGATGTCCGGAATGGATGCTTCACCCGGCGCCAGACCAAGCGATGACGGTCTCGAACTTTGCAACTCAGAGGAACACTGCCTTCAAAGACACGATGCCCTTAGACCGGCAAAATTGCTACTTCTCACATGTCCCAGCCTCGGTCTTCAGGTCTGTTGGTCCTTACTGACATCTAACGGCACGGTAAGTTCCACAATGCCCTTTCAGAGTAACAAATGAGCTCTGACACCTCACAGCCATATCTGGTTTCACTCGGAATTTCAAACTCCGTCATTTCGCTGGTCTGGACCACCGGCCCTTTGTTCGGTGCCTTCGTGCAGCCCATTTTCGGCGTACTCAGCGACGAGTCTCAGAGTCCATGGGGTAGGAGGAAACCGTTCGTCATAGGCGGTGCTGCGTGCGTGACAATATTCCAGCTCATCTTAGCCAGCGCTCGGGATCTCACGAGCTGGGAGCGTAGCGACAGTGCAGCTCATTGGCAGACGCAAACCCTCGCCGTCTTCTGTGTGGCCATCATCACGTTTGCGTTGCAGGCTTATGCGGTTGGTTTGCGAGCTCTCATAGTGGACAACTGCCCCCCAAAACAGCAGTTCGCAGCAGCGGCTTGGGCCATGAGGTGGAATGTGCTCGGAAATGTCGCGCTGTCATCTGTTGGCTTCGTAGATGCACAGTGGTCCCTAATCAAAGCCGACGGCGTGGCAAGATTCAAAATACTCGCCGTCGTGGCGGCAATTTGTTCCGCTACCACTGTTGGCCTGCTCTGTTACTTTATCCCTGATAGACAGACTGGTCACGTCGAACGCCGCCGCCAATCCCTCACGAAACTGTGCACGTCCCTAATCTCGCCGATTGGACTGATCGAACGCTGGGTTCAACTTCCTCCGCTCAGTCGACGAGTCTGCGAAATTCAGCTTTTCGCTTGGGCTGGATGGTTTCCTGTCTTATACTACACGTCTACGTAAGCTGGTACTTTATTCTGCCTATATCATGTTTTATCTAACAGGGCCTTGTCAGGTTTGCTTTCGAGACAGGCAGGTATTCTATTCTGGAACGTCATGCAGAAATCGGTGCTGACAGACGGCATTCTAGTCTTGTCGGAGAGTTCTGAGAGCCACCAACGAGTGTTGGGACAACCGGACTCTGCCTTGATCGAACGCGCCAGAGATTACAGCTTCTTCGCTGCGTCCGCCTTCGCACTTGGGGCCTTTGCTTCTAGCACTATGCTCCAGATACTTGAGCGTGCCATGCCAGCTTACACTCTTAAGCTGCCGCAGATCTGGTTCATTTCGCAGTGTTTCTTGGCATATTGTCTAAACCTCACCTTCTTCTCGCGCACTGGTATCACCGCTATCATCATCGTAGCATTGTTGGGCATGACGGGACCTGTGGCCATGTGGGTTCCGTTCGCAATGGTAAGTGCCGAGATATCCCAGCTGTCAGCAGGCAAGCCAGACGGGGAGGTCGCATGGATCTTGGGACTGCATAATACGGCAATCTCTCTGCCTCAAATCATCTCTTCACTTGTTTGCGCGCTCCTCCTTGCGGCGCTTAAAATACTCAATGCTGGAGACAGTGTGGCCTGGGTGTTGCGTTTAGCCAGCTTGGCTGTTCTTTGGTCGGCATATCTGATATATAAGTTACACTGACAACTGAGTAAGTTAGGCCCGACGACGAAAAAAAAAAAATCCCCAAGATTGTTGAGTGTCGGCAAATGATAACATCTGATTCGCAACTGACAAATTAAGCAATGGTTTACTAAACATAGTGGTTGGTCTGTCTGCGCGTCCGGAAACGAGCTGAGATGAGAGCGATAACCCTACGCAAGCTGACACAACCTACAACCACTATTCCAAGAGTAATGTGCAATAATTCATGTGCATCGCATACAGATTTTTTTCAAGGATGTTGTCGGGGCAGAAAAGTCACAATGTAGATGTGTGAAGAAAAGAGACGACGGAACTCAATCGATCTGACATTCAAACATGGGTCGATGGTTGACGCGTCGACGACGGTGAACATGTAGGTAACCGCGCAAGTGCGTTCAACAGGGCCCCGTTTGAGCATGTTAACTAAGCAGTCGATCATCATAAAATGAGGGAGTCGAGGTTTGTTAAGAGATGGGGGAGAGGATGCTGTCACATTGTTCCACGACACGGCGACTTTGTTATGGAACGAGACGGGGTATGCGGGGTCGGATGAATTACCGCGTAGTAACCTGTGGGTTGGGATGATCTCACCCCACGACACGGCGCCTTTTTTCCTTCAATGATGTGATGTAGTTCGAGTATCCATAGCGGAGAAATTAACCTGTGTCGAGGTAGGGTTAAGCAGAACTGTTCAAGATTACCTATATAGCACTCATTGCTTGCAACTTCACCGGTATTGCACCAACAGCAACACAATGTAGCATGTTGGTGGTGGATAAGCCAGGTCACGGCTGTAATTGCAGATAGGCGAAAGTTGCCACGCGTTCGAAGATGTGCTGCAGTAGATGTGGGCTGTGCATAATTAGAATCTGACCATTCTCAAATTAGTCAATCCACCAGTTCCAAGTCGAAACTCTGTTGTGCCACCAATACTGGGTTGAACAACGAACTGATGGTGGAGTCGTGTTGGATTGAGCCACAACCCCGAAGCTTCCAGTTCCAGGAAGCCCGGTACACCAAGGTTTTGGCACTAAAGTCTAAAAACCGGGACTACTCTACTCATGTGCCGCTCACGACTCTCTCGGGTTGTGTAGATCTGTCACACAAGTTCTCATGCTCTGGAGTTGGTCAAGAAAGATTGAATTTTCGGGCAGATCCGCCTCATCACTCTCCCAATGGAATTCGCTCCCCTCCTCCCCTCAGAATACCCCAGTCATTCGTGAACCTATTCTTCTCGGCCCAGGCAATGATGGCGTCCCAGTCCTTACACTGGTGCTGATAGCCCCATCCTGTACCAACCGGCTCGTTGTACTTTTTCCACTCCAGCGTCACATCGGCGCTACACATGATGGTCTGCCGTAAGTAGTCCCAGCAATGGTTGAGATGCTCGCTGTTCCATCCTGGGTCCTTGGGCAGCTCTCGTTTCCCGGCTTTGTCGCCCTTTTTCATCCGATCTAGCAAGTCGTAGTAGCTCTCCATGGTGCTGTACTGTTGTCGGGACAGGGAATGGTCAGCGAGGGTCCAAAGGGTCAACGAGTCAGATCCTGAACGGACGGTTGGGGTGTGTGACTAACCAGACAGTGGAGTTGATGAAAGACGGTGTGCTGTGCTTGATACTCCGGAAGTGACTGGTTCAGCCCTGGTAGGTCAGGCATAGCCGACTCGTTCTTGACAGTGACGAAGCCTCGCCCAGCTGGGTTCACACATCAGCATGTTCCGCAACTCTACACAGTGAAAACTCTCCGTACTGACATCCGGAGGCTAACACTTACTTGGCAGCAGTTTGTTCCACGCCTTGATGCTTTCGGGGTTTGGCGGCTGCCCGTATAGCTTGTCTCCCCACAATATCTTGGTCACTGGGACTGTGTTCACAGGTTAGGATTTCGTACAACCAAACATATGCTGCGACAAAGTAAAACGTACTCTGTGGCGGAAACCACTTGGGTTGCGGCGGATATACCACGGTTGTCAGCTCCTCTTTGGGGGACGCAATTGAACCGCGGGAGATGACCACGAAGAGAAGTATCGCAATGGTTGTTGCGTTTGAAATCAGGAGGCCGAGAGTGACCAAGGGAGAGCGCGTTGAGAGTTTGGAGATCCATCTTGGTTCTCTGGAAACGTGAGAATTTAGCAGCCCGGCCTTTTCTTCCTCAGCAGCTGAGTTCCTGCCCGTGTCAGCCGCGTTGGAGTAGTCATCATCGTTGTCGTAATCCTTGGGCGATACCGACATTCTGCCTAGGCTGCCTGCTTGCTGTATGGTGAGGGCCGTGGGTTGACCAAAGGAAACCAGGCCAAGTTGGTAGGTGTAATGGGGTGTGGGTTCTTATAGCTGCCTCGTCTCATTTTGTAAGCCAAAATCGCTGCGCTGAACCAGGGATCTACTCTTAACTCGTGTTGAGCCCCCGCGGGTCCCGGGGTGGGACCGGGAGAGGCAGAACGGATGCCGGAGTGGGGCCGAGAGAGGGATAGATTGGGGGAAAGAAGGACTACGGAGGATGGGAAAAGGAATAGAACAACCACAAGTATACAACAATGAGAACATTGGTAATGAAGATTAATTTTCTGTTTAGGTGCTGAAGAAAACCGTAACATTTCCTTAAACTCGGCCCGTTATCTACTCTTCCTCTTCGTGATCCTCAACCAAAAGTCATGCGTGATCCAGAACCCAGCACTCCAAAGCTTCATGGGCTTCTCGGGTTTCGCTATAGCAAAATCGTATCTTCGTAGAAGCTAAAAATTTAGGGCATAATTGTTAACGTTCTCATCTGACGTGACAAGCGCTCGAGTTTCTTACCTCGACAAAGACCTTGTTCAGTTCCATCAACGCAATATTTCTTCCCATGCAGTAGAATTTGCCGTGGCCAAAGACCAAGTCATTGGTGCCCAGCATTGCTCTGCACCTGTCCTCGTCGTCTGCCGCCTCCAACCAACGCTCAGGTCTGAACACATGAGCGTCGGAACCGTATACATCTTTCGATCGACCGATGCTGCAGACGTTTTCTCCCAGCTGCGTCCCTGCAGGTAAACGGTAGCCATGAATTGTATCTCCGCCGTCTGGGACTTCTTTGCTTACGATGCCCGTGGACGGTGGATATAGACGAAGGCCCTCGCGGATGACGGCTTGCAGGTACGGCATGGCCTTGGCTTCTGCGTCTCTTACTGGCGAGCTGATCATTCTCAAAGAGATTGCCGTGTCAATCTCCTCTCGAAGTGCAGCGAATGCCGAGGGGTTAGAGAGCAGCGACAATAGAATCATGCGGATCGCAGTAGCTGTTGTATCGGAACCGGCGATTCTGAAGACACTTAGCTTTATACTCCTGGGAGAGGCCTGAACATGGGCAGTCACGTTTCCACATAGACTTCTTGGGTCAATTCTTCTCTTGTCAGCCCGGCGTTGATGAAAGATTGGATCATGTCCCGCCCGGGCTTGGTGTCCGGTGCCAGTCTGCCATCAACAAATGTCTTTGCGAATCTGATGCATATTTGTCAAAATTCTGCCAGAGAGTGGTGAAATGAACACTGTATGTTTGAAGAAGGACTAACCCCATCAGTGCACCGAAGCCAGCCGAGTCTCCCGACTTTGGCAAGCCCAGATTCAGCGGCCAGGTGTGCATTAGTGTTGCCAACCAAGGCACGTTGCCCATCGTGATCATTACCGGAAAGAAGGCGTCCTTGGTGCTCACATACTGATACATATCCCGGTCCTCTTTGAGAAAGCCGTACGGCGTCCCGAACCCCAGCTCGCTGATGACAT
Source organism: Colletotrichum chlorophyti (assembly GCA_001937105.1). Lineage (NCBI taxonomy): Eukaryota > Fungi > Ascomycota > Sordariomycetes > Glomerellales > Glomerellaceae > Colletotrichum > Colletotrichum chlorophyti. The sequence continues at coordinate 100,383 of MPGH01000108.1, read as the reverse complement.
CAAGAGCGAAGTACGTGGACTTGCTGGCCATGTCCATAGGCCTGAACTCGGCAGGAGTCGAGATGTACTTCCTGTCAATTAGGTCGATGAATGAAGCAATGTTCTTATCAATTCCGGCCTCGAAACCGCCGTTCTCCTGACCGGAGTACTGCGACGAGGTTGAGCGTGAGAGAAAGTAGACAGGCAAACTGTCCCAGAATACTTACACCAGGGCCCATTTTGCTCTTCAGGTACCTGCGCTTCTCTTCATCGCGCATGGAAAATAGATGATCTTCGCCGGGTGTTGTCCTTCCGACCGCGTACCACTCTCCCTTGGTGTACTTGCTCCGAGCACCAGCGATTCGTCTGAGGGTGTCTCCATCGCTGAACATGACCGTGTTGGGCCCGATACGGACCAGAGGGCCTTCCCTTGCATCAGCTTCGCTCGGTCAGCAACAGGAGCGTGTTCTTGAATTCACCGTATTTCTCGTGAAGCTCCATGTAATACTCGTGGACAGACCCATTCAGAGCAGCGCGCGCCATGGAGAAACCGGTGACCCCATGCCAGAATGGGCCCGGAACATGAGAAAGGCGATACCAGAGGTAAAAATCCCGAATCAAGAGGCCAGCGACGGCCGCGATAGCAAGGACGATTACGATGGCCATTTCGTGAGTTTTGGAGATCAGTAGTGGCGGCTGGCGACGAAAGGAAGGCAGGAAGGACGAAAACGCGAAGGGGGCAGCTCAAGTTGAGGATATGGAATGTGATAGGGATTCAATGTCTCAGCTGGCCGAACTAGTGCCATGTGCCAGCCACGCAGAACTCGATGCCGCTTTCGGTACTACACCACACCAATACCTTGGATGCCACACTTCCTGCTGTAAGGATCAAATGACAGTCGCTAGTCTCGAATCCCTGACCAGCTAGTGTCATATTCTTCACGGGACCAGCAGTCGGTGAAACAATTTGGCGTGTTCGAACTAAGGTGTGATAATGCTTGGGGCCTGCCAGCTGCAGTTCATCCCTTTTAGTTAGCGAGCCCTTCTCGAGGCTTCCGTCGTTTTCGTGCTTGCGACGGGCGCTTGCCGTGAAATGTTGCGGCTTCTATGGTCTGGCGAGATAAGTCTTGCATCGTCGCGGACATATCTTGCATTCGTTGACCGTTCCATGATCCTGAGCTGCTTTGCCCCGATTATGCTACAGGCGGTTGCTAAGCCAAGTTTGTGGCCCCGCGTATAACGGCGCACATAAGCCTGACAGCGGTAAAAGGGGAGCAGGGTGCACTGCATCCATATTTGTGACCCCTGGTAGGCAGGCGTACGGTGCCGCCTACAGGCGCGTAGGCTTCGTACGTTACGTGTCTGAATCACGTTTAATCTGCGCTGGTAACTTTGAAACATTAATAGGGTTAGCCAGGCTTCTCTCCGCTTCGAATAATAAGATAGCTTACAATGTGTCGGGTGGCAACAAGTTTAACATGGCTCATAAAGTCGAGGTAGACATCAGTAACAAAGGAAAAGCTGACTCTGGGTGTGATATGTTACATGTCAAATACATCCTGCAAGGCCATCGCGCCCTGCATCTACCGTGCGCCCTGAATTGTTGCTCCAGAGACCTTGCTAACTCGTCACAGGTAAAGAATGGTATGTTGCTGCTCGATTTTTGATTACTGCACACAATTTTCTTGTGCCAAGTGATCGCCGGGATCTCTTCATAGGCCTTAAGATTCATCGTCATAACATACCAAGCAATCGCCTATCCTCACCGTATTCTGACACTTTGCGGCACTGATACGCCATGATGATTCTGGGCTAGAGTCTGACCTCGAACCTTCATCATTCTTTTCCTCTCATACCCGGTGGCTTTGGATACAATCTCTTGATTCTACTTTTACTCGTATGCCAAGAATATTTGTCCTCCGACGTTTAGAGCCAGATCACCAACATCTGCTATCACACCGCATGTTCTGGCTTCCGAGGAGAATCAAACAAAGGGAATACAGGTTCGGAGTCACGGTATTCGCCGACTTGGGCTGGCTCTTCCCGCCTTTGGGGCTCTTCAGACGACGTCTTCCGCTGGCAGGGCTTGATGGGCTTGATAAATTTGAAAACGCTGCTGAACAACGGTTTCAACGCGGGGAGGCTGCCACAAACCATCACGAGGTTTATCTCGAGAGTGGACCAGATGACGACTTCGACGTTGTCCCCTGAAGAAGGCATGAGTATCGGAAACCAGCAATGGCCGCCGAACTGGACTCACATGTAGCGTCATAAGTGTGGGCAAAGGAGACCATATACTTCAAGCGAATCATGCTCGCGATAGTCGCACTATGCCGGGTCAGAAGCTGACCCTAGGAAGTCATAACCTAATGAGACCACTTACAGCGAGCCTAGAGTCAGCATAAACATCGAAACCAGCTTTTTCCGCGTATTGAAATTCAGTTTCAGCAGCACAGGGATTGGCAAGGTAATAAGAATAAAGTCGTAGGCAATGGTGAAGCCCCCGCCGGCGTAGCCAATAGCTGTGATGTTGAGGCAACGACCTGGAGTATACCTGTCCCAGATTGACTCGATGGGCAAACACTGGAACATGACCAGGAGCAAAAACATAACATGTTGGCAGAGCATGACTGCAAGGACAGAGATCAATGTCTTCCGGAACCAAGGGGTTACAAAAATGCGTAAGTAAAACGCACAGATGGAGGATTTAACAGCAATTCTAAGACTTGGTAAGTAACGTCTCGACCATGCGAAGTTAAGAATGAGATGACTTGCTGCATGAGAACGTAGAGAATCTGCGTGACGTAAAATAACTTCGAAAAGCCATTAGCGTGATCGGCATTTGGAAGGGGTTTGGGGGACTTCAAACCTGAAGAATGGGTTTTGCGTTGCTGGGTTCAACGTTCCAGTAATGGAGACCAAATCCGAGGTGAACATCTATAGTTGAGCAACACTGTCAGAATACTCTATGGAGAGTTGAGGACATGGAAGACCACTTGCGTGCAGAGCCGCAACCGACTGTGATTAAGAGGATGAACTGCAAACGTCAGCCAACGTCCGCATGCCCAGTACCGGAACGCTCACTCAAGAGACTTACCATGGCCACCAAAGCCGTCCAGTCGTCCCACCAAAGCTTCAGCTTCGCCATCTTCCTCGCGATGCATCTAAGAAGGATGATCGCGGCTGCAAAAGCGGGAATGGCTATGAAGAACCACCTGCAAAAGTCTCGACGCTCTTGGGGAACCGAGTAGCCATGGCAGAACTCTTGTGACCCTTTGGCGGTAACTAGGCGAAGAACACATGGTGTCAGCCCATCGACATATTTGAAGAAGAGTTGAGAGAAGAGATGCTATTTCTTCGACAACACATACTTATTTGGTCGCCAAACTCGCAAGACGACTGCACACATGCAGAGACGTGGGCTTGGAGGGTAACGTTCGTGCACACACAGTCCGCTAGGCCTTCGATTTCGCACCCTCCGCTCTGGAACACTTCAAGAAGACATGGCATCTAGTGAGTGGACAGAAAATGTCAGCCAAACCGTTATGGGGTCCAAACGGAGAACTAAGCAGCCTTGCCGAACCGTTGAAGTCTGTGGAAGCGTTTACCTACCGAGCATTGAGGCGTGTTTGCCGTTACTTGTGCTAGCGACACTGCCATTGGGCTCCGATATGTGTCGGCTCGCACCGCCTCGGCGGCTAGCAGCACTGCAGTTGCGAAAACGTTCACAATGCTTTGCATTTTGGAGAAGATGGGACACAACGCAGCAGGAAAGCGTTCAAAAACAAGACCACAGAAGGGCCTTATCCTGCTGAGATATAACGTTGCAAATCATCAAACACTTGCTCACCTCACCAAGTGATTGCCGCGGCGGCGCACCGAAATCGACGAAAACGGAGGCTGAAAGGCGTCGCAGAAATGAACGGCGACAAGGAGATGGTGTCATTTGCGCCACAGTGGAAGCTTTTACCAACTAGACTATATTTGCCTTTCAGCCTTCATGGGGGAAAAGTATTGGTGTTATGCCTTCTCGCCGGAGAAGCTGATATCGACAGGTATACGATATTGCCCGCCACAAAACGGCACGAGTGCCTCGCCAAGAAAGGCTGGGCGCGCAAACCAGTCACTAGCAACTCTGAGAAGAGGAAGTCAAGTTCCGCGACCGCTGCTAGGTCCAATGGATAAGGTGTAGGCGTTGAGGCAAGGCTTAGTACTCAACCGGGTCATTACGGAATGAGTGTTTTAGCCTCGGACTAATCTGGAATGATGGAAAAGCGAGGAGACGTTTCCACGAATTTGGCATAGGCCTTTGCACAGGCGATGGATCGCTGCTGTGAACGAGAGTGGCTTTGGAGTTCGGGTTTTCGTACTGCCTCGTATTTTCTCCGAGAAATGTATCAGAAATGCCACTTAATCACCAGTCAATTATAATAGCTCATGTAATGAGTAAACAAGTTGGACGAGTTAATTATGTCTACTGACGGATGGCATGCACGCATTTTTGATGTATATGTTGGTTAAAACTCTTAAGTACCTACTCTAATCTACTGTCCGGTATGCGTACCATTATACTCTCTTCATTCGAACTGATAAAAGCCTTACGCAAGCAAGAATCCTCTATGCGTGGTCTTGAGCGGTCGTGAACGAACTAGTATGACAAGTCATCATCCAAACTGGGTTGCATGGACGGGTGTAGAGTCTAAGTCTGCCGCTGAAATAGTTGTTCCGACTGTATAGCCTGTCTGGTTGAGCAAACCGATTGAGATACATATAATATGCCAGCGGGTCAAGCCCCCCTGTCCGCTTGTATGTCCAACGTTAGGCAGCTGTGAATGCTGAAGCTGAATCACGGGATAAGCAACCGCGCCCTTCATCTCACCTGACTCGCATCTCAGCCTGGACTGAACCAGCATATAGAGTCAACTACCTCACCCAAAAACGAGTTAGGATATTAGCAACGGTTTATCAATGAGATTATCCCTTAAGCATGACCGTCATCGAGATTGATGTCGCCTTTGACTTCGTCTGCGCGGTGAGTAACGCTTCTCTCATCCGTGTCTCGCGCTACCGATCGATGCTGAGATGAGTTCGACGCAGTGGTGCTACATTGGCAAGCGCCAGCTGGAGATGGCGATCTCGCTCTACCAGAAGACGTACCCGGGAGGCAGGAGAGACACCTTCTCCATCACCTGGCGCCCCTACTACCTCAACTACAACCCGTCGCGTCACAGCGTCGACAAGGCGGAACTCGCCGAGACCCGCCTGAGCGACATGACCCCCGAACGCCGGGAGGCACTGACGCGCTGCATGGAGCAGATTGGTCGCTCCGTCGGCATCGGCTTCAGGTGGGGAGGCAAGATCGGGCCCGACACGCGCGACGCCCATCGTCTCGTCCGTCTGGGTCGCGCAAAGGCGCCCGAGGTCGGAGGCGCGCTGGTCGAGAAGTTGTTGGAGGCGTATCACGAGCTCGAGAGGGACATCTCGGACAGGGAAGTGCTGCGCGACGCTGCGGTGAGCGTCGGGCTCGATGCGGCGGACGTGGATTCACTGTGGAGCTCTGGCGAGGGCTATGACGAGGTTGATGCGGAGGAGAGGCGGACCCGTGAGGCTGCCGCTGGCTCTGGCGTTCCGACCTTCATTATTCAAGGCGTTCACCGGCTAGGTGGTGTGCAGGATCCATCGGACTTTTATGAAGTTTTTGTTCAAGTCAAGGACGGCGAGGCCGCAGCGATGTGAGCGGACATTCTACACCTACCAAACGGCGGAATGGACTACCGTAGTACAACCAAGAGGTAACTACTATGCTGGAGAGGGGACGCTAGAATTGTATTATGAAATAGCCATCAGCACGTCTGCACCATTCCCTCCTGAACTCTTCGCTAGATAGTCGTCGTGCCGACAAAAAAAAAGATCGTTTGAGTCCCGTGTAGATGTGCTTGTCAGTCTAAGGCCGGCACTTGCCATACGTCCGGCTCTCCGTCACTCCAAAGCACACCAGTTCACCAAAGTTGTTGCCGATGAAGTCGTTCTGTCATCCGTCAGCGCTCCCAAACTCTCATACACGACAAGGGGCAAGGTTCCGAGCGATGTCCCGCCGTCGGTTGCAACTCACCAAGTCAACTTCCGTCTCCAGCACCCAGACGTCGCCTCCGAATCTGGGCAACGTCCTGCACTTGCAGCTGTACACCGTCGGCCTCCTGGGGTCCTTGAGGCCGCAGTCCCCGCACGAGCGCCAGAAGCCGCCGTCCCGGCGCGCCTCGAGGTGACCGTCGACGTTGACGATGCACTGGTCCAGTCGGAACCGGTTCTGCGTCCAGTACCCGTGGGCCGTGTCGCAGCACGCCCAGATGGCCTCCTTGGTGTCGTCGCTGTGGATGTTGGTGCAGCTGGCCTTGAAGTCCCGGTGCGTGACTCCGAGCGCGATGGCATCGGCGAGGGTCTGGTTGGAAGGTTCGACAGTGTCGACCAGAGTTTCCGGGAGGGTCTTCTGTGACGGAGAAGAAGCGGTCAAGGGAGAAGGAAGCGCGTGGCTCAGGGTCCACGTCGCCGCGATGGCGGTTACTAGAGCGCTTTTGGTCTGCATGTTCCCGAGAGACGATGGTATAGAAACGTGAGACCCTGATTCGAAAAGGGTGCAGTAAGAAGAGGTCTAGCGAAGAAGAGCCGATGCAATTTCAAGAAATGGCAAAGTTTAAGAGTCTTTGGCGCAGTATTATTAGGCAAGCATTAAAATTCCCATGTTCGTGAATCACTGGTGTGGTGGTTTTAGTCCCGTACTAAGTTGCTCAGGTGAGGAAGCCACGAGACTCGACGTCAGACGGGACGATGATACCCCAGGTGATCAGAAGCCGTTTGCACCCCTTTTTCTGGGATAAAAAAAAAGGAAAATAAAGAAAAAAGATCTTGTTCTTCAGAATATGACCTCCCCTCATGTCGAAATCTTGGCCCTTACCCCCTTCGGGCTGGCCGGCACAGGTACACCCAGATCATGGTCATACTCTACCTCTTTCTCCGTGGTGTCGTACAGTTCCATATGCGGGAAAACTCTCAGGACCAGCGCTGCCAAGGCGATGTATAGCTCCGCATACGCCAAGCTGCGGGAAACGAAAAAGTTAGCCTAACCTCCACGCCAACAACCCGACAGACAACAAAAACTCTTACCTCATCCCCAAACACTGCCGAGTCCCCTTGGAGAAGGGGAGGAAAGCCTTGTCGAGGTCCCGCCGCCGCTGGCCGTTCATGTCCAGCCACCTCTCGGGGGCGAACTCCCTCGCGCCCGGGAAGATGCGCTCGTCGAGATGCGTGACCATGGCGCTCATGCCGACGGCGTACCCCCGCGGTATGAAGTGGTTCACCTCGGCCTCGCTGCCAGGGCCCCTGGGCGCCCATTTGCCGCGGTACACCAGGTCCTCCTCCGTCGCGATCCGCGCGGTCCTCGAGGCGAGGCCCGGAGCCAGGCGCAGCCCCTCGGCGATGACGGCGCCGAGGTACGGGAGACCTTCCAGGGTCGGCCAGTTGGGCAGGTGCTCCGGGTCCTTCACCACCGTCCGAAGCTCGCGCGTCAGCTTCTCCAGGATCCGCGGGTTGGAGAGGACGTACAACGTGATCAGGGTCAGGGTGAAGCTTGTGGTCTCGGTGCCGGCGATCATCATCACGGCGCCCTCGCTCGTCAGCCGGTAGGTCGTTTTCTCCTCGGGCGGGAGGTCGGAGTCGAAGAGCTCGGCGAAGACGTTGGACCGCCCTCTAACGCCGCCTCCGGCGTTCTTCTGCGCCTTTGCCTTCTCCACCCAGTTGGGGATGACGACCTGTATCGGATGCGTCAGCCGTTGCATACTATACCAATTATCGAGGCTACGACGTGGCTTCAGAAGTTTAAGGTACAGTAACTAACATTCAGAGTGTTCATCAACAGCGCCATATCCCTAGGCATATACTTCGACACCCTAAAGAGTTGTTCAGCCATCGATCCCTCAGACTTTGGACGCACCTCTTTGCCTCAGAGACACACACTCACCAGGGACCGATCGCCAGTGTCGCTTTCAGGAACGGAAAGTACCGGAACAGGAACGAAAAGTTCAAAGCCCCGTACACGGCGGCGCGGTAGTTCGGCGTCCAGTCCTCCTGCTCGAGGAACCCAGACACCTCGCCGAAGCAGTACTCGGCGATGACGTCGGACGTGAAGCAGCTGTAGGCGTCCGTCAGGTTGAAGTGCTTCGCGGGCGTGCGGGCCTCGGCAAGGAGCTTGTCGCACAGTCGCTGGGCGAGGCCGTGCACCTCGGGTTCGAGCTTGAGCATCTGGTACCGGGAGAAGAACCTGCTCATGGCTGCGCGGCGCTTGCGGTGGACGTCGTGGTCGAGGGTCGCGAAGTGCGATAGTGCTTGGCTTGGGAGGGTGAGGATGGCATTAACAAATCGCCCATCGTGGGTTCGCAGGACGGGAGACGGATGTACTTGGCTGCTATGTTTCTCATCTGATGAGCTGGCTTATCCCTCTTCCTCCCCTTGATGGCGTAGATTTCGTCCACAAAGTTGACGTCGCTGCAATGGAGCTCGTCGGGGTTGATGCGGATGATGGGCCCTTGACATATCCCGCAATAGTCAGCACATCTCCGCAAGGCCTTGTTTCTTTTCCTTTCTCTCCTTTTGTGAAGTGACTAACCGTAGATCTCATGGAGCCTCCTGATTTCGTGCGTGTAGCGACCTTTCTTGATCAAGTCGAACCAGCACTCGTACAGATAAGACGCGGCTGCCAACCTGGGGCCGGGGAATTTGCTGAGAGGGTGCAAAGGGGATAGGTTGTAGGCGATTCGGCCTACAAAGTAGACGAGCCAGATACCGAGCAGGGTGCCGACGGTTCGCCATGACAGCACGCTCGTAGGAGCTAGGACCTCGTCGACGGAGTTCATCTCGGGCAGAAGCATGCATCAGCGATGGCACAGAAACGACCGACAAAGACAATATTCTTACCTACGTCGGCATCTCTCTTAAGTTGTGAAGAAAACCGCCCCATGAAAGTGAACTACGTTGTACATCGCCCAAGACGAATTCGTCAGTGGAGCAGGGTATGATAGCGGCCCGCGACCGGGAGGGGGAGCGTTGTATTCCGGACTCGATACACCGGGGTCGGGTGGACTTCGCGTGGGGTTGGACATGGATCGAAAAGAGGAGATGGTTAATGGCGAGATTTGGATTCGCTGTCACATGCGTCTTGACCGGAGAATGGCCTGGGATCGTAAGTATTGCCGCTGCAATACACCATCAGTCGACATCGCACTTCTTGCTGAACAGGGCAGGTGCAGGGTTTATCACGATTGATAGAGTTCGACAACCAACAACCCGGAGCGTTTTTTGCCTCGGCTGTTGCTCCATTTTCGTATTGGCTTCGTCGAACATGAAGTCTAGGACCACAGAAGTCACCTTGGGTTGTTACCGATCATTGTCTGGCAGAAGAAATAGAACTCGGATAAGCGGATTCATTGCAAGGGGCGGAGTAAATCAGGCACAGGACGAAGGCAACGACGCAATAAGTTTGTTCAAGATATAGTCCAATGCTATGTACTGAAAAGGGCCGCATCTGTGTGTCCGCAGCACCGTGGCCCTGATGCTCTATGATTACATGGTATATGAATGTAGATAGACATTATCCCCTCGTTGTTTTCACCGCAAAGTCGTCGCGTTCAGCTCTCTCAAACGGTCCAACTCCTCGGTGAGGATGTATAAGCTGATTCTCACACCGGCGCCGCAGTACTGAGTGCTGTTGCCGGGGCAAGTGAAGGAACAGTCGGTGCCCGTCACGTTAGCGGCCCGCGTGGTGTCACCCTCGCCGCCAAGATTGAGGGAGTTGCCGCACCAACATTCGCGGCCGTACTCGACACCGGCGTAGTTCTTGTCGTAGCAGGCGCCCAAGCATCGGTCGATGGTCATGTTGCCCTCGTTGAGGACCTGGGTGGGGAGGAGGCGGCCGACCTGGGGCTCGGAGAAGCAGCCGTAGTACGTAAAGTTTTCGTTGCCGGGGTAAATGGATGGTCCCGTAGGCGTAGGAGCGGCAGAGGAGGTGCTCGTTGATGATATGGAAGTGGTAGTGGCCTGTGTTGCCAGGACCGATGATGTGGTCTCGGGCAAAGCAGTGGAAGAGGGGGAAGGAGATTCCGAAAGGCCAAGGCCAGTCGACAAAAGAGCGGATGAAGTAATAGAAGCCTCTGCAGTCACGCTTGAGGTTGTCAGGGCAATGGCACTGAAGGAGCCATTGGAAGCAACGATTGAGGTTGTGATCGACAAGGCGCTCGTGGATGCTTCCTCTGTCGGGGTAACGGTTGCAGCGGTTTCAGATCCAGAGGACTCGGTGACACCGCTAGTCGCGGTGGCAGAGGCAGTAGCAGTGGCGGTTACTTCAGACGAGGATTCCTCAGAGTCACCAGACTCTGGTGAGTACACATACGTCGAAAGTCGGTTGCCGGCACCGCAGAACTGTGTGCTGTCACCGGCGCAGGGGAAGGAACAATCCTTCTGGTTGGCGGCCAGAACGCTACCAGTGCCAAATTCGTTGCCACACCAGCCTGTGATTTGTTAGCATCTCTGTTTGTACCCAAGATCGGATTTCCACTTACACTCGCGGCCGTATTCAGTGCCGAAGTACTTCGTACCCTCACAGAAAGCACCACAGGCCTCCAGGGTCATAGAATCGTTGGCGAAGGTGCGAACAGATAGAGCGCGGACGCCCTCGCCCTCGGTGTAGCAGCCTTGGAAGAGCCAGTCACCAACGCGTTCGTTCACGGGAGGAGCAGTGGCACTTGGCGCAGCAGAAGTAGCAGCGCTGGTGGTGCTGGGCTGGGGCAGCTCGCCGTCGAGCTTGTACAGGTTCAGCCTGGACGGTCCACCACAGTATTCGGTGCTGTTGTCTGCAAGGGGGGGTCATTCCAGTCATGCTCGAGACTCGGGGTTTATTGGACTTACCAGAGCAAGGCATGCTGCATTCTGCGGCATCAGCAGGCACAGACCCGGCGGCAAGAGTGTTTCCGCACCAACACTGAAGGTATGTTAGTCTCGCGTTTAATACGAGCATGAGAGTGATATGCAACTTACCTCTCCTCCGTACTCCAGACCGACGTAGGTGTATCTCCTTGCGGCACAAGCTTCGACGCAGTGGGCGACGGTCTTCTCTTCGGTTTGTACAAGGTTGGGCAAGGCGCGGCTGTCGGTCGCCTCGGTGTAACATCCCTCGCTCACGTACTGTCCCACGCCAGGGTTAACCTCGGGACCCGAGGGGTCCGGACCGGGCGTTGGCGTGGTTGTGTTACCATCCCACTGAAGCGAGTCTGCGAAAACTGAAAGGTATGCGCCGCCCTCGTTCTCGCCAAATCCATTACCACCACAGATCTGATTGAGGTCGCCGCCGCAGTCAAAGTTGCAGTTGCGAGGGTCAACCTTCTCAACGGGGATCCTCGGGCCACCCCAGCACTCAGTGTGGTACTGGGTAGCGCAGAAGACGTAACCGCGCTCGGCGCATGCGGCAATACACATAGCGTTGGTGTTCTCCGGGTTTCCGTAGAGCTGGTTGGACAGCTGGCGGCCCGGGTTGTTCTCCTTGTAACAGCCGATGTAGCGGTACTTTCCTTGACCATCAGGCAGCAAGGGCGGCGCTTGCTCGGAGACTGCGGTGCACTCAAAAGTAAAGAAGTGCTTCTCGAAGTTGGGGTCGTTCGTGTTCATGGTCCAAGGCGCTGTGCCGGTGTAAGAGTCCGTGTTCCACTGGGCCTTGGGCACAGTGCAAATCATTGTAGCATCGGCGCTTTCGCCCGGACCGAGGATGGTACCCTCGGCAAGGTCAACCATGTTGGCTGCTTGGATAATGCTGGGGATACCGAAAGGCGGCTTTGACACGGTCAGGGAGAGCTTGACGGCGCCCTCGGGCGCAACGTTGGTGATACGGAACTTGAGTGCCCTCGAGGTGTTCTCGGTGACATTGCCGAAAGTGAAGTTCTTGTTCGGGTCGTACTCAACCCATCCGGTACCATCCGGCGTTTGGAACTCAACAAGTGCAATGGGGGCGGGGCCTGCAGATCCTGCAATGGTGAAAGCCTTCGTTCCGCCATCCGAAGCGACGCTGAGATAGGCTCCGAAATCTCCACCAACAGAAGAGTCAAAGGAGATGCGAACGGTGACGGCGGTGTTGGCGGGAATGGTAGCGGGCAGGTTGGAGAGAGTGAATTTGCCAACAGTTAGGGTAGCAGTGGCCCTGTCCCAGCTGGTCCAGGGACCCTGAGCGCTGGTCGTAGAGAATCGAATGTCGCTGATGGACAGTTCCGAGTTTCCTTGGTTCGACAGAATGACGCTCTCGTCCAAACCGCCTTCCTGACCAGCGATAACACCCTGGAAAGTGATAGTGGGCGGCGTAATAGCCAACAGCGGGTTCGCGCTTTCACCAGTACCAGTCAGTCTGATGTGGGTGCCCTGGCTGTATCCCTCAGCAGCGTTGGTGGTATTGACGACGATATCAGACGAGACAAGGCCGACAGTGGTTGGGGTAAAGACGGCGTTGATGCTGAAGGTCTGGCCAGCCTCCACAGTCAAGGGTAGAGTGGGAGCTCCGGAGAGGGAGAAGTCACCAGCCTCATCAAGTCCAATGCCGGAGATGGTAACACCAATGACGGCGGTGCAAGTGATGGTGCGAGGCTCGCTCTCCGAGCCAACCTCGACAGTACCAAATTCGTTGGCAGTCGTGCAGTTGATGGGAGTGGTAACGGGCGAGCCGAAAGCGTAGAGGTAACCTTGGGTGGTGCCTTGGTACATGATACCGTCACCGAAGACGGCTCGGGTAAACTTGGTAGTGCCCGGGACGCTGAAAGACTTGACCAAGGTCAACAGACCATCCTTCGGTACGGCCTCGAAGATCTTGAGCTGAGAGCCCTGGACGTCGGTCGTCCAGAGAAGACCAGTTCCGGGTTGATCGTTGAGAGAGGTGACGGTGCCATGGCTGACTCCGAGGATGTAGGCATTGGCCATGGGGCTCTCCGCAACCTTGGTGAAGGATGGGACGCCGTTCTCGCACGAGAACTTGAATACGTTGCTAGGATATTGGACGACTGTTGCCGGTTAGCGTCGTGTTTCCACGAGACGGAGACAGAGTAGCCACAAACCGTTGATGTAAATGTAACCGCCCTCCAAAGGGTAGACACCTGCGCCGGCGTAGACCGAGTTGTCGTTCTGGTAGACTTGAATGACATCATCCAGGCCGACGCCGCCGTTGCGGTAGCCGCCAAGATCATCTAGGTTGAGCCAGTAGGTCTTGCCGCTCTTTCCAGTTACCACGCCAATGCGACGGATGTTGCCGCAGGAAAAGGTGCTGGGAAGGATCTGGAGAGGACTTGTTCCAAGGTCTTTGTCGGCGCCATCCAAAGCCTGTTTCTCCCAGGGCATAAAGAAGTCGACAACCGTCAAACTTCCGTCATCGTTGATGGTCATGTGAACAACAGCCTCTTCGAGCGCGGTGGGGGGCTCACGACCGTTGACGGGGATAGTGGCGAGCTGAGAGGCATAGCCGTTACCAGTGGCGTAGAACATGGAGCCGGCGTTGTCCGAGGCAAGACCACCGCCGGACATCCAAATGCCGGCGCCCTCGATGGTGTTGGGGACTCCATCTCCCTGCGTGGCAAAGCGCTCGACGATTTCGCCCGTGGTTTTGTCCCAGCCAATGATCCAGCCGGTGAAGTTGTACTGCACGCAGTGAGAAGCGAACCCGGCGTAGACGTACTGTCCGACGTGAAGCAGACCGGGTCGCTGGTGGTGGATGCCACCGCCAAAATGACGAATGGGGTTGTTCCTCGCCACGGTGCCCTCGAGGTCGACGGGGAAGTTGGGTCGTTCGCTGAGGTCGTTCACATCCAGTGCGTGGATGAAGTAACGACCGGCAGGACGACCCTGGGCGACTCCGATCTGGGTCTGATCGGCGTACGTCTTGGTTGTCAGGTAAAGAGTGTCGGTAGTAGGATCGATGACACCGGTGGCGGTGACTCCCACATGGGGGTTGATGTCGACGCAGCCGTCCAAGTCGGCGGTCAAGAAGGGAATGTGAAGGTTGCGAGAGGCAATGATGTCGCCAGTTTTGGCATTAAGTTTGTAGACATTATTCTGTGTCGTCGCAACGAAGACGTATTGTACGCCGTCGCTGTCGGTGGTGTAAACGAGTGGCTGAGAGAAGATCTGCTCTGGGACGTTGCCGTATCTACCCGGGAGAAGAGTCCGGAAGAGCTGGCCGAACTGGGAACTCCCCACGACGGAGGGGTCCATGTTGTGGTTTCTTTTCAGCGAGTTGTCGTTAGATGATGATGTTACACGTTCATGATTCGGCATCTCCCCCCACCAAGCGGAGCGCTGTCAGTGACGGCGACCGCGCGCCGATCGACGGCGGGGAAAGTATGGAGAATCTCGAGGGGAAGATGGGGGATCGCCATCGCGAACTTACGTCTGGTAACCGGTGCGGGAGTTGTCGCCTCCCCAGGTGATGGTGTCGGTTGAGGCCAGGCCGTTGGCGAGGCCAACGAGGGCCGTAAGCAACCACGTCTTGAGAGCCATGGCGAATGGCTTGTCACTTCAGAGGCGGCGATGGCCTTGAAGGTCGTGGATGGGAATTAGAAACGAAGGAAACCCAAACGAAGGAGGGATGGGGAAACAATCTCCATCAGCTGGGGACGGGAGGGCGGCTCTCGATATTATCTTCGATTTGGATCCCAGTCTCGTGCTAATTAGGTGGTGACTGCGAGAGCGCGTGCGGCACAGCCCACGGGCGAAGAAGGCGTGGGACCCATGCAGGGACAGACGAGGGATCATGGCATGGCATAGCATGGCATGGCAGGGCATCAGCCATCCACCGACGACGATGCATCACATCCCGGCCCGTCCTGGAAGAACTGAACTAACGGAGGGCTAAAGTACCCCCGGACGGTCGGCCGTGGAGACGGAAGCACGGATCTGACCAGTCAGGCGGCGTCTTGTCATCGGGCTGCAAGGCACTGGCAAGCCCAGAAAGTTCTGATATGCAAGGTCCGTTGGTGTGCAGAGGGCGAGGCAGGGGGGAATGGGGGAGGAGATGGACCGAGTTCGAGGCTGGCCTCGAGCCATATTATCATTGGCTTGGCCCTGTGCCAACTCTCTTGTCGCTGTCTGGTCGCTCGTTCGTTCCCTTGGAGAGAGTCCTCCGACCCGGGCTGCCGACTTGGGGGGCGAGGGGTAAGTTCAAGTTGTATCGGAACCAGTTCCCCCCTCTTCTGGTGCTTCCCTGACGATCGCACGGGTTGGATGGGTGGGCGGCTATCATGTTGTGAGGAAACGACGATGATAGATCACGGTCGAGAATCGAAGACTAAGGGTGATACCGGTCAGGGCCCCCCCAGCTTTTCTGACAGGCGACCACGAAGCCGCCTCAGCTCTAGGAGGCGACACGAAGGTTGCGAAGGATATGCGGCATACAGTGTAACCGCAACGGCTGCACCTGTCGTTGGCTACAGTGGCCATTAGAGGGCGCCCTTTCTCGAGGATTAACGGTGCGCATCCGCATGCGAGCAGCCAACGCCACACCAGCAACTGTTTTTTGGACCACACACTTGGACGCCTTTGCCATGCCAGGCCAAGAGTTCATCGGGATAAGCGGTCGGGACAAGCGGCGATGGTTCGCGCGATGCCACCATGGCCGTGTGTGTGTGTGATAGAGGGTAGGCGAGGGCGGATAGGACGGCCAGGAAGCAGAATGGGGGATGGATGGAATTGATGGAATGCCCCTGGGACTATTTTGATTTCCCCAGTGTTTTTATTTTTTTTCCTTGACGACTTCCTAAAGCAGAAGGCACCCAGTGGGTCGAGGGAAGATACAGTTAAGATGAGTTTCTCCACACACGCAGCGAGAGTGGCTCGGTTTATTCGCCGATGACCCGGGACGCTCCAGTTTGCAGGTACCTTGTGTCTCTGCCTGTTCAGAATGGAGTACACGTATCTTCTGTCGGTAAATGGACCCACTCATCCCCTCTCAGCTTTCAGCTTCAGGCCATCGCCCTCGCCCTTGTTCCCTATTCAGGCCAGCAACGTACCCTGGCAATGTGGTCATTGCCAGTAAAATAGGGATCTTGGGCACTTGGATATCGCTCACTCTCGCTACCTGTTCATTTCATACCTTACCTATCCGTACCTTAGGTAACCAGCTGTTTACCTCCACTACCTTCACTTACCTAGGTTAAGATAGGCGGTGCCTTAGTTCACTGCATCCTGCCTTATCATCATCGCGTCTTATTCCATCCTACCTCATCACTAGGTAGGGAATGACAAGGTACCTAGGTAGGTAACTCGGAGCATCCCTCGAGGCTGACCAGCCAGCTTCAACGCCAGGCAAGCAACACAATCAGAATCTCGCAGCATTGCCTGTCGCCTCCAAATCACCAGACGACTTGGCAAATCGTGGGCCATCCCCGAGATACAAATGCTCGGTGCCGTGTCATTCACGGCACAGCATCATACGTGCCACGAACTCGCCGGTTGGCTTGGACCCAACCCAACACAACACCTGTAAATAGCAGCCCACAGGCGACGTAACCTGCCCTGCAGGTGCCCTAACCTCACCAGAGCTTAGCGCAGGGGGAAGAGGAGACCTCTTGTTGTCTTGTCTCCGACAGAGACATCCTCTTACCTTACTACCTAGGTACCTCACCTGTACCTTACGCACAGCTTTCCTCATTCCGCACTCATGCTCTTGCAAGTCTTCCAAGACCTTCAGGGGTTTCAGGAAGAAGGACGAAAGGGGAAAAAACGCTCTCGTTGAGGATCCAGGAACACATCGGACGCAAAGTTGCCGGCCGCTACGCTAGACTAGACGAACGCCGCCACCATGCATGCTCTCTGCTACCACCAGAAGATCACGACAGCCCATTAGCGCCTCGTATCGGACCGCCGAGACGTCATCTCTGGGTGTTACTGTCGTGTTCCGCCCTCATCCAAGGTACTTTATCTCTCTTCCGTTCCGTGGCCTCTCCATTATCTCTCCGTGTTTCTCGTTATCCTCTATCAGGGTTGTTGATCCGTCTCACTTGACGTGCTGTGTACCCGGTGCGCGCGTCTCCTCTAGGCGATCTCAATTCCCGTTAACGCCTCCCTCGCATGAGTCTATCATCTCCTGATTCCATCGCCGTGGCCCCGTCGGTCAGCTTTGGACTTTGCATTCCTTCGACCCCTCCATATTCTGCCCCCCTCGGACCAACTTCCCGCCCAGTCAACAAGACCTCCCCTCTCGGTTTCTCGAGATTGCACATTCAATCCTACCTGATCGCTCACTGGCTGCCAAGAGCTTGACAATTCTGACTTGCATCAGACCATTGATTCTTCGCGTCGTGAATGCGCCTGGCCAGCAGCAGCAGCGAGCGCCTCGAACTCGGCCTCCGCCACGACCACCATCATCTTGGAAAGGATTCAACGGAGGGATCCTCGAATAGTTTCTACGACTTCCCAAGAAGAGTTGTGTCGTGCCATCTCAGGGCCTCAACTCCGGTGTCGGTTGCAACCGTCCTCAGATCTGAACCCGCTGCATCTCCCGCACCCGTACCACGCCACTCACTCGCTTCCGCTCGTCATAACCCGATAAGCCCAGCGGCGGAAAAGGCACAACGGCCCGAACGGCACGGAGCCCCCGACAAGCAAAACTGCTCCCAACACCTACCTAACCGACTACCGAACCTTCGCCGCACAAGGGGGGGCCAAAGGCCAGGCACTGGCACGCAACAGGTTTTCTCGTGTCGTTGCTGGGCGCTGTTCCGCGCTCGCGGACACCAAAATTGCTTGTCTCCATGTTAGCGCCCAGCGCCTCTATTGTTCTTCTGTCCCAGCGGTGTGGGTGGATGACCCGTGCGACTCACTTGACAACCTCAGAGCCTGCATGCACATCGGCACAAACAAACATTGGACCGCAATATGTACGACGACGAGGCGTGCCAACTCATCGTCCCAAGTTTTGTGCTCGTATCTATCCTCGCCTTGGCGTCGACCGTGGTTCGGAGCTATTCCAGCCAACGCAGCAGGCCAACGGGGTCGAGAGGCTATTGGCCGTCATGCCGTAAGACTGCTGCAGGGCAGCTGTCTGGCCATGCAGTCAGCACGCACCCATTTTCTCTCTTGCTACCTTACCTTAATTATTTCATTAACTGCTTATCATAGCGTCCCATTATTTATGCCAAGTGCTGCAACTGGGCAGATCCAAGCCCGGGCTTTCACCAAGGTCTCAAGTCATGTCTCTCTTCTGTCAACCCTGGCTAGATATGCAGCGTCGCATGATGAAATCCAATCCTTTGAGGCTATCGTCGCTTTTGAGACGCCACATGAGAGCGCAAAAAGGGTAGGACTAACAATTCTTGGGGCTCATCATCTTCTTTCTTTTCTAATCTCATGTTTCCATAAGGCCCACACCTCGTGACTTGTAGGCCAGGAGGCAGCAGTCGGCAGCAGCTGAGTGAAACGAGAAGATTTGTCAAGTAAATAACACTCATTGATTGCATTAGCCGTCCAACCTCGAAAGGACCCGGACGCGCAGGCGTGAATCTTCACTGAGAAGACCCCATCGTTGCACACAAACCATGAACGAGCCCTGAGCTGCCGTCCATTTCCTATCTGCTGTTTACAAACATCCGTCGTACATTCAACAGTTGAGATGATCATTTGATTCCACTGATGTCATCGGAATTCTGCCTCGGCCCGCCAATTTGAACAAGGACAAGCCCCCTTTCTCTACCGCTGCTCCTTTGCCTCCCGCAAGAACTGGCAGACATGGTCTGCGTCTCAGGTCGCTGAACAGCCGTCGCCCGATTCGCCTGGAACGTGAGGGGACCAGCCGTTGATGGGCGCTCTGAAGCGCTGCAAATACACGGCACGAAAGGTTGAACATCACCTCTTCCTGCGCAACGAAGCAGGGAAGATCCGTCTATCGTCTCAAAAGTTGAAGTTGTTCCCCGCACCCGCCAGCAGAAACTCGAGTGCCGATGGAAGGGGCAGCATGTCGATGGCATCAGCATCGCCCAGGCCCAGCTCATCCCCGACAAAGTCCGTCGCGAACAGCGAGCCACCCCGAGGCATGTCCCCCGCCATGTTGACTTGGTACTGGTCTTCCTGGCCCCTGTTATAATTCTGACCGTGCTGCCCCGCGTGGCCGTCCTGTGTCGAATAAGACGGTCCGGAGCTTACGAGCTCGTGGGCTGCGTGGTTGCCGATGTCACGCCCGGGCCGGAGCAGCTCCGGATCGGTTGAAAACTGTGAAGCGTGGCCATGGCGAGAGATGCTCTCTTGTTCGGCCGTTGTTCCTTCAACAGACTCACTCGATTTGTTCGCCTCTGCACGCCCCTGAGAACCCGCCCCCGGCCCCTCGAACAGATTCAGAAGACTCTCTACATACAGCCAGCGACTCTTCAGGGCATGCAGCGCCAGTATCAGCGAATCGAAATGGCTCCTCGACCTGCCGGCCAATATCGGGTTCGATGAGTGCATCTGGCTAGAAGCGTGCACCAGTGCGGTGAAGTGCATGTGAATGCTCGGGAGCCACAACCTGCCCAGCATGTCTCTCGCACGGAGAGACTCGAACACGGAGCGTATCGTAGCCACGGCATCGGAGCAGATACTCAGATTGGTCCCCGCATCTACCGTTGATTGACCTGGGACCTGTCGGGGCGATGGACGATGAAGGAGAAGAAGGAAGTGGTTACAAGTGAGGTGGAACGTGGACTGCCACAAGTCCGGCTCCCCTCGCCCAAGCTGAAGTCGTCGGGGTAGGTGTGCCACCAAGTCCGCGAGCGCTGCGTCGGCTTCGCTGGTGGCCTTCATCCTGTCTTCCGCGGTGGAGCGCAGGGCTACCCGCTGCCTCATCGCTTTGGCGAACACGATGCATAGACGGGTGTGCTGTATGACGAAGTCTGTTTCTGCGTTGGGTATGTCCTCGAAATGGTGCTCCTCTAGTGGCGGCGCGTCGGACTCGTCGAGGTTGCTATCAACAAAATCAGCACTCCTGAACAGAAGAGCACGAAGCTCCCGCACCGCTCTCACATGGCTTGGGGTCGACCGTGCGATGCGGATATCAGCACGTCAAACTGGAATACAATCCACCAAAGCCGAACCCAGAGACGCTTATGGGTGATGGTCAAACTGGACGGCGTGGCATCTCTGTGCATGCCCATCCCGAACGCCGTGCGCGCCGCGACACCGACCCAATGCCACGAGTTGGAGACCACGTCCTCGAGGTCGTCACAATGCCACGTCAGGAGCAGAGCAGCCTGTAGGTACGTCTCGCGATGCTGTTCGAACCGGCAGTCGAACAGGGCCTTTGCGCGGTTGAAGAAGACGGACTTGAGAGCCTTGGCGTCTTCGCGTTCCGGAGCCAGGATGTGAGCTCCGACGAGGAGGATGGCGTTCAACAAGAGCAGTGACAACGGTCGGGGCCGAGGCATATCTGGGCCAGGGTCGGCGTTTGTGTACTCGTTCATGAAAGCCTTCTCGTCGACGATGGGGAAGCCGCGGTTGGCATGAAGGAAGTAGGCCTGGACGAGGTCGTCCGCCAGAGCTCTCGCAGGCAGTTCAAGAGCCTCGGGGGCGACCGAAGACATCCGCGGGGCGAGGGGGTGGCTTCCATAATGGAGCACGTTCTGGTCTGGTCGTTGGGATCGCTGACGCACGAGGTAGTTCAGGTTGGAAAACTCGGTGCCGATGAAGTAGAGGCGTGCCGTGGGAAGGATCTCTTGAGACCTGACGTCTTCTCTGTTGAGGAAGTCGGCGAGGTTACGGGTCGCGCGTTCCGTGGCGTAATGGGTCTGCGCGGTTAGTCGACCTGCCGTAGTCGGTCGGGAAGCAGACTCTACGGAGACGTTCGTCCAGGGGCTCGTTCCGTCCGGGGACACGGTCGTGGTTGCGCCGGCCGGCCGCAAGCCACTTTCTCGGGGACGGATAGGGACGTTGGGGCTATTAGAGGCGCGGGCCGACGACGACCTGGTCTTCTTCTTCTCAAAGATCCGGCAATCGGGGATCTTATTCGCCTGGCATCTGGAACACGGCGACCCCTGCTGGAGGATGTCGCATCGGACTTTCCTGCTGTGGCACGTCAAGCATGCTCTACCGTCTGTGCATCACGAATTTAAAAAGCGGTCAGAATTTTCTTGTTGACTCTCTCAAAATCGGGCCCCGTGTCACAAGGCTTGAAGGGCGCCCTACTGGTTCTCCCTTTTCTTGATGCTGGACCCGACTGCGCCCTAGGTGACGCCCTGCTGCGCCCTTGGCTCGACATGGCGGGGTTGGTCTGATGACACGCTGATGTACCGGCACACCGAGATCGGTTAGAACCAGGCAAGTTGACGCAGGGTAATTGCCGAGCGTTCGAGGACGACACGTAAGTATGGTTTCGTGGAGATGATGCGAAAGATAGGTGTAAGTCGGAAATTGTACGTGGGGCTTGTTGGAACCGAAAACCGTGATCTCGGAAGTTGTCCTAGAGGTAGTTGGCGCGCTCGGAAATTCTAGCCAATTAGATCAAATTGTCTTGTCTAATGGAGTACTAGAGAATGACATGGTTATCTGGCGCTGGGACAAGCGCGAGATGGCTCCTGATCTCGGCCAAGCTAGCCAATCGTGGTTTAAGGATTATCGCGAGAATCCTTAGCCGCCACGGCAGGTTTGCAGGTGTAATGGGGTTCGAGAGTCTAGTAGGGTCAAACACGTTGTAAGGCTTAAACTTTTCAGAAGCATGCTGCTCCGATGGGAAAATCGGATCTGAAAGACCCAGGTGTATAAGAAAGAATGGCAAGACGGTCTGGTTCGGCCGGCGTATTGAGGCTTCCTCACCAGCTACCCCGTGGTTTCGTGTCTTAGTTTGTTCGTCCTGTAGCAACCAGCAAAGGCAGAGAGCTCCTTTACTCGCTCAGTCTATTGGAACCAGAGAGAACAAGCCAAAATGAGTTCAGAGACGCGCGGTGACCCAAATCGCGGCGTTGTCACTACAGAACCCGTCAAACATGAGTCAGCTGGAGACGTGGAAGGGGGCGATGCCTCTGATGGGTCGTCCTACCTGGAGAAAGAAATGGTAGACGCGACCAAGCTATCACCAGTGAGTGCTGCGTCTCTCAAACTTTGTTTTCTTGCGTAAAAGAGGTGTATACTGACGCACGACCGCCACCTCAGCTTCGGAAATTGCATATCGTTGTCGCCGGCTTCACTTGCACCTTCAATGGCAATCTTGGCTCGTCGATGCCCTCCGGCGCTCTAGACGCCATCGGTGATCAATTCAACGTTACCAACAGAGTTCTTCTCATCCTTCTCAACTCGCTCTATATGGCTGGCTACGTCCTCGGCCCTCTACTCTTCGGGCCGCTGAGCGAATACGTCGGAAGACGCCCCGTGCTGATTGGCACGTTCGTCGGCTACCTGGTTTTCATGTTGGCCTGCTCCGGAGCGCCAAACTATGCGGCGTTGCTTATCTTCCGTCTCCTATGCGGCATCAACGCGGCCGCGCCGACGACCGTCATCGGTGGGCTCTACGCCGACATCCTCGATGACCCCGCAGTGCGTGGCAATGCCATGGCCTTGTACATGACGGTCACGACCATCGGCCCCTTGGTCGGTCCCATCATCTCCGGCTTCTTGTCTCCCGTTTCATGGCGCTGGCCATTCTGGGCAGCCGGCATCATTGCTGCCTCCGGTCTGCCACTTGTGCTCGCGTTGCCCGAAACCTACGGTCCCGTCCTCCGCCACGAGGCAGCGAAGAAACTGCTGAAGAAGGGCCAGTATTTGGAAGCACGCGGACATCAACCGGACTTGAAGCCCTTTGAGGTCCGAAAGATCTTCCTCCGCCCCATGACGCTTCTTTTCACAGAACCGATTCTCCTGTCGACGTCCGCGTACCTAACCCTGGCGTACGCCGTCTTTTACCTGATGTTTCAAGCATACCCGGTCGTCTTCCAGGGATTCTACGGTCTGTCCCCGGGCATGGCCGGGTTGGCTTTTCTGCCTCGTATGTTGATCCAGTGCTCTTCCGCTGAGAGGGACATCGTTCCCCCCGAAAATGTACAAAATGCTGACAGTCTCGGACGTTCAAAAGTTGCCCTCAGCACTATTTTAGCCCTTGTCGTATTTGGCGCCTTTACATGGTACCACGACCGCGAAACGAAAGCGGGCGCCACATGGACCGAGCGAGAGATCTATCGCAGGCTCCCTCTCGCATGCATTGCTTCCCCTTGGTATGTGCTGGCCACCAACGACGAGCGCTCAAAGGTTCCGGGGCTAATTTCGATTCAGCATGGTCATTGGGTTGTTTTGGCTGGGATGGACCGTTTGGCCCTCGACTTCCCCCGTAGTTCCCATGTTCAGTGGCGTCTTCTTCGGCTGTGGCTACCAGTTACTGTTCATGGGTATGGTCAACTACTTGACCGACGTTTTCCGACAGTACTCGGCGTCCGCTCATGCAGCGGCCAGTATGACGCGGTCCACCGGTGCCGTGCTGCTGCCTCTGGTGGCTAGGAAGATGTACGCCGACTTGGGAGTCCACTGGGCTCCGTCGGTGCTTGGATTCATAGCCTTGGCGATGGGTGTCATTCCGTTTGTCTTCATCAGGTTTGGCGACCGGCTTGCGAGGAGTAGCAAGGCGGCGAGGGAAGCTTTTGCGGCGAGGCGCTAGGCTTATCGTGATCCGGAGGTTTAATAGATGTGCACGTGTAATACTAAAGCATACAGGTTCGAAGGGTTCTCCCAGCAATTTGGATTGGTCAATTCGAGAGAATCGTCATCCATTTACTCGAGTTTCAACGAGACATTGGGCTTGCTCGGCAATTCCATCGTCTCATTCCACCATAATGAACGCTCCTAAAACTTTCTGAATGCGATCTCACCGAATTTTTTCCAGGGTCCATTAACGTCGGGGAGCTCATAATTGCAGCGTTCACATGTCAAGATAGCTGATAGGGTGAGATCCGACGGGTGGCATGCGTTAATAGCTAGCTAAACAAGCCTCGTGCCGTGCCGAATCGTGGGTTCCACGCTTCATCATTGGGTTTCCACATCCCACTCGGTGTCTCACCTCTGCGCTGCCACAACCGGGCATTCCTGTTCCCATTCCTCGGTTTGCGCATCCAAGAACTTCAGCTGCGTCCAACGACGCCCAGCTGAAAATCTGGCATCGGTCGGAGATACCTGTTTTCGTTGCCGCACTCCAAGCTAACTCGCGACCGCGTTTTCTCGCAAATGGACGCCATATAGAATATTTCCAAGGTCTGATGAGGGTCTCAGCCTCAGCATATCATAACTCGATGATGAACAGCCAGGCCTGAGCATCAAAATAATCGTAGAAATGTAAGCGGTGGCGATTGTCGTGCCTCTAAAGAAATCTTCAGACTCCTGTTTCTTATAAAAGCCCTGATGATCAATTACGTGGAAAAAGAAAATTTCCCAGTCACTCCCAATCATAGTTATCATATCATCTTTTCAGGTCATCATCTGCCCAGCATGCCTCAAGAGAACAAGGAGCTCCCTTTGAGCACCAACTCGTCAGATCTCTGGAGATCTTTCGTTCTAGGTTCTACCGAGCAAAGCTCCCCCTCGCAGATACTCAACCTTAAAAAAGCCTCGTCCAGCTTCAATTTTGACGAAATCGACGAGGCGCAATACTCGGAAGGCGCTCACGGACAACATCATCATCAGGTTAAACCAAAACGCATCATTATCTGCTGTGACGGCACCTGGCAGTCATCTGCGACCAGCAGAGAGAACATACCCTCCAATGTCTCAAGACTCGCCCGTTCTATCGCCCTGACCGACAAGAGCGAAGATGATGAACAACCTGAAATTCAGCAGGTCGTGTACTACAGCGGCGGCGTTGGCACTGGCGGCGGCTTGAGCATGCTTGAGAAGGTCCGCCAGGCCATCTCTGGCGATGGCCTTGATTCTGAGGTCATTCAGGCGTACAACTTCATCGTCTCGAACTACGCTCCGCATGACCAGATCTTCTGCTTCGGCTTCTCCCGAGGAGCGTATACAGCCCGCTCTGTGGCTGGCTTGGTCAACGACATTGGCATAATTCAGCCCAAGGAGATGAACGAATTTCCTGGGCTCTACAGTCTCTACAAGAATTGCAAGGACAGCTTCAGGTTTCGCCAGTCCCAGGCGTATCGGAAGTGGGTTACGGGTATTCGTGAAAAGGGATACGAGACCCTGCGCGACCACGAGGATGTGCACGACCATTGGGAGCAAGTACCTCACCACGTTCCTCCAGAGTTCACCAGAGTCGTCGAGGTCGTCGGGGTCTTTGACACCGTCGGCGCTCTAGGAATCCCCGGCCTGGACCTGATTCCAGGTTTGTCANTGATAGCATCCTCCTACGCGCTCAGCCTNCGTGGTCACGTGGATGCGAATTGGCCGGAATATAGTTGGTCCGGGTTCGTCCGACAGGCATATAAACGGTGCGGGCGGGGCCCGCGCATAAAACAGATTTTTACAAGATAAGCTACTTAATATATCTACTTTGAACACTTAATGCGTTCGACCCTCTGCTTCACTACAGTTATAAGCCTAGCTCTAATGTAATCCAACCCTCCTAACTACTGTAAGAAACAGAAGGAAAAACGCAATCGCTTTCTAACTGCTATTTAACTGGAGCCATAACGACAGAGCACCTATTAAAAGCCTCGCTCGATACAGCCGTTAAGCTGACTGGTAGAAGAGACTGGCTGCAGTAGTACAGTACCTTACAGTACTATATATAAGTAAAGAACGTCTGGAAATATATAGATCCGGATGATAATACACCTCTAGATCTATCTCAGCTAAAAGACCTCCCTTTGTTTAACACCTTCCTTAAAGAACGAAATAATAAGCTTAAGAGAATACATAAGTAACAGCTTAATGTATAGGTCGGATAATAGAAAGACTAAGGGACGAATAACCACTGTAACGCTGTTGCTTAGGTGCCTAAGAGACAGAGGCCGGCCGCACCTGACCTTATTATAAAAACAACACCTAGGATATATAATAAATACAGAGTGCACTTAAAGTTTTAGGCGGCCCAGTAGGTAAAGCTTAGTAAGTATAAGAAGGCATATAACCTTATAGACTCTTAGGTCTCTACTATAGTTAACTAAGCGCTGCTGGTGCCGGCCCGTATGGAACTCTTAAGGACGGACGATATTAACCTTTGGAATCTTATATCCGCACTTAAACGGTGATACGCCCCGAATGAATCCAGCACCCTAACCACCGTACGAGAAGAATATAACTCCGTACTTGTAAAAGCAAACACAAGCATTGATCCTTCCGTTTGGCTTACAGAATGGCATAAGACTTACCTCTGCAGTATAGAATACTAGATACTAGAGGTATAAGGTAGCCTTATAATAAAAGCATTCCTCTGAGCAGTAGGATAATAGTTTGCCTTATTATAGGTAACCTTAGAGCTTATATAAATTATTATATAAGAGCGCTCTAGTAAAAGAGTCTATAGCCTTAGTGAATATAGTAAAATCTTTATAGACCTACTCTATAAAGATAACCTATATAAAAAGGGATGGAGTAAAACTACTGGAGTCTATACGACGCTAGGGGGTCGCTCTATAGAAGACATAGCGTCTGAAAAGGAAGGAAAAGCTGTATCTAATAGACTAAAGAGGAACGGATTATGCCCCTATAATTAGTCCTATTAGTGGCCTATAAACACCTACGTTAGGGTAGAGCTTACCCTAAGAGGACGGACTAGAATAAGGAGCGTGTCTATTTTAGAGTAGGAAGCGATAGATATATAGAACCGTATAGATTCTAAGCCTTAGAGCGACCTTTGTGCTAATCTAGTAAGAAAGGGATAGCTTTAAGTAAACAGCTGCTTTACCTAAGGAGGTATATAGAGTGGAAATAAGAAACAGAACGGCTCTATATAAAGTGACTTCTTAGGGGATGTAGTAGTAGTTAATATAGACCTATCCCTTCTTATAGAAAACAAAGTATAAAACGAACTACCGCTCTTAATCTTTATAACAGTATACCTAGGCCCTTACTTACTCTTAGACAGTACAGTAATGGATAATTGTAGCGCTATGCACCTTGTTAATAAACTAGACCTCTTAGAACCAGGTTTATATATAAAGACCGTCTAAGACAAATAAATTGAATCAGGCATAACCTTATTCTCAGTCCTAAGAAAAGGAAAGAGGGTACTTAAGAACGTCTTAAACGGGCCGAATAGACTAAACACCTAGGACTTAGTGCTAAAAGACATCTGCTATATATAAGACTTTTACGTTAATGTCGTCTTAGAGGCAAGACTCTAAAAGACAGGCGTATAGTATTTAGGTCTGGATTGTACACTTTATTTTAGAACCTATAAGAAGAGCGCTGTAGTTAAGTAACTTATCTATAAGGCTAACCTAGTCTTCCTTAAATATAAGCCTCATTCCTTATACTCTGGCTGTATTCTAGTAAGTAATATGGGAATCGTTACAGTTAAATGCCTAATTTAGAGATAGAAAAGACCCTCCTATAAGATATACAGTAAGAGAGCAAATAGAGCTAAACTCTAGTACCTTTACTTTAGATACCTTAGTCTAAACGTACTTAAGCAGCTAGTCTCTATAGCTTAGGGGGTAAAAATCAAGGCGCTAGACAGACTGAGATGTAAGCACTACGTAACGACCTATACTAAAACTATAGTTTTAAAACGAACTTTAGAATGGAGAGCTATACATCCATACTATAGAATTGTATAGGATCTTTTTGACTACCTGCTTAGATATAATAGAAGTAAATAGGCTCTAATTGTTAAGGACGAATACTCTAAGTGCTACTTCTTATTCCTACTCTTAAAAAAGACGTTAGTATAAGTACTAAAAGTCCTAACTCTATTTAAGAAGTGGACTAAATAATAGAAAGGCCTCTCTATATATAAGATTAGGCATAATAATGNATTAAGCAGTAATTGCTATTAATAGAGAAANCAGCGTATTAAACGTAGGCTGCTTAAGAGGGTATTAAAATAGAACTCCTACCGTCCTATATAAAAGAACTAGTGGGAGGAGGGGAATGGGCCGGCTAAGAAATTATTATAAAGTTAATTAAGATGCTCTCTAGAGCTAGGCTCCTATAAGACCTTTAGGTAGAAGCAGTAATAGCAGCGGCCTACCTCTATAATATTAGCCTAAGAAAGAGGAATAGTTAGAAATCCCTATACTAGATAGAGGACGAGTGGTTTTGTTAATATTTTCACTAGTAGGAGCTAGACCTAGTCCTATACTATATATAAGACCTCTACCTGCACTGGGGGTGGATCTATGCCTACAGTTATAGAGCATACCCGCTTAAGAAGGACCGTAAGAAGGGGATTTATAAGTAAATATTTAAAGTAGAGCTATAAGGATATATAGGATACCTAGTGGGATATATGTTAAATACTTATAACCTATATAGGATCTAGGTGCCCTTGCTTAGTTGTGTAATTATTATACAAAATGTGACGTTTAATAAGAGTTACTTCTACTTACTAGATAACGTTAAGGCTGGGACTGATCTATTAATAGTAACCTAAGTTATAAAAGAAATCTAAGAGCTAGGGCTAGATCTTAACTTAGTCCTTAAAGTACTAAGCGTTATAGATATAGCTAAAAAGACGTTAATTTAAACTAAATAACAACCACTGATTGCTTATAAGGCAGGCTGTAAAGCAGTATAAGACGTTATTGCTCCTAAGGCTGTGGACTGTAAGAAGAACGATAAGTAGCTGTTGACCCTAGACCTGACCCTAGAGCTAGAAAGTATGCTCTAAACTAGGGAGTTGGAGTCTAATGGTAGGGTGCTAGACGATATATTAGTAAGAAATCACCTAGCTGAATAAGATGTTGCTTAAGTAACATTAGATATAGAAGACGTAATATACATTAGGACTAAAGAGGATAAAGGTGCCTCTTTAGAGGAACGACTAGAGACTAATTTATAGCTTAGACCTATAAGGCTATATATAAAAATCAGAGAGGTAAACAACCTAGTGAAGTTAGTATAGACTAGACCCTATAGAGACTATAGCTAACTAGTACAATATAGTTAACATATAAGGAATCTACCTCTGGAAAATAGAGATAGAGAAGAGTACGCTAAACAATAACAATACGTATATAAATTCTATACGACCTTTATGCCTGATTAGTATAAGGCTGAGGAAGAAAAAGACTTTAGGCACTAGACCCTGTACTACGTTATATAAAGCGCGGCCTACTGCATAAAGTACGCTTGCCTTATAGTATTACTAAAGACGAGATATTATATAGACGACCTTATAACGCTGCTTAGGTTGTAGAATGAACTCTACTGCTTGTTAGAGCTGTTGAAAACTATGTTTTAGGACGCTATACAAACGGAGCTATTAAAGCTTGTACAGAAAGGCATATAGAAGGTGATTAACCGCTTAAAGGCTTACTCTAAGCCGTTACCCCTAAAATAGGTATTTATATATAAGTTTGATAAGAACGGTTACCTGAACTGATATAAGGCTAGAATCTGTATAAGAGGCGACTTATAGGAGGTAAACCCTCTTAAACGGACGTACGTAGCGACTTTAGCTGTGCGTACGTTCCGCACAGCAATAGCTATTGCTGCTCACTTTGATCTTAAAATAAGGCAACTTGATGTAGTTAACGCCTTTCTAAACGTAGAGAGAGATCTAGATAAAGACCTAGTAGTATATAAGCTTCTAAACAGCTTTAAGTAACCTAGAAAATATATAGAATTAACTTACGTACTATATAGACTTAGAGACGTACTATTATTATAGTATAAAGAATTCTTAATGACTCTACTTTACTTAGGAATGATTGCCTTAACTAAGGATGAGTGCTTCTTTAGAACAGTAAACGCTAGAGTATTTCTAATCTTCTATATAGATAATATCCTTATTCTGTACTATAATTTAGATAAGAAGGCAGGTAAGGACTTACTTTCTAAACTAAAGTTAACGTATAAGATAAAAGATAAGGGATATATAGAATAGTACTTAGGAATTAGAATCCTAAGAGACTGTAATAAGAAGACTATTTACTTTGTCTATAATTAATATATTAAGAAGGTAGTAGGGCGATTTAACCTTATTAACTCTCTCTTACCTATAACGCTGCTCCTAACGACCACTTTCTAAGTGAACTTAGGTGTTACTATAAAAGTAGAAGTAAAGGAATACTAAGAGAAAATAGGCTTAGTACTCTATACTGTAATTATAGTCAGGCTAGACGTTGCTTTTGCGTGCGCTTAGCTATTACGCTACCTTACAAACCTATCTCTAATCTATATTACAGTAGCGAACCAGACAATTAGATACCTGTATAGAACGCACCACCTCTTACTACGCTTTAGAGGCTTAAAGGGTAAGTAGATATTACTTATCGCTAGGGACGCATTGTTTGTAGATAATAAGGAGATATAACGTTCATCCTAAGGGTATATAGTCTTTTTATATAGAGGAGCGATTTAGTAGAAAGCTATGCACTAAAACACTGTTATAACGTTAACTATAGAGGCAGAGCTTTTAAGCCTTAAGTATATAGTAAAAGAAACTATAGCGCTTAAAAGGCTATTTTAAGACGTACTCTTAGATCTTAGAAACGTATAGAAGATTAACTGTAACAACCGCTAGACTATACGTCTCGTTATAGATAAAGGGAAGTACGTATTAACACATCTTAGGTATATAGATATATAGAATATGTAGCTAAGGTAAGAGTATGCAGCTAGATTGTTTAAAGTAGTGTATATGCCTACTGATAAGATGCTAGCTAACGGTCTTACTAAGTGCCTCTTATAAGTAAAGTTTAAATACTTTAGAGCGCTCCTAAACCTTTAAGATATATAAATTATAGTTAGGAATCTAAGAGATAAGTAAATAACAGTTACTAAGAATAAAGATAATAATGTAAGGCAAAACTGCGGCCTAGAGGCCGCCCTAAAAATTAATTGAAAAATGGCCCTCAGCTAGAAAAGCTAAAAACTGCTCCCTTAGGAGCCTAAAAAAAAAAAAAAAACCAGACGTATTGACAGGGGGTCGGGCCCCCTACCCCAAAAGCGGAAAACAAAACAACAAAGTTGTTTATCTCTTAGTACAGAGAGCAGCTGTATAGTTATTAAGAAGATAAGATAACGCTAGCTGGATCGCCTTAGGGACGACCGTACCAGTAAGGCTATCAATGGCCCGGCGCAGGCTTACAGACGCACTCACTGCTGAAGCAGATAAGCCTGCTGCTCCCCTAGGCAGGGCAAAGGCTGGCGGCTTCACAGTCAATCTAAGGCCAGATCCAAAAGGATCCGCACCTGTAGGAGGGACCAATCCCCTCACCTCCTCACCGCCACTCTCAGCTCGCTTCTTCTAAGCCTCCTCCTCCTCCCCCAAAAGGGTTCAGAGAGTCGCGCTCATTTAAAACAGCTCCTAGAACGAACAATATGTTAGAAACAGGAAGACATAAGATAATAGGGATATACATACCTTACAAGGCGTGCCTTAAGTCGCCTTATACGTAAGGAATCGGCAGGCGACCGGCAGCGCAGCGCGCAGAAGAGGAAAACACAGAGTCTTCCCCTTCACACAGCGAGCGCACTTAGTTGCGCTACCGATGCGGCAGTTGCCTTGGGAGACCCCGTTCAGTGCGCTGCAAACGCACCGGTCACAGGGTTCCTCCCGCAGCTCCTGCTGCTCTGCCTCCTCCCTGGTGGCCTCAGTGGCCTTACCCTTTCCCTTCCCAGCTGAAAGACAAGGTTAGGAACGAGGCATTATATGGAAAGATAATTAACAGGGACATACTGGGCCTAGGAGGGGCGAGCGCCACCTTTGGCTTCTTTTAGGCTGTATTATAAACGTTAGCAGGCATTAAAATTAACTAACGGAAAGATACTTATAAGTCTCAGGCTTAGGATCGGACTCAGGACCCAGAGGAGGGACCTCGCCCTCTCCTCTATCGCCCTCACCGTCACTACCGCCCTCAATCTCCACCGCCTTGCGCTTGCGCGCGGCCGCGGCCGCAGCGCGCACTGCCGCCGTAGCGGCGGCCCTCTCCGCCTTAGTCTTCTTAGGAGGCATCGTGATTGTTTTGTTTCTATAAATATGGTTAGCAAACAACCGAGAAGAGGCTCCGCGCGCGCGACAGCATCAAAAGCGACGAAAAGGGCGATTTCAGACGTACGTTTGTGATGGTTGTTGATGGGAAGAGTTTTTTCAAAAGCAGGGCGAGGAAGATTCGCCTCTAAGGGCAAGAAGGCGCTGCAGCAAGGCAACTACGGCGCGACTATGCAAGGCAGGCACGCTGCCCAGCGACGCAACCGTCGACGGATTAACCATTGCAACAATACGCAGGGAGTATTTTCTTTTATTCTATAAGGCTCAAAAAGCATTCAAAATACCTCTCCTTTATCAATTCTTTTATGAAAATTACATTCAAACGATTATATTTAGGTAATTCACAACGGATTCAGCGTAGAGGGCAAAGAAAGGCAGAATGAATTGATCTCATACAGCCACAGGCGCGTCTGGGGGGGT